>CM059285.1:25156453-25171453 GCA_030347295.1 Setipinna tenuifilis
ATCTCTGTCCCTGTCTCTGTCCCTGTCCCCGTTCCTATCCCTGTCCCTCTCCCTATACTTGTCCCTGTTCGTTTCTGCTCTACACAAGTGCCCTGTCACAGCCCTTTTGCCATCGTGTTAAACCCACTCAGGGTCTTTCTACAAGGATAGACTGATATGATTGGTCTGACCAGATTTGGAAAAAAAGCTACTGAGCTTCAATGGGTCATGGCTGGACTGTACACAGACTGTACATAGAAATTTCAAATGCTACCACTAGAATATATCCAGATTTCTAGACTGCGCCACAGGTCCATCCGTCTTGCCATGGACAGAGCCTATGCTAAAGACTTTACTATTTGGTCTGGTTTTGTCATTCATTGTACACTTTACTCATGAATTAGATCTTTATTTTTTTTAAATAAAATCTACATAATTTGAAACCTTTATTCTGCTCTGACTCTGAGTCTTCATGGTAGAGCTGGAGTAGGAACTCACTGTGTGGATCTCAGTGTGTGCTTCATCCCCCTCTGGTTGACTGAGGCAGTGGCGTGTACCTTGGCTGACCGAGTAAGCTTTGGTTGGAGGATGTTTACTGCAGCAGGACACCTGGGCATCTCTGGGTTTTTTCTATGAAGCAGTGTGATAGCAGCCGTAGTTACTTCCCCTCCGCATGAAGTCTGGCCCGGGGTTTTCACAGGAAGTCTGGGCCGGGGTTTTGTTCACGAGCCACAGAAGTCGCTTGTGGGCGGTTCGTCTGGCGGGGACAGACTTTGGTTTGAGGCTGTTTCACTGGCCAGATGCTGCTCTTTAGCAAGCTGTGTGCTGACCCACACAGACACAGACACAGACAGACACACACACACACACACACACACACACACACACACACACACACACACACACACACACTGCCATCTGCGTCCAAACTCCTCAAGCACTATTGAGGCTCACTCCTGCCTGCTGCTCTCTTATTTAACCCACCAACTCCACCTAGTACAAGAAGCATTACAAATCACTTTTTTCAAACAAAATATTAATATTAATCATGATAATCAAGCAAAGGTTATGTTAATATATAATAGGAATATTATTGTTTCCTGTAACATAATTGCATAGTAGTACACAGCATGAATATAGTAGTAAATAATGAAAAATAAATAAGTAAAACATCAACAAAAAGTAGTCATATGTCTGTATGATATTAATGTGGATTATAATGATTATTTACTGAAGGCTTTTGTGTAATTTGTGGCTATTTCTTTCACAGAGTTTACAGTGCTGTAGCACTAGACCAACCTCTGCCCATTCCTCCTTAGGGGACACCTTGACTGCTGTCTAGGAGGGGGAATTATAATCAAGGTGAAATCTATAATGTATAGTAAGTCTTTATTGGTATTCATGGCTGTAGCACATATTTTCACATACATATAGATGCATGTGCATACACACACACACACACACACACACACACACACACACACACACACATACACACACACACACACACACACAAACATACATACATACATACAGATGCATGTGTATACATACAGATGCATGTGCATACACACACACACACACACACACACACACACACACACACACACACACAAACACACACACATGCACACACAAACACACACACACACCTCAGATTTTGTGTGGATCTGGTCCAAATAGGTTTAGAAGTCCGCTCTCATCTGAGGACACGTTCTACACTGGACCAAGTTTGCTCTCCCCTCAGTCTTCCAGAGAACATCTCACAACCTCCGTGATTCCAGGGCAAGATAACTTCAATCCCCCCACCAAAAAAAAAAACATATTTCGGAAACTTCCGGAAAGCGTAAGGAAAAACATCCTCTCTGTGCCCTCAGGGTTCTATGAGAACACAAAACAATTTCATGCTTGATTCCGGTGTGCCATGCATGGGTGCCCGCTACCGTGGCCACAGTAGTCATGGCGATGAGGCTGCGGTGGAGATGGCTGCTACAGGCCACGCTGGTCATCTCGCCTCTGCCGCGGGTCTGTCTGCCTCACTGGCATCCTCTCAGCCCAAGATGGCCGCCCAACGGTGGTACATACCACACAACTCAGAGAGGTGTCAATCCGGGGTTCAGAAAGTAAAAACCCTGCCACAAATGTGATCCAATCAGCTCTGAAACAGCTGTTCGTATTGAGCACTCAAGACAGGTAGATCAGCTACTCAGTGAAATCACCTGTGTTAAAAAGAAAACGTGGTGGGGGTTTTACTTTCTGAACTTGGGATTGACACCTCTGCAAGTCAGAGAGGTGGATGTGCTCAACTCCAAACAATTAAGGCTTTGGGTGTGCAAAAATAAACAATAACTCAATCAAGGAAAAATAAACGGGCTCTCAAGTACTATTTGTATTTTCTACATTTTATTAAATTGACAGCATGTCCGAGACAGTTGGCTTTTGGGTAAGAAAGCTATCCTCAGTATTTTGATAGCACGCAAGCCAGCACACACATACACACACACACACACACACACACACACACACAGGGCAGGACACCTGTCCCAACACACACACCACTCCTCACACAACACAGCAGCGTACTGTTAAATGGGCCTATAAATCCGCTCGTGGCCCCATAAATGCGTCTCTGTAATGTGGAATAGCTTCACTCGTCTGAAACATTATGTCATTGAGACGCACTGGCATTTCAGTGAGTGGCTTCAGGAGAAGACTTCTTGACGCCTCACTGAAAAGAATTCATTAAGGTTATCCGTTGGTCAGATGCAGAACACAGGCTCTTCTGACACTTGGAGTGAAGCATGATGGGAAACGTAGCCCCATTAATCCACACACACACACACACACACACACACACACACACACATCGGAGGCTGTGTCAGGAAGATGAACCTGCCTCATTCACCAGCAGGAAGCAGAGCCGCCATCCAGGTCACAAAGAGCCTTCTCTTATTGAGATGTGTGTGTGTGTGTGTGTGTGTGTTTCAATGTGTGTGTGCGTGTGTGTGTGCATGTTGGTGTTGGAATATGTGTGTGTGTGTGCGTGCGTGTGTGTGTGTGTCTTTGAATATGTGTGTGTGCATGCGTGTGTGTGTGTGTGTTTGCTTGAACTTTTACTCAGAGACAGACAAGAACTCCAGCACCCTCTGCTATTAACACCCACCCCACCACTCCCCCTACCACTCACCCCTTCGGAGAAGGAACAAAGCGCTGGTGGGGCAGACTCTGCCAGGGCCGGGTGAGGATGTGGGGAATGGAGAGAGCACAGCTCTTTGAGGCGAAAGCTGAGATTTGAAATGTAGTCTAGCTGTAGCCAACTGGTCTAGAAAGGAGTCTTTGAGCGCAAAGCTGAGGTTTGAAACGTAGTCTAACTTTAGCCAAGCAGACTAGAAAGGAGTCTTTGAGGGTCCAGGGCGAGAGAGAGAGTGTGTGTGTGCTCCGTCTGTGTGGCTCTGCAGCTTTGGCCCGTCCAAGAGAGGATGGGAAGGATTCCGCAGGATCAAGCTGAGTGTGTGTGTGTGTGTGTGTGTGTGTGTTTCGCCTATCTGATAAAGAATGCCGTAGATTCATCAGGCTAATGCTAAGGGTGGTTGGGTGTATGTGTGTGTGTGTGTGCGTGTGTTTTCTCCTTTGTGACAGAGGATGCGCTGGTTTCCTCAGCCCAACCCAAGTAAAGCCGCAGGTGTCTGAGGAGACTGTTGGTCCAGCTGCAGGAAACACTGATGCCAGCACCACTATGCAGCTGGGCAAAAACACACACACACACACACACACACACAGCACACACACAGCACACACACGCGCACACACACATGCACACACACACACAAATGCATACACACAACCCACACTCATTCCCACACAGAAAGGCCTACACACTCACAGTCTTTGTCAAGTGCATTTGAACACAAACATATCATCACAACACAGACACCATCATGCACAAGTTTGCAGATGCAGACCTGCACAAAGAACACACATGCACACACACACAGACAAACACACACACACAAACAAATGTACACATGCACTCGCTCGCATGTGCACACACACATACTGTACATGCACACACACGCACTTGCATGTGCACACACACACGCAAATGCACACACGCACTCGCATGTACACACACGCGCACACACACGCACGCACACACTTGACACATTGTCAGTCTACCTGTGGTGGTTTGACAACCAGTCTGTGGCCTGATCTGGACACTGTTAATTAGCAGCTCTGATTCCTGACTTTTGTGTCTACTCCTATCCGGCCAACCAAACACTAACTGATTCCAATCCATCTTGTAACCGGCCAACCATACACTAACTGATCCCAGTCAAACACCTCATAGCTGGCTCTGGCCAACCATACACCACTCAATCTCAATCCAACACCTCCTATCCACCCAACCAAACACTCCCCAATCCCAATCCAACACCTTCAACATGCTCACTCATGTGTCCATTCGGAGGGTGTGTGTGTGTGTGTGTGTGTATGTGTGTGTGTGTGTGTGTGTGTGTGTGTGTGTGTGTGTGTGTGTGTGTGTGTGTGTGTGTGTGTGCACCTTAAGAATGAGACACACGGCAATGGCTGATAACAGGTTTGGTGTCCGACAGACAGTGGGCCATGGCTGAGGCTGAGGGTTGGGTTTGCTGAAGCCCATGCCATACTGTGCCTTTGTCTGGGTGACTGACCTGTCTGAGAATGAACCTGAGTGAACTCTGCATACAACAAACTGGGAATGGGAACGGTCAGTGGATATGCTCTTTGACCCATGCTGCAGAACACGTACAGTAACATACAGCCAACACCACACTCACACTTAGACATATGTGTGTTTCATCATCTGTGAGGTAGACGGATACACACACACACCTTTGCATCTCTGTAGTTTGTTGCATTTTTTTTGTTATTGTTGGTTTTGTTATTATTGTTGGTTTTGTTGTTGCTGTTGTTTTTATGGTTGTTGCTGCTGCTGTTGTTGTTTTTTATGGGTTTATTGACCACATTTCCAAACCACACCAGAGTAATTACTCAGGCCTGTGCCATTGCATCACCTCCAATCAGAGAGCAAGAATTACCAGATCTGCCCTCCTCGCCCCGGCAACACCAGAACATTCCGGAATCAGACAGAACATTTTTGGTGAAGAGCGCACAACTTTTCACTGCAACAGAAGACAAAAAAAAGATAAATCTGAACTGCCAAATGCTGAAAGAAGTATTATTAATATTGTTCACTCTAATTCTTTCTTTTTAAGTGAACTTTCTCCATTTGTGTGTGTGGGCAGCAGCATTGTGGGCTAGATGCGAGTGCAGGCTAGTTAGCAGGTGCTAAAATATGCATGCTGGCAGAGGCCCTGTGGCGAAGATGATGAGTTTGCCACACAGACGGATTTCACCACACCACACACACCACACACACCAACCCAACCCAGTCTGGGCCTCACTGTTGGCTCCTGTGGGTTACATGGTCTTCAATATTATGTATTCAAAACACACACACACACACACACGCGCGCACATACACACACACACACATGCATACACACACACACACATATATACACACACATGCACACACACGGACACACACACACAAACACACCCACACACATACATACACACACACACACACACACACACGGTATACATACATGAGCATACTTGCAATACTTGCAGTGTTTTCATCTGTCTCATGTTCAAGATGTAGAGTGAATCTGGAGGCTATGAACACAGAGGTGCAACAAGACATACCAAAGAGAGGTTGCCAAAACACACAATTTTTTAGACGGGCAGTATTTCATTCATTTGAAAACTATCATCATCTCTGCAGCCGAGGCTGGTGTTTACTGTACTGTCTTCAATGTGAATCTGCGCTACCAACACAGACGTTGGTGTTTTTGAGATGTTGCAATTTGGTGTATTAACACAACTTTCTTACTTTTTTCTTACTTTTTCGCGAACTACACATACCTCCCTCTTCTCTCTTCTCTCTTCTCTCCATCTCCTTCTCTTTCACTCTCTCTCCCTCTTTCTCTCACTCAAACACACACACGCACACACATGCACAAACACACACACACACACACACAGAAAAACACACATGCACACACACACACACACACACAAACACACACAGTCACGTACGCACTCTGATACAATGTGGAGATAAGGGAAGACACCTGAGGTCATCCATCTCCATGTGCTCCTGATCTCTCAGCACTAATAGCAACCAGTGATGGGAGTGGGGGGGTGGTGGTGGTGTGGGGGTCATGTTCTCCTAGCCCTAATAGCAACCAGTGATGGGGGAGGGGGGGGATTGGGGGGTCATGTTCTCAGCACTAATACCAACCAGCGATGGTAGTGGGGGCATTGGGGGGGTGATGATCTCTCAGCACTAATACCAACCAGCAATGGTGGGGGGGGGGTCATGTTCTTTTAGCACTAATAGCAACCAATGATAATGGTGAGGGTGTCATTTCCTTCTGATCTCTCAGCACTAATAGCAACCAGTGATGATGGTGGGGGGGTCACAAAGGTATTCAGGACTAATACCAACCAGTGATGGGTGGGGGTGACAGAGGTTTTCATAAAAGGTCCAGGATGTTTACAGTGCTCTGCATCCGCAATTCTGGGGGGAATCTTGCTCTCTCTAGACCGAACCTTTGAAATCTGACCGCTGCAGGAGAATAGAAACACACTGTGAACACGTTAACCTTTACCTTTAACACAGAGTGGCTCATCTGGAAAACATGTAATGTGTGTGTGTGTGTGTGTGTGTGTGTGTGTGTCTGTGCGTGTGTAAGAATGAGACAGAGAGAGAGAGAGAGAAAGAGAGAGAGAGAGAGAGAGAGAGGCAAAAGGGTTGATGTGGTTTAAGGCTTTCCCATTTCCTATAACCTAAACTGGGGCAACAAGGGATCAATATCTTTGCTTCCTAAACATAATCCTTGTGCACTTCTTGTTGCTTTGATTATGTGTGCACGTGTGTTTGTGTGCGCGCGCGTGTGTGTGTCTGTGTGTGTTTGTGTGTGTGTGCACGCGTGTGTATGTTTATGTGTGTGTGTATGTGTGTGTACACTATGTGTGTGTGGTGGCACACACAGTGTAGGCCACTGCTTCATTCAGAGAGATGATTGCCTGGCCTCTCTGTGGAAAGACCTACCTGACACACACGGGATATAAATACATCGTCCCAGCTGATTGCAGTGGGAAATGTGTGTGTTTGTGTGTGTGTGTGTGTGTATGTGTGTCTGTGTGTATCTGTGTTTGTGTGTGTGTGTGTGTATGTCTGTGTGTATCTGTGTGTGTGTGTATGTGTGTCTGTGTGTATCTGTGTTTGTGTGTGTGTGTGTGTATGTCTGTGTGTATCTGTGTGTGTTTGTATATGTGTGTGTGTGTGTGTGTGTATGTCTGTGTGTATCTGTGTGTGTATGTGTGTGTGTGTGTGTGTGTGTGTGTGTGTGTGTGTGTGTGTGTGTATCTGTGTGTGTTTGTATATGTGTGTGTGTGTGTGTGTGTATGTCTGTGTGTATCTGTGTGTGTGTGTGTGTGAGTGTGTATGTGTGTGTGTGTATGTGTGTGTGTATCTGTGTGTGTGTGTGTGTGAGTGTGTATGTGTGTGTGTGTATGTGTGTGTGTATCTGTGTGTGTGTGTGTGTGTGTTCATCTATCTGTGTGGTGTGTTGTCTTCATCTCATCAGAGCCCCAGATTACAGCACTAGGGCCTCGGCGCTCCCTCATTCCTCTTCGGAGAGGTGACCTAATTCCTCCGCGCCGTCTTAATAACGACGCCACACACACACACACACACACACACAGGGACGTCCAAACAGAACAATAAACACCAGCAGCTGCTGTTCAAATGGATCGGGTCCATATCACATGGATAGATGGTTCCGGACGGTCAGAGCCAGAACGGAGGGTCGCGACATTCCCAAAGTGGTCCGCTATCTGGGAATCTGGGAATCTGTTTGGTGCGGATAAATCATTAGGGCTGAGGCAGGAAGGAATGGAGACACAAGCTGTGTGCACACACACACACATACACACACACATACACACACACACACACACACACACACACACACACACACACACACACACACACACACACACACTCAGGCTCCAGCTCTCATTACACTGAGGCCCACCGGGACTCCTGATTTTGTGTGCAAATATAAAAGGAGACGGGAATAAATTATTAAAAATAAAATAAATAACATAAAATACACTTAAAATAAATAAACTACAACGGCTGTCCATAGAATGAATAATTAAGATAAAATAAAAAATATTAAAATACATTCTAAATAAATAAACACAGCAGCTGTCTATGGTGGTGGTGAACAATTTAATGTAATGTTTTTGTAAGACATCCTGTGGTACTATCCCAGTGTAGAATATAAAAAGTAACATTAATGTATAAGAGCTTACAGAGTGGAGTTGTGTTAACGGTGTGTGTGTCCCTGAGTCACATTTCAGACTGTATCATGTGTCACATTTCAGACTGTAGACTGTGTCACATTCCAGGCCGTGTCCCATTTGAGACTGAAGCATGTGTCACATTTCATACTGTGTAATATTCCAGACTGTATCAAGTGTCACATTTGGTACTGTGTCACATTTGAGACTGCATCTAGTGTCACATTGGAGACTGTAGCATGTGTCACGTTTCAGACTGCATCAAGTGTCACATTTGATACTGTAGCATGTGTCACATTTTAGACTTTAGCATGTGTCACATTTCAGATTGTAGCATGTGTCACATTTGATACTGGGGCATGTGTCACATTTTAGACTCTAGCACGTGTTACATTTCAGATTGTAACATGTGTTACATTTTAGACTTTAGCATGTGTCACATTTCAAACTGTAGCATGTGTCCCATTTCAAACTGTAGTATGTGTTACATTTAATACTGCACCATGTGTCACAGGCCGGAGTATGTATGATGTGCTGAATGTGTGTGTGTGTGTGTGTGTGTGTGTGTGTGTGTGTGTGTGTGTGTGTGTGTGTGTGTGTGTGTGTGTGTGTGTGTATGTGTGTGTGTGTATGTGTGTGTCTGTCTGTCTGTCTGTCTGTCTGTCTGTATGTATGTGTGTGCCCAAAGAACCACCCCTGCAGGTTACTGACAGAATAAAATAACCAATAACCAAAAGAAATCCATTTGCAAACTCTGTCAATTCAATTTTAGCACTGGTTATGCTGGGGAGTATGTTGCTTCACAGAGAGATTTTATCACAGTCATTTTTGGGTTTAGGTAGAGATTACATCATGAAAGTGTTTAAATTGGATATTTATGTGGAAATCTGTGAAATGTGATAAAACAGAGATAATTGTGAGGATGACAGGTGTGATGGTGTGTGTGTGTGCGAAAAGGAAGGCAGCCTTCCAGCAGGTACCATAAGAGCAGTCTGATTAGAACATCCTGTACCATAGAACTCACCGTGACATTCCAGAATCCCACACTGATGAACACATTGTTTTGACAGTATCCATAGCTCACCAGCTGAAAGTGTTGATGGTGTGTGTATGAGTGTGTGTTTGTGTGTGTGTGTGTGTGTGTGTGTATGTGTGTCGGGTTGAATGTGTGTGTGTGTGAGAGAGAGAGAGACTGATAGATAGATAGATAGATAGATAGATAGATAGATAGATGCCACGGTTGAGAGACGCTACATGCAGGGCCTCATTGGAGCAACAGTCCCCCTCTCTCACACACACCCCATCCCCAAACACACATACTGTACACACACAGATGCACACACACACATACGGACTCACACACTTACTCACACACACACACACACACACACACACACACACACACACACACACACACACACGCACCCAGCCCTCCTAAGCCCGGTTGAGAAATGGGTTCTGTCACTCTGGGAGACAAAGGCACTTCTGCATCGACACCTAAATCACTCCAGAGCTGCCTTCAGACCTCAGCCCACAATCCAGAATTCTGTTCCAGTGGTACAGTTAAAGTATAAAGGATCCTCCAGAAAAGTTGCTTTGGACTTCTTAGAGTCTTAGAGACATTTTTTGCTGCCAGAGCCCTAATCATCACAAATGCTCCTACTGTTGGCAGGCTCACATCTACACTTAAGGCCAAACTGCTCTCAGTGGCTTTCCGGTAATGATTTATACTTATTTAATCTTTTTAGCATTTACACTTGTCTTTTATGCTTTTACATCTTGTTCTTTGCTTTTATTAAATATGCATTTTATTTACCACACACTTATTTTACAATCATTTTATCATTTATGCTTTTGCGTGTTGTTCTTTGCTTTCATTTTTGTTAAGCACATTGAACTGCCTTTGTGTATGAAATACACTATACAGTACACATACACTTGCCCTGCCTTGCCTTACCTTGTCTTGCCTATTCAAAGTCTATAACAGACGCCCATAGGCTGATAACCAGGAGTATCTAGTCACAGACTCAGGACTAGAGTGGCTCAGATGGACACTACTGGGAGGGGTGAGTGGCTGAGACAGAGGCGATGCTACACTAGAGTCATGTTACCAGAGTTGTACAAAGTAGAAGTAGAAGTACTGTTTTGGATGTAATTACAACACAAGTAGTACGGTACTACGCAGTTGCAACTGCACAATACCATACTACCAGTGTTGTAATTACATCCAAAACAGTACTTCTACTTCTACTTTATACAACTCTGCATGTTACACATTACAAATGGCAGGGGGCCTTGTCAAAATGAGGTCAAAAAGAGGACTGAATTTAATCTTTGTCAAATAAGCCACTCTAGGGCAAAGGCTTTGGGCTCGGAGAACACAAAGCACTTTCATGCATTATGTGTTTTTTCAGGAAATATGAAATACTGAAGAGAAAGAGAGTGAGAAAATGAAAACGGGTTTAAGAGAGAGAGAGAGAGAAAGAGAGAGAGAGAGAGAAAGTCCATCGGTATACAATGCTATTACTCTACATACAATGTTGATATATGTAAATGTGTGTGTGTAAATAACAACACAAAGATGTTAATAATAAATCAAATGTGAACAAAAGCAAAAGTCTTGCTATCCATCTGTCCTAATCACAGGGTGCATCACCACACCAGTGAACAAATATGAATGCATATGGAGATACATATGTAACTCTGCGTGCATAACATAAGTTCATTTTAAGCTCTGGTGCTGTGTGAGTATCCCAAAATGTAAACAACATCAACTGCCTCACAATTAAGACCTTCTGCTTGAAAATTAAAACATACATCTTGTGATTTCACCCACCCATACTGTGACCGCCTTCTGAGAGATCCCGAGCAGACAGACTGCGCTCCCTAATTAACACAAATAGAAATTCATCTCTCCGCAACCAAGCAACTTTCTTATGTTTTGTTTTTTGTTGTTTTTTTTCTCTTTCTTTCTTTCTTTTTTTCTTTTTTGCCGTGTTTTCAAAAAAATAAAAAATAAATAAATAAAAATAAAAAACGCAGCCGGAGTGGAGTCTGCACAGGCCATTTCTCTGGGGCCCCTGCATGGCGCTGTGATTAATGATCGCGCTCACAGTCGGCATTAAACACTTTGGGGATTTCCAAAAGAAAATAGATTACCTTTAACAAGAGAAAGATGGCTTTGGAGACGGGGGGCCATGATCAAGCATCTGCTGAGCGCTGGCGTGATTGTAATTGCCAGCAAAAGTAATCGCTGCTTATGGGTCCAGCAAAATATTGCGGTATTAATGTTCCCGCCGAACGGATAGGGGAGAACTTGCAAACTTGCAGATGTTTCCACACATGGCCAGCCAAGGGACTCCTCACCAGTCCCGGGTGATTTGTGGGAGATATTGACGAAAAATATTTTAATCGAAAGGCCATTTTTCAATTGCAATAAATTGTGCTCATGATTCAACATTAAATTTCAGTCACACGGATAATACACAGCCCACGGGCCTATTCATTATCTGATTGACTTGTTGTACCTGCCGGTACACAAAACAGAACTAAATTGAAATGGATATACAGTAGTTGAAAAGTGACTAAAACATGCTGGCACATGCTAAACATGCTAACAGTGATATGTGGTGCTATGCAGCTTTAATAAATATTGTAATCCCTGTTACTTGGGAATACCAATAGCACTGATATAAGTTATTCTTAACATGGTGTAATCTAATAACTTTTAAATCAATAGAATAAGTAAGGTATAATGCACACTTATGCAGTTAGCACCAGGAAATAAAATCCAACAGGTCAAATAAAGATCTGTTTGAAGGGTTGTTGATTTGTTTTTAAATTAAAATTAATAGATAGCAAGCTACATTACGCAGCGTACAAAAATGATCATGAAAAATATGAGAGTAAGTTATAGTAGTAGTATATTTTATTTGCAGTACTGTATTTACAGTAATGGCTTCTGTTCAGAAAAAAAGAATAGATGTCCATGCGATTTTCAATTCCTTTGACATTCCACTACAGTAACTGGATGTACCATAGTATTTGCAGAATGACATGACATATGACAGACACACACCTACTGTCAGTGGTCTCCGCACCTGCTTACTTCAGTGGGACTTCCTGCAGCATTATGGGGGGATATATAACACCCTTTTGTGGATTACTGAGTCTATCTCTAGTCTGTTCAATGCTTATAAACTCAGTGTATAGGGCAGTGTTAAGTGTGGGTAAGCATGTAATTACAATGTTATTACAATGCATGTATATGCATGTAGTGGTACGCCTTTGTAAAACAATTGTGCAAAGCTGTGTAAAATATTATCCACATCTTTGTAACACAATAATATATCAAACATATGGGAAATACATAGATATGTATTTACTGCAGTAGGTATTTTAATTATGACTGCCACTAGAGAAGCTAGCATTAGCAGTCATATTGGATTTGTCAAATTTTTTAACTTGAATCTCAAAAAGTCATTAAAAGCTCAGCCTCGTAATGATGGATACGCCAATAGAATTTAAAAACACGTGCTGAAACGATCTGTTAAAACAACAACTGTAGTTATAGTTAACTCGGCCCAGTTGCAAATGTGAGACAAGCGATGCATGCAGATGAATGCCTTTTGATCATGATTCAGTATTGATCACAGGTAAGCAAATAACTCATGGTGGGCCTAATCGAAAACATTTCTAAAGTCAGTGGAGCACAGCAACTAAAAGCCGATTTCAAGACTCATTAGCGCTACGCTACGCATGCTACACGGTGCAGGAACTTTGCATTAAGGAAAGGAAAAATGGATTCCTTAGATTTCTTTTACTCCCCTGGCTGTCTGTAAACAAACCTTTTCAGCCAAGAAAAACTACCCTCTCCCCTCTCCCCCCCGCCCTCCCCTCTCCCCTCTCCCCCCTGAGAAATATCCCCTTCAGCCTCCCCAATTAGATATATCGGCGCTGTAATGAGAATTTGATCAAAAACACATTCCTATTTTTACTCTTCTTTTTTGTTTGTCCCTCGTGGTCCCTCTTTCCCCTTTTGCTTTAACTCAACAGGGGGGGTTGGGGGGTTGGTGGCGGGGTAGGACAAACGTGTGGGACACTTGCCGAGGCTGCACTTTAAGGCTTTAAGGTGAGAGTATGAAGCCCATGTAGATGAAGGTCACCAGGCAATCACAGGCCCCGCGCCCCCAGTGCTTAATATTCTGCCCAATAACAGCCAGACCCCGCACTGATAACCTCGCCCATGTTTCATCTCACTTCTGCTTTGACAAATGACTTCAGTCTGCATTCATTAGAGACAGATAGGGATCAGGAGAGAGAGAGAGGGGGGGAGAGAGAGAAAGAGAGAGAGAGAGGTGAAATAGAGAAAGAGACAGAGAGACACAAAAAAGAAGAGGCATATATTTGTCTGTGTGTGTGTAAAAGAGAGAGACAGAGAGGCAGACAGAGAAAGTGAGATGGAGATAGAGAGAGGCTAACAGAGAGAGAGAGCGAGAGAGAAACAGAGAGATTTAACACTCATTTATTATATTATTGTCACCGATTTACATCATGACATGTTACAACCCAGTCATAAAAACATCCGCTCAGCATACAAACAGAGAGAGAGAGAGAGAGAGAGAGAGAGAGAGAGAGAG
Source organism: Setipinna tenuifilis (assembly GCA_030347295.1). Lineage (NCBI taxonomy): Eukaryota > Metazoa > Chordata > Actinopteri > Clupeiformes > Engraulidae > Setipinna > Setipinna tenuifilis. Next base: position 25,170,493 of record CM059285.1, read on the forward strand.
AGAGACAAACAGAGAGAGAGAGAGAGAGAGAGCTGAGAAAAGGCAGACGAATAGAGGGCATTCCCAGACCTGCTGTCCTTCCGTCTCCGATGTGCATCCATCATCATTATCATCCAGCCCATTACAGTTTGTCAACATGCCAGTCCTGTGTAGTAAACAGCCCCCCAGCCCCCCCACCCCCCCCCCCAACCCAGAGCAGTGTTACGCACATCATGGGATTCCCTAGCCTGGTCATCAAACCAGCCTCTCGTGCTGCACTGCACTTCCTACAGAGGGCCTGTTAGGCTGTGCTGTATTCAGAAACATTTTCCTGGAGGTGTAGACTCTGCTGAAGTTTGAAAGAATGTCATTCCCCAAATGTTAATTTCTGGTTGTGATGCATAGCGTAGCGATGGGTGTGCTGGGGTGGGCCTGTGCCCACCCACCTTTCAATCAGGCCACCCAATCAAAGGGGTCCTTTGTCTGATTGACTGTTATAGCAACCTATGTGTGTTGGGCTAGGCCCCCCTGTTTCTTTTCTCTGCCCACCCATGTGATGATTTCTGGCTACGCCCCCACATATCCAATGGGATATGACCCAAGCGCAGCAGAGTGCTACAGATGCCAGATCAGAGTGGAGCAGTACACACACGCACACACACACACACACACACACACACACACACACACACACACACACACACACACACACGACATGTGCTGAGCACGGTGGAGTGCCACTGGTCCCAGATCAGTTATCGGAGCATAAAACCCTCACCACGCTGGCGTCGACATTATTGCATCACAACTTTGTTTGCCACAGCACATTTGCCAAGCAGCGAACATCAAAGGATTCCATCCAGAGTGTGAATTACTTCTACATAATTGTGGGGTACCACCTTTTTACAGGGAGTACTACCTTTTACATTTTACATGAATTACATTAATATGTCGGTACCCCCCAACCCTGCTATTTTTGTCT
>CM059285.1:25181453-25191453 GCA_030347295.1 Setipinna tenuifilis
CGGGCTGTCTCGGGTTTCAGCACCGTTCATTTTTCGCCCCCCTTCGGCACAAAGTGATCTTGTAAACTGACATACAGTACAGTAATGTGGCGTCAGCAGGGCTGCGTGGAGCACGGCGTAGACAAGAGCACGTCTGCTCCCCTCTGCTCTGCTCTGCTTGCATTTCATCGTGCGTTTCTGAGGAGTGACTTACGCCTCTCAAAAACACTCCTGATGCTGCAGCGCGTGCTGTTTCACTGCAGGTTGGTATACATTTCAAAGGAGCCACTCAATATTTGTGACAATTTTTTTTTTTTATCTCTGAACTATTTGCAATTATCCTGACCCTGTTTTTTTGGTTCTTGTGGCCAGCCAGCCTGCCCCAGGAGTACAGTAATGTATTCATGCAAGCAGCCTCTGACTGAAAAGATAATCACAAGCAAACGATTTGATTTCCTGTCACATGATGTGAAGGAGATAGAAGCTAGATGAGCATATGACTTCTACTTTATGTAAATATAGGACATATGTTAAGACAGTACAAATTGATCTTTTTTTTATTGTCATGTATAATGTTATAGGGTGGGCCAAAAATATGGGACACAATTTATATACTTGCATCTTGGATTATAAAAGTGACATGGAGTACCATAAATCTAATTGCTTTTTGCTGATGTAGTCAAAGTATACTTTGCCAGCCACAGATCCATCATTAGCATACAGCTAAGGAAAGGAAAGGAAGAGCAATTTTGACAGCAATTTCAAAAGTGTCACGCACCATTCTGAAAGGTGATACTGTGTGCTGTTACAAACGTCCGTAAGCAGTGAGCAGTGCCCTCACAAGAAAAAAAAAGCCCAGGTCGACATCGAACATGCTGTAGTGCAAAGAACTTCCCATGTGATGCCCTATTCGATGATGGATCTTTGGCTGGTGAAGAATTCTTCGACCATAAACCACACTGAGCTGTGCACAGCCCGAACCACAAATTTTAATCAGACAGTTTTTTCTACATTTCGCTAATTTTGACTTCGGAATGTTCCATGGACGCTGTTTAATAACCTCTGTAATTTTTTTTATTCCGTTTTATAGTGGCTGTATTTTTTGTGAAAAACTGCTTAGCCAAATCTACCCTATAACATAAAAGTGTTAAGACATGTTTAATTCCCAGCAAAAGTTGTGTTCCGATAACCTTACCGACAGGATTTTTTCATAAACTCCTGAATGTCAGCTATGCAACAAATACATATGGTGCTCTATTTCATTTTAATAATCCAAGATACTGTATATACAGCAATGAGAATGTGGTGTTAATGAGTTAGCTCATTTAGGTACTGTATAGCATCATTAAAACAATTGCCTATGGAGCCTTGCCACCACACTTAGTGCTGTGGAGCTCCATCCAGCACGCTGCAGCACAGAGCCACTGTCCCCTTAACGGCCATAAAGTGTGACTTTATGAGGCATGACTGAAGTAGGCCTGACCCGAGATGTGTGTCGATCAATAGCGGAGTGTCTCTGCAGAGGGAGTCAGTGCTGTGGAGTTTGTAGGGTACTGCACATGTGCAGGGTCAGGCTGCTTTAGCACAGGCTAAAGAGCAGAGGCATACGGATGGACATGAGAACAGATGGAAGACTACTACTGTCCTGTTTGTGTACACAGATAGAGAAAGAGAAAGAGACCTGCAGTAAACAGCATAACGGAATGTTGGGACCAAAGAGTATAGCGTAGCATTCTAGAATTTTTGTTTGAGAGGATGAACATTCTAAAGAAGATTTTGCCATCTTACATGGTTGTACACTATGTACAGTAAGTGTGTGAATATGTGTGTGTGCGCACATGTGTGTGTGTGTGTGTGTGTGTGTGTGTGTGTGTGTGTGTGTGTGTGTGTATAAATATATATATATAAAAAATCCCCCATGGTGCTTCTCGCCATGTTTACATTCATGTCACCTGCGCTGGGAGAGGAGCAGACAGTCATGTGGCAGACAGCGATCGAAAACCCAACCTTGACCATGGGGGGAAGGACACCCATAATAATAATAATAGTAATAATTATAATACATTTTAGTTATGAGTCCCTGTCGGAACAGCCAAGGACACTTTACTGAGATAGTGAAAAAAAAAACACAATAAAACACAGGAAAGCTAAACAAAATGTAATGGAAATGTAATGCAATCCCAGTGAGTATGCCAACTGGAACAGGTGAGTTTTGAGTAGTCTGGGTTTGAACAGACAGAGAGCCATGAGAAGCATGATGCTTCAGCTATAAAATATTACATTGTTGTACCTCCACCCATATAGGCTTCTCTGTGTACTGTGTTTTACCAAAGAAACACCACAGATGAAATGTTGGATTGTGTTTAATGTACAGAAACAGACATACTGAGCCATCACATGGCAGGACAGCAGAATACAACAGTATACAAACACATTTTTGTGCAGAACATGAGACACAATGTTCAACATTTCATCCGTGGTGTTTCTGCGGTAAAATACAGTACACAGGAAAGATTATGGGTGAAACAAAGTTGAGGTACAGAAATGTTATATTTTAAATATCACATCAAATTTTTGTACCTTGAACTTGTTCCACCCATTTGCTGTTCTACAATACAAAGTTTCACTGAACAACAACAACAACTGATCTGTAAAGTCTAAGTTAATATATTAGCTCAGTATTAGTGTTATGTATGTTATTGGGACGTTATTCTAAAGTTGCACCTATTCCTCACTTACTAACAGTTAATAAATGAGGAATAGTTGCAACTTTAGAATAGCGTCCCAATAACATACATAAACTATTAACTGATACTTAACAAGTATAGTTATAAATCATTAACATACAGTTAACGAGGCATTTATAACTCATTAACTAACAGTGTGTAAGTTATCTATTGGCTATATATAATGCATAGTTATAAGTTGTAAATCCTTAACAAACTGTTGACTGTTATTTAAGCCATTTATAACACATTGATTAAGCCCATTAATGGTCTATTAACTAGTTATAACAGATAGTTATTATAAAGTGAGAACAGATTCGGGGTGAGAATTTGCTTGTGTGTGTGTGTGTGTTGCGTGTGTGTTCATGCGTGCATGTGTGTGTGTTTGTATGTGAAATACAAATCCTCCTGTCCCTTGTGGTACATTCAAAACAAATGGCTTGTGATGTGTGTATGTGTATGTGACAGTCTGTGTATGCATTTGATCATGTGTGTGAGAGAGAGTGAATTCTTCCTCTCCCCTGTGGTACATGTAAAACAACTCCATATTTGTGTTTCTGAGAATCTGTTTATGCATTTGATGTATGACATGTGTGTGTGTGTGTGTGTGTGTGTGTGTGTGTGTGTGTGTGTGTGTGTGTGTGTGTGTGTGTGTGTGCGCGTGTGCATGTGTGTGTGTGTGTGTGTGTGTGTGTGTGTGTGTGTGTGTGTGTGCGCGCGCATGTGTGTGTGTGTGTGTGTATGTGTGTGTGTGTGTGTGTGTGTGTGTGTGTGCAAGAAGAGGAGGAGGAGTACTAGAAGGAGAGGGACTATAACCTCTCTTGATAGCCCAGTTGTTGGCCGCCAGTTGGAGTCCCCTGGGGCCTTATGCTATAGATGTGTCTTAATCATAAACTGATTAAAGGAAGCTGTGCACAAACATGATTCGATTTAGTCTAATCACAGGGTGCTCAATTACAGAGTCACACACAGGGTCATTCTGACTTTGCAGCCAGTCTAAGACACACACACACACACACACACACACACATAAACACACACATGCACGCACCCATATACACACACAGACACAGACACACACACACACACACACACACACACACACACACACACACACACACAATGCATGCCACACTGAAGGACGTTGTTGGAAGGGGTGAACATCTGCCTGATGCTCTCTCACACTCACGCCAGCTAAAGTTGAACCCAAGCAAGGTGAGTGAGTTGCATCATCTCCGGTGGCAACGGGCCTGTCACACTCACAGCCTGTGTTTACCACCAAAGAGCCTACAGGCACAGAACTGACTCCACAGGGACAACTACACCCCAGACAGACCCCCCCACACACACCCCACACCACCTCACAAACACACACACGCACACACACATACACACCGACAGACACACACCACCTCAGACACACACACACACACACACATACCACCTCACACACACACACACATACACACTGACAGACACACACCACGTCAGACACACACACACACACACACACACACACACACCACCTCACACACACACCACCATGTGTCAGTAGCAGTTAGGAAGCTTCACACTTCTATCCAATCAATTCTGCAGAGACCCCAGAGATCACTTTAAAAATGAAATGTCTATTTTTCACTCTCTGTTGTCTGTTGTCTCTGAGTGTTGTCTAGAGACACCTCCTGAGTGGCAAAAAGATTTTCTGTGTGTGTGTGTGTGTGTGTGTGTGTGTGTGTGTGTGTGTGTGTGTGTGTGTGTGTGTGTGTACATGCACTCAAGAGAGACACACACACAAAGAGAGAAAGAGAGAGAGAGAGAGAAAGGCAGAGACAGAGACAGAGACAGAGAGAAACAGTGATACAGAAAGAAACAAAGACAAGGAGACAGAGAGAGAGAGCGAGAGAGTGAGACAGAGAGAAAGAGAGAGAGAGAGAGATAGATAGAGAGAGAGAGAAAGGCGAGCACTCCATTCGTGTGGGCTTTGCTCCTTTTTAAAAAGAATGAAGTTTTAAAATTCTGGCAATTTTTGCCGCTCATCATGATAAGCTGTCAGTTGGCATTGCCCTTCCGCCACCCTGATTTACCCGCTAGCCGGCTAATGCGCTGGACTCCCAGAGGTCGCTCTCCAACATCCTAATCAGGGACTTCTCCCTCCCTTCAATTAGACCAGGGCCATAATTACCCTGTCCAATCGCTCCGCACGCACGGACAGACGGATGGACAGACGGACGGACTGACGGACGGCTAATTTCGTTCACTGTCTCCCCGTGCTCCCAGCCTCCGCTTTTCAATTTCCAACACCGAACCCTGCTGTCACAGGGATAACACGAGGGCTGTGCTGTGTCTGTGTGTGTGTGTGGGTGGGTGTGTGTCTTTTGCGCTTGTGTGTGTGTGTGTGTGTGTGTGTGTGTGTGTTGTACTGTGTGTGTGTGTGTGTGTCTTTTGTGCCTGTGTGTGCGTGTGTGTGTATGTTCTGTGCTTGTGTGTGCTGTACTGTATGTGTGTGTGTGTGTGTGTGTGTGTGTGTGTGTGTGTGTGTGTGTGTGTGTGTGTGTCTCTCTCTCTTTTGTGCTTGTGTGTGTGTGTATGTTCTGTGCTTGTGTGTCTTTTGTGCTTTTGTGTGTGTTTGTGTGTTCTGTGCTCATGTGTGCTGTGCTCATGTGTGCTGTGCTGTGTGTGTGTGTGTGTGTGTGTGTGTGTGTGTGTTCTGTGCTTGTGTATGTGTCTGTGTGTCTTCTGTGCTTATGTGTGTGTGTTCATGTGTGTGTTTAAGAGAGAGAGGGGGAGCATCCACATGCGTGTGTGTGTCAGAGTGTCTGTGTGTGCCTTCTATGTGTGTGTGTGAGAGAAAGAGAGAGAGAGAGAGAGTGAGAGAGAGAGAGAGAGAAGTGTGTGTATGTATAGGCAGGAGGAAAGTAATACTGCGTGTAAGGATGTGTGGATGGAGGGATGTCTCTTTTTGCTGTGCAATCTAGGAGCTGGAGATGCGTCCTCTAGTTGTTCATTTACAGTAACACCAAGGCCCATTACTGCCTCCTCAGACTGCTAACAAGCAGGGACATCCCATCATCCTCCTCAGCACATCAAGCCCCTTCACTACCTGCGTTCTCGAGTGTGTTGATGTCTCGCTGACGCTCTTGAAGTCTGTCATCAGCATTCGCCAGCAGCATCTGCAGCAGAAGAAAAGAAAGGGACAAGCGCCAAACTGCCATCTAGCTACTACAAGCTGCAAGCCATGCAATGACTCACTTCACTTTGACTTTGTTTACACAACACTGATGACAGGATACAAGGATACGAGGATGGTTTATTGTCATATGCATAGACAGACTGAGTAGAGTAGGACATGCAGTGAAAATGGTGATTGTTAGTCTAAAACTGTGCATGGGGAGGGGAAGGGGGGGGGGTTGGGGTACAACAGCAAGTGTCACTTACTGTAACAGAGATGAGACCAACACCGACAGAACCCACACGGAATGGACACGACCCACATCAGAATCAGAATTAGAATCAGAATCAGTATTATTGGCCAACTATATGTACATATACAAGGAGTTTGACTGTAGAAATATATAGACACATACTGTACAATAGAGACAACAATATATATATATATATATATATATATATATATATATATATATATATATACAGTATTAAGTATTACTGGTAGGTAGGCTAGCACACAGCTATGTATATACGATGCATCATAAGCAGAGCATAAGCGAAGCAAAGACTGGTTGTGGCTGATTGATTTACACACATTTTTTTTTATTCCTAAATAGCTTAATTCCGATGTTTTGCTGCGCTTTCCTCGGGCTTGGATCTCTGTTGTGAGGAGTGCAGAAAGTTTGGGGGTGTGTGTGTGGGGGGGGAAAGGGGGGCTTGGCGAGAGGCGGAGGCAGAGGCAGAGGCAGAGGCAGAGGCAGCGGATCATCTATCTAGCAGCAGTGGCCTGGCCGTGGGTGGGCAGTGCTGTCATTAGCCCAATTAGAGCCGAGCTCATGGTGTGATGTGCCTCGCAGAGGAAGGGCAGCATCATTAAACATGCGCCTGATCAGGGAACACTCCCCCGACTACACACAACACAACACTTACTGTGCTTACTGCTCACCGCTACACATGAACAGGACAGAGCCAGGAGGGAGGGAGGGATGGATGGATGGATGGATGGATGGATGGATGGATGGATGGATGGATGGATGGATGGATGGATGAATGCGCTCCCCTGACTACACACAACACTTGCTTACTGCTCACCTTTACACATGAACAGGAGAGAGCCAGGAAGGGAGGGATGGATAGATGGATGGATGGGTGGATGGATGGATGGAGGGATGGATGGATGGATGGATAGATTGATTGGTGGAAGGATGGATGTATGCGTGGGTGGTGGAAGGATAGCTAGAAAAGCATATACAGTATCTTGACCACGTTTGCATAACGATCAGTGTGCTGAATATCAAAAATGAGACACTGGCTGTTACATCTTGTTTGCAAAGAGGTTTTTTTCTTACTTCTATGTTTTGTTTGAGGCAGTGAGTCATTCAATTTATTACTGTTGAACTCTTCTTCCTATTTATGGAATGCATTAAAAGCTATTTTTTCACTTTTCTTTCAGTTATTATAGCAGATCACGTAAGACTGCTTTAATCCCATATGGAAAATACAGATGCAGCTCTAAAATGGTTTACATGTTTTATCTGAAACTTGCAAGTAAAATAAACCACATGCAAGATATTAAGTACATTTGGGTAATGTGAAACTAATTTAAGTTATGTAACTTTTCATACTTACTGTGAGAAATATATGAGTGGCCATGATCTATCAGGAAATCATAAGGGAGTGAAATTACTTACTTACGTAGGATACCAGTCCACAGCCCCCACTGCTAAGGATCTACATGATAAATATCGTCATGATAGTAAGCTCTACTGCACAGCATTAGTTATGGTAAATGCACAGCCACTTCCAGCAGATTCACAGGTGTGTGAATCTCACTAACAGTTTCGGCTCAATGAGATTCTCATCGTCCTCACACCAGCCACCCTCCACCAGACCCGCCCACAGAGACAGACAGACTCTGGCCCTGAAAAGAGCCAATTATTGGGGCCCCCTACCCCCCAAAACAGGCCCCTTGGTGTCTGGGCCCCGGAAAGGTTTTTATGTTTATCCCCCCACCATGGGCAGCCCTGCTCCCCAGCCCCCGCATTCAAGTCAGGCCAGGCCAGGCCAGGGCAGGCGGGTGAGAGGAACAGTCCACTGTGAGGCCTACAGATACATGTGGGCCCTGCACAGGAAATCGATACCACCAACAGGAAACCAACATGCAGCCCGACGTGGCACGAGGGTCATTTTGCAGACACCACCACTCCCCGGCAGAGCCTTTTAAAGATTAAGTTTCTTTATTTCCTTCTCGTTTATCAGTGTTAAAGTTAGAAAGAAGAAAACACATGAAGGAATAAAAAAAGAAGTGCAGACGTCCCCCTGGAGATTGGCGAACGCAAGCGAGCGTTGGCAATTTATCTGCCGAAGCCCAGCGGTGATGCATCTGCAACATCACCGCCTGCCTGTAAACAAATAAATTCCCTGCTCGCCCAAATCAGCTTAATGCATAACAACAAAAGTGCACTTGAACCACCCGTCCGCCGAGACTCTTGAGCAGCCCCTGCTAAAATGGGCCTGCAGTGGTGGTGTTTAGGAGGCCCCAGCGCACTTGAACCCCCCCACACACACACACACACCCGCACCCGCACACACCCCACCTCCCCATGCTCAGCAGAAAAAGCTCCATAGAAGTATCTCGCCGCCATTAAACTGCAATTAGTGCGTTTGATTTCCCTTTCCCTGTTACTGAAGTGTGTGTGTGTGTGTGTGTGTGTGTGCGTGCGTGCGTGCGTGGCACACTGCGTGCTTGCTCTGTTAAGAGCATGATGGCGTTTCCACGGAAACGGATGTGCGGTCGGGGCTCTCTGGGGCTGAGCGAGCGAGCGAGCGAGCGGAAGGTGTGAGCACAGATGTGTGATTACCGAAGTGTCCGTGTGTGTGCTCGACTTGCCAGGTCACGATAGGGGAGACTCACCACTGGCCAACGATGAGGACAGACTCACTGCTGGCCAATGATGAGGACAGACTCACTGCTGGCCAATGATGAGGAACTCATAAAAATGTTGCTGCAAGGTTATTATTCTCTATAAGCGGATGTCTCATTAAGTTACTCGGATTTATCTTTTTTTTTTTTTAAACCCATGTAGGGGGAAAATGTGGAGAAGAAAGTAAGACATAAATTGCCCAGTCTGTGTGTAGATGCCACAGGCAACTTTAATAGATGTGTCTGCTCCGTAGCCTCTCGCTTTCTCAAGTTTTAAGTTTTAATCTTTTAATTACTCTATAATTTCTCTGTGACCGGCATGTCATCATATCTTCAGTGTGCGTTTGCTCTTCCTGCTTGGCATGTACAGTACAGTATAATAAAAAAACATTCAAAATTCTTTCAGTGGTGACGCATGCCCGTTCCAATTCAAACTGAGCAGAGGTATGCGTGCGATGTTTACCAGCTCGTCAATATGAGAATACCAATGAATAGCACCTGCTAGTTACTCCCGTGTTTGCATTCAAAGTGCAACATATTTCAGTGAATGTTTACACTCAAGCGTTGTAACCTTGCAGGTTTGTGAGACTTTGGATGTGCTAATTTGCTGAATGATGTCCACACAACAGCGCGTGGTGATGGATAAGTGCAGGCACTTAGGGGAGCAGTGACCTTGTAAAAAATGCAGAGTTGAAGCCTGCTGATGATGTTTGTGCATTACACACACACACACACACACACACACAGTGATTCACTGATTTTCAAGGAAATCCACACACTCGCATGGCCACTCCAGGGGCTCCTATTGCCTGTCAGTGTCAGTGGAGACCTTCAGCATGAGAACATTTTGAAGACACACACACACACACACACACACACACACACACACACACTCGCACACACACACCTCTCTCTCTCTCACTCACACACACATGGACAAACACACACACACACACACTCATACACACACATGCACACACACACACATCTTTCTCTCTTTCTCTCTCTCTCTCTATCTCTCTCTCTCTCACACACACACACATACACACACACATACACTCTCCCATGTGAGAGAAGGAGGGGAGATCGAGGCTGTGTGTGTGTGTACATGTGTGTGTGTGTGTGTGTGTGTGTGTGTGTGTGTGTGTGTTTCTCAGCATCCGGATGGCTGTGGACCCTGTGTGTATGTGTGTGTGTGTGTGTG
>CM059285.1:25196453-25203953 GCA_030347295.1 Setipinna tenuifilis
TGTATAAATAATGCAGACCCATTATCACACTGAACACAGAGATAGTAGCATACGCAAGTCTGCTTTCGGCTGAGTGGTGAGAGACACTTGAATGCGAAAGTATTTCAAAAGTATTTATATCTACAACACCTAGAATCCCTTGGTTTTACTCCGAGGCTAAAGAGCATATGGTTTACTATGGGTCACAGTATTTAAAGGAGTGATTTTGCCTGAAGAAGACCCAGCGGGGTCGAAACGTTGCCTTTTGTTCAATAAAAAAATACGGGAGTCTTGCAGACGATTCGGTTGCTTTAATTGGATTTTACAATAGGTCAACCAGAGACAGAAACAAGGTGTACTATCAGTGCAATGGAGACTGTGATGATGAGCAGTAGCAAGTCAATGACCCTCATTTGTAGCCTAGCAAACATGGAGACAGAGAATGAGTGGGAGGAGGAGAAGGCTATAGAAATGAGGAAGATGGAAAAATAAATAAAAAGACATGAATAAAGCCAGTTATTAAATTACTGCAGCAGCACAGAGAATGGGGAGGACGAAGGCACCTCATAGCTGTTAACTCATCACAGAAATACACAAGCCTGTGTGAGCAGGTGTGCTACCAATCTTCTTGAGCCTCACGTAGTAAAAAACAAAAAGTAAAAGGCCCCTAACAGTAGAAATCTTAACCAGAGTTGGACAAAGTGGATTGAAATCCTGCCATGTTTTCCTTCTGCCTGCGCTCTCAACACAGGTGTTTTCACTAATTACCTCATCTACCTAGGGATCAGCTGGTTCAGTGATTTGGCTGGAACAAATATGTGGCAGGACTTCTACTTTCCGAACCCAGGATGTCCAGCTTTGATCTTGACCATACGTTCCATAGGGGCCCTCCTTTAGAACCCCTTCCGTGTGTTCTGTGTTCTAACGGCAAGCGATGTGACCAACTGCAGCATCAATCCATTATTCATTGACCACACTGAAGCCGTTAAATTTATTTATTTTTTGTTGAGTCACGAACACTCAACTTGAAGGTTTTAGAAACGGTGACCTTTTCGAACTTTGGATAAGCAATAAAACTTCTTTTTAAATGTTGCATTGTATGATATCGTACAGCACTGCTTTGCATGGCTTTCATTAAGGACATTCCAATTAAAAAATAAAATAATCAAACTGATTCTGCCACTAAGACTCGCTCGCAGTTAGAACACATTAGATTTTTTTACATTACATTGCATTTGGCAGACGCTTTTATCCAAAGCGACTTACAAAAAGGAGGACATAAGCAATAGAGGAGGACACAGAGTAGAGACACAACAGACATATGTACTTCTGCATAGGGATAGAGAGAGAGAGTTGGATTAGTGTTATGTTAGTTTTGTTAGGAAGGGAAGCAATCTTGGAAGAGAAGGGTTTTTACAAGAACGAGAACACAGTGTCAATCATACTGTAAGTGTATGCCTGAATGGAGTTCACTCTTCTGAAGAGCAGGATGTGGAACCATAGCTCATAAAAGAGTTTTTCTCTTTCTCTATCTATCTCTTTTGTCTTTGTCTTTCATTGACCTTACAGTGAGTGACACGCACAGCATAGGTGAAGGCTCTCCCGGGTGAAGGGAAAAGAAAACAGAAAGACGGATGAAGATGGGACGAAAAGAGACACAAACAAGAGGAAATGATAACGGATGATGATGGCGGTGTTGACACTGCCGCAAGGAGAAAGGAGGAGGGAGAAAATGGACGCATGAATCAATTATTTAGCCATCAGGGGCCACGGCACGTCAACAGCAGACGCACACCTCTCACGTCCTAAACCAACAGCCATGAAGGCGAATGTGCCTCTCCTTGCTGCGGACAATATAAAGCCATTCCCTTGGGAGCTATTAGATGTGACCCTTGATCTCTGCAGTTAGTCAAACAGGAAGCAGACCCTCTGCCGAGAACACTGACCTCCCACGATGAAGACAGAAAGGGGGTCACAGCACGAGTGGGCGCTGGAAAGCAGGAGACGATGAAGAGAGAGAGAGAGTGCAGGAGTAGAGGTGAAGATGCACAGAGGAATGGTGAAAGGGGAATGGACAGCGTTCTCTCTCTCTCGCTTTCTCTGTCTCTCTCTCTCTCTCCTATCCTTTCCGCTCTCTCTCTCTTTCACTCTCTCCTATCCATTCCCATCTCTCTCTCTTTCTCTCTTTCTCTCTCTGTCTCTCTCTTTCTCTCTTTCTCTCTCTCTCTCTGACTCTCCCTCGCTCTCTCTCATGAAAATCATTACTTTATGGCTTACCGTGGCTCTAATTAGGCCTAAATGATCACGACGCCATGTGTGAAGGCTTTGCTATCGACTAGTCTGAGATACAGGAGGCATAATGGACACAATAGCTCATCCGCCGCTTTGTGTCCAGGTCACATTGCCCCCTGAAACAGGCACCATTATGCTGCCCGAACACTGAACACTTCGCTATCCATTACCGCGCTGATAACACGCTCACCACACTCCTGCTACTGACGTTAACTTGACATCATTTCCATTCTAAAACTAAAAGTAGCTTGTAGAACTACTTTTTTCCTCCTTCTGTGGCTTACAGGACAGAGTTTTTCTAGCAGTGAGTGTGGTGAGCCTTAGCTTTGGAATATTATTACATTATATTACACTACATTACATTGCAATACATTACACTACATGCCATTTATCTCACTTAACAATGGGGTTGTCTTTTCCGATTGGCCGTTGAGGTGGGCAGTAACGTTTTATAACTATACAACCTTTGAAGTACCGGTAGAATTTGAATCACCATTCCATGTCAATGCGCCTATGAATGCCAAATCAACAGCTTAAAGACTATTTCTTCTACGCTCTACTTTTCCCTACTGGACGCTGTAAAGTAGCAAATCAATCGGTTATTTTCGGTAGTCCATTTATAGTTTATGTTAAATATAGAGGGATTTAAGTGCTTGCTAGATGGAAACGGGAGATAAGCAGAGTAAGGGCCTTCGAGGTGACAGTTTTTGGTGGAAATAATGACTCGGCCCAAGACTCTTTGCCTCCACCTTGCCATTATATCCACAGAGCGGGTCACCTAGACAGCCATTATGCCTTACAGGAGAGCCATAGCTGGCTCTCCTGTCTGTCTTCACTCTTCTGTGTCCATAAAGGCAGGACGCCAACGAGAGGACAGCGGACTAAAGGCCCAGGACGAGCTGCCTACAGGTTTACTGGGCCACAGTCACGGAGGAAGCCTCAGTGTCAGACACAGAGGAGGAGAGCGGGAGGAGAGAGGTGTTATGCAACAAAGAGGAGGAGAGCGGGAGGTGTTAAAATGCACTGCAGCTATGGAAAGAACAACAGCATTGATTGTTTTTCCTCCAGTATGTTTACCTTTGGAAAACAAACAGAAGTAATTCAATTTCTAACAGAGTAGACGTCTGAAAGTAAAGTAGATTTTACTACCACTCTGTCTGTTTTACAAACACACTCTCTCTCTCTCTCTCTCTCTCTCTCACACACACACACACACACACACACACACACACACACACACACATACACACACACTCTTTCTCTCTCTCTTTCTCTCTTGCTCTCTCTCTCTCTCACACACACACACACACACACAGGCGCACACACACACACACACACACACACAGGCGCACATACACACACACACACACACACATGCACATATTTACATGTAGACACATACCTGTACACACACACCCCCACACACCCATGCATGCATCAAGCAGATGTGTCAGAGTGCCTTGTGCAGCAGGCATCACATACACATCACATGGCAGGCATGATCACACACACACAAACACACACACACACACACACACACACACACACACACACACACACGCATCAAGCAGTTGTGCAGCAGCCATCACAAACACATGGCACATGGCAGGCATGATCACAGCGCTGTGCTGTTGTTCTCATTCATTAGCCTTGTTTGTTTTTCATCACTTCTTATCATCCAGGACAAACCGAAGCAACATGGAGCCAATCTGCCATGGGGGCTTTGGCTTCCTTCAGGCAGAAGCCTCCACCCCCCTCGCTGGCTCTCACCGAGGATCTGCTTGTTAACACAAGTAATTGCGTGTCCTTAAAAATGACAACTTTTTTTTTGCAAGCCCAAATCTCACCTGACAAAGTTTTGCACTTCTCGGTGGAGTGCTGTTCTGTAAAGCCAGGAGAAAGGAGGAGGATTAGAAGAAGGAGGATGTGTGTGTGTGTGTGTGTGTGTGTGTGTGTGGGTGTGTGCATGTGTGTTTGCGTGCACATGCATGTGTGTCATGCCTGCATGTGGGTGTGTGTATGACCTGTATATGTATGTGTGTGTCAGTGTGCAGTGTGTGCGTGTTGATATGTCCGTGTGTGACGTAACTGTCACTTGGGAACTCCGTGTTGATTACCACAGCATTCATTTGGCAGAATCCTTCAGCATGTGGATGCTATGATGTTTGTGTCTCTCTGTAATCTCTCCATGTGCCGAAATGATCGCCTTCTTCGTTCAGTGGAGAGTAATTGTGCAAATGATGATATCAAATAGCTCTGGGAACGAAACACTCTAATGTATCGACTTCCTATTACGTCTCGCTACAAAATGGCTGTAATTAGGATAATTGTGCAACTAGCCCGCTTTTGATGGGAGAATGTCTGGGGGACATTCTACAGCTCAGTGGCACCACTGCTGTAGTAACTCAGCCTGTAAAGTGCTTTTTTTTAATGCCGGTTTGAGGCTTTGGGGCACAAAACAATAAGAAAGTTTTTTCTAAAAAAAATTGTATTGTTTGTGCTACAAGAAACTACAAGAAACTTACTCTGCCTGTCTGCTTTGGGAGTCAGCCCTATCCACATTACTCTTTATTAGCTTATTGCTAGGATATTGCATTAGCTTTTGTTTATTACAAACATATTGTTCCTCGTGACAGGGCTGGCCCATCATCATCATTGGGTTGCCGGGTAACGTGGGTACTAGCATGACTCAGAAAATCGAAAAATGAAAAAAAAAAAAAAAAAAAACGATGTCCAAGCTATTACTGACCCTAGACAGCCCCTGGCGTCAGGGATAAAAATGGCTGGTGCAGCCATATCACCAATCATACAACAACATAACGACATCACATCTTGTCATGAGTGACAGCTTAAAATAATGACCTCTTCTTCGGCTCATCTGTCAGTGTCTCCGGCCACAACCTTTTTTTGGAAATAATTATCTCATGCCATAATCTTATATACTTTATTGTTAGCAATTCAGACATCTCAACTTTTCAAATTGATTGATTTATTTTGGTATTTCATCAGAAAATCATGTAAGATATCAGGTAGCATGTGAGGTTAGAGATGTAGGTTCCTTGGTTAGACTATAAGGCTGTAGCTCTTGAGTGTAAAGTGTCTTCAGGTGTTTCCATGGTATCTTTGCATGCTGTGCTACTACTTTTTCCTGTAAATATAGACAGTTACTGCTTCGAGAAGAAGTTCTTTTTTTTCTTACATGCCCTTGTGGTGCTAAGGTTATAGTTCATGAGTGTAACATTCTTCAGGTGGACCTGTGGTGTGGCAAGGAGGAGGAGAGGTGTAGAATCCCGGGTTCAGAGAGTAAAAACCCTGCCACAACTTTGATCCAACCAGCTCTGAATCAGCTGATCATAATGAGCACTCAAGACAGGTAGATCAGCTACTCCGTGAAGTCATCTGTGTTAGAAGGAAAATATGGCAGGGTTTTTACTTTCTGAACCCGGGATTTTACACCTCTGGACTAAAGTGAGCGATTATGCGTTATGAGTTCCAAAGTCCTCTGGCCTGTTAGCACACAGAACTTTTAGTCACCATGTCTACCCGCCCTCAGAGATCTCCCAGGAGAGAAGTGGGAAATGATTAAATTATGAATATCATCTAATTACAAAGGATGCCTGCCTTATACTGTACCTTACACAATGCCATTGTCACTGATGAGGAAACATCTGCTTGGGAGGAGGCAGGTCGGAGCACAGGGAGTCAGACAGAAGATGCCTACAGTAAGAGAAACACCAAGGAAGCATCTGCTGTCTAGACTACAGTATGAACAAGTGTATGACGGTGGTGCGTTGGTGTGCATTCTTGGCCTGCAAAGCTTCCTCTGAAGGCTTGGAGGGTGATTGTGACATTTAAAAGAAAAAAAGTACTGTAATGATTTCTGAGTGTTTTTATTTTCTGCTTTTGTCCATTAGTTGTCTAGTTTTTTTATAGCAAATAAACATGTTGCACTGTGTTGTTCATTTTCTTTTTTACAGACATCAATCAAGCTTTGGTGGAAGGTGGGTTGGAGGCGAAGAAGAGGCTGGTGATGAAGAGGAAGACGAGGCTGACTCGAGTGGGCGATGACTTTAAGAAAATAATATCAAAGAAAGTAAAGTAAACAAAAGCTGATTTTCACACATTTGTCCATGACCTGATCAGGCGCCAATAGGCTACATGATTATGTAAACACTACAGACCAGAAGTGCAAGGCCAGTTAACTTCAGCTAAACATTTCATCATACAAATTTGAGAATAACAACTGCTTGTGTTTACAAAATGCCCTCATGAAATGTAAACCCTTTGAATCTGTGGGTTCTAAAGTGGATCTCAGTGCAGTGAGTTGTACTGTGAGGAATACATTCTTTCTTGAATTAATGCTGACCTTATCAGAGCTGTGTTGAACAGGTCATCTGTGTGTGCGTGAGACTGTAGACAAGTGTGTGTGTGTGTGTGTGCTACTGTGCGTGTAAGTGTGAGAGTGCGTGCCTGCATGTGTGTGTGTGTGTGTATAATGGAATGTGTGTGTGTGTGTGTGTGTGTGTGTGTGTGTGTGTGTGTGTGTGTGTGTGTGTGTGTGCATGTTAGTGTGAGAGTGTGTGCCTGCATGTGTGTGTGTGTGTGTGTGTGTAATGGTGTGTGTGTGCATGTGAGTGTGAGAGTGCGTGCCTGCATGTGTGTGCGTGTGTGTGTAATGGTGTGTGTGTGTGCGTGTGAGAGAGAGAGAGAGAGACAGCTAGAAAGAGAGAGAGAGTGTGTGTGTGTGTGTGTGTGTGTGTGTGTGTGTGTGTGTGTGTGTGTGTGTGTGTGTGTGTGTGTGTGTGTGTGTTTGTGTGTGTGTGAGAGAGAGATTAACATACAGAGTGAGGCAGAAACAAACAGACAGACACACAGAGTCAAAAGTCATAGTTAGGGAGCGCTAGACACAGACACACATACAGATGCAGAGAATGGGACACAGACACACACAGAGACATAGACACAGACACAGAGAATGGGACATAGACACACATAGACACAGAGAATAGGACACAGACACATACAGAGGCAGAGACTGACACAGACACACATACAGAGAATGGGACATAGACACACATACAGATACAGACACAGACACAGAGAATGGGAGACAGACGGAAAGAATGGGACATAGACACAGATACAGACACAGAGAATGGGACACAGACACAGATACAGATACAGATACAGATACAGACACAGATACAGACGCAGAGAGTGAGACGTTAC
>CM059285.1:25211453-25218953 GCA_030347295.1 Setipinna tenuifilis
CTACCGACACACATAACTCCTACACACGCAGACTTATACAAGCATGAGGCACTAGGGAGAAATGTTGGTTAGTCGTAAAAAGAGTTGGTTAGTAGTAGTATGAACAGTGGCGGTTCTACAGTGTTTTACTCACAGCAAGCAGGGGCACCTTAGTTCACTTAGGGCGCCACCAATGTGCCGATTGCAGCAATATGATTCACGGAGCTTTTTATTTATTTTTTCCCCCAAGCGCTCCTGGTGCCCCCCACGAAATGGCGCCCTGGGTGGTTGCCCTGTTCACCCCTGCCTAAAACCGCTACTGAGTATGGACTCAGATGTGACCAGACCAGACACACACACTGGTTGGAGGCTGAGTAGGTTTCTGCGGCGTTGGCTGCAGTGGAGGGGTCTGCATGTAATGGAGACTACAGGGATCTTCTGGAAGAAAGAAATAACACCCACATATGAAAAAAGAAATAACACCCACAAACACACCACTGAATTAAGGTATTACATTCAGTGCAAGGTGCAGATGTCAAAACTGGGCTTGATTGTTCCTGATTAACAAAAAAACACATCTACAGTCTCAAAATAGACCTTTTATTTTAAGACCTGTAATCAACTCACTGAAACTAGCCAATTAAATGAAGTTGGTTAAACTTTTCTTCCTATTTTCTTGTTGTTTTTTGTTACCTTTTTTTTTAGTGTTTAGGCCCACGCACCGAGGGAACATGGCTTCCTCAAGAGAGCACAACGTGACTCAGTTCTGTCTGCTGTGCTGCTCGCTGGGCCTTCAAGGACAGCGCATTTTACTCAGAGCGCCGGGAAGAAAAAAACAGATATATTTTTTAAAAAGGGGGATGGAGAGGATGCTGGGTGCATACACACCGAGCCTTACGTAAAAGAGAGTTGACACATTGAGGAGCCGGTCGTGCACTACAATGAGGGCTCAGTGCCAGTGCCTTGACACACACACACACACACACACACACACACACACACACACACACACACACACACACATACTGCTGCAGACGCAACCATGCGGCAAAACTTCACAGACAAATTAAAGACATCAACGAGTCGTTTTACACACGGCCAAGTTTGACGAACAACGAAACTATGTGCTGATGTGATCGTTTGGTGTTGCTCGATGAGATCGCTTTGGCAGAAGCGTTTTATTCGTCAACGACATATGAACCAGATGGTGGCCTCGCAAAGACTTACGCATCACAGAGAACAATAAAAACAGGTTCAGGAGAAACCCCAGTGGACAGGAGAACCTCGGTGTGGGTGATTTTTAGAAACGTTTGTTTCTGACTAGTTGTGTTGTTTTTTTTTGTGGTCCAGAGGGCTTGGTGTGTGCTTCTCCACACCTTCTCAAGGCTTGGACTGTGGCCATGTAAGCGGGGTAATGATCAGGCAAAAACTTTTGTGTCTTTTTGTTTCCCCTCGTCTCCCTGCACTGGAGATCTCTCGCCCACTGCTCTGCTCTGCAGCAGGTTTGCTACATTTTCTATTCGCACCTTGGAAATGTTGCCGTGGCGATGGGAATAGATGTTCTCAGGGTAGACAGTAGGCTGCACAGAGGGGTGGTGGTGGTGTGTGTGTGTGTGTGTGTGTGTGTGTGTGTGTGTGTGTGTGTATCTGTGTGTGTGTGTATCTGTGTGTGTGTGTGTGTATCTGTGTGTGTGTGTGTGTGTGTGTGTGTGTGTATCTGTGTGTGTGTGTGTGTGTGTGTGTGTGTGTGTGTGTGTGTGTGTGTGTGTGTGTGCATGTATATGTGGGGGGGCTTGTCTCCTGCAGCACGGCTCAAGGCAAGTCCTCGAGCCAAGAAGCCTGACAGGCAGTCCGGTAATATGTAGTGGCTGAAAACGATACAGGCCCTGGACAGATCCCCAGCTAAGTGTGCCTTCAGAGGGCTACACGCTGGGCTGGGATGGGCTACAGGGCTGCAGTAGCTTGCCACACTGATGCAGTAACCTTGCCTCTGTTAAGATCACAAAGGTGCTGGATTTCAATTTCAGATTCACCCTGACCTGAACCCGTTCGTTTTAACTAACCCCCCGGGATGCATCCTGGGCACTGTTTGCCGGCACACACACACACACACACATATACACACACACACACACACACACACACACACACACACACACACACACACACACACACACACACACAGCTCTGCTCTGCAGCTCCTCTGAAGTTTCCACGGCGCCCAGGAGGGCCGTTTGCATCCACATGTGTGCCTGCCTTGCGATAACTCACAAACAGACATTTGTGGTTCTGATTTGTTTTTTCCCTAGTAACTTTTGTGTTTAATTATCACCATTGCACGCACACACGACATACACAGACACACACACACCACACATACACACACACACGCACACACACACACACACAGACACACACGACACACACACACACACACAAACACAAACACACTCACATAGGACACGTTTGAAGTTGCAGCAGACCGGAGAGTGGCGGCACAAGTGTGAGTGTGTGTGTGTGTGCGTGTGTGTGTGTGTGTGTGTGTGTGTGTGAGTGTGTGTGTGTGTGTGTGTGTGTGTGTGTGTGTGTGTGTGTATGTGTGTGTGTGTGTGTGTCTGCCTCTGCCACATCTGTGGAGCATGTAAGCCCTGTAGAGTGTGGAGTGTGGAGTAGCCATATGCCTCTCAGCTGCTCCTCAGCCCCACAGGGTATACCACCCTTCAAACACACTCCTCACATTTATTAGCCTACACACAACACTATGGAGCCCTTTATTTCCATCAGGGGAAGTGCAATATATATAAATGTGTGTGTGTGTGTGTGAGTGTGTGTGTGTATGTGTGTCTGTGTGTGTGTGTGTGTGTGTGTGTGTGTGTGTGTGTGTGTGTGTGTGTGTGTGTGTGTGTGTGTGTGTGTGTGTGTGTGTGTGTGTGTGCGTGCGTGTGTGTTAGTGTGTGTGTGTGTTTTTCATCTTGTTACTCTGAGTACAAAGTAAACAGTATGAGGTGATAAACACCTGCATTAAATGTGTAAATGTGTTTTTAGTCATCAGCTGATGCTTTTACCGCCCGCCAGGCTAAACGCTTTAAGAGCCATAATATCTGGGGAAATAGAGAATACTGAAACTTGCCTTTAACTTTTCCTCTCCCATATCATCATTCAACTGCCTACTTCTGTATCAACAGGCGGACAATCAGCTTCATGTTACACTGACTGCCTTTACGTGCAATGGGCTTGATCCTTAAGGATCCTTAAGTGTGTGTCTGTGGCAGAAGGTTGTTGATGTGTGTACATATGTATGTATATAAAAAGCTATAAAACCTTTCCCATGCTGTTAAGATGCAACATTTCTGTGTTTTCACTTAGCAGCAGATGTGCTGAAAATTGCAAATGTGTTATTGTTGCCTGGCCCATTTCCTACATCTCTGAAAACCTCAGAGGCCCCAAGTTCATCAGCATTTCACTCTCTCGCTCATGATAATACAACTCTGATTGGAACACTGGATTGGGTTCTAAGGAATGATTCTATCTATGGTTCCCATCATGAGAGGCAGGAGTTGCTAGGAGACCAAACGTCAACAGCAGCATCCTTGACTTGTGATGACTCCCAGGGGTCAGTCTTAGGGCTTTATCATTCACTCTTCTCATGCAGCCGCTTGGACATGAAGCACTAAAGGCAATAAAATGCCTCATCACAGCCATAGTCATGACACCCAAGTGTGCTCAGCCCTGCAATCTAATGACTGGAGTCCCCTTGAACGTCTTTAGCAAAGCATTAACCACATCAACTGCCGGATGTATCAAATATTCTTTCAGCTGAATAAGGACAAAATGGAAACTTATCTGGGAAAAAAACAGGGCAAGCTTTGCCTCTCTTCTTTTTACACAGAGAGATTTAAAGCACAGGACACCGTTAAAAACCTTGTAGTTTTAATGGACTGTAATTTATTTTTTATTGCCTATGTAAAGGAAAGAACTTAATCAGCATTAAACTATCTCAGACTTGTATATAAATGGCCATACATCAGACAAGTACAGTGCACCTAATACTACTGTTTCAGGGTATCTACATTGTGAAGTACAGCGTAACAGTATGCAACAACATGTAACATTATGTATTTACACTATATATTCCTAACCATACTCCTTGCCGTTACCTTAACCTACACCTACACTGTACGTGCATAGTTACATGTTGTTGTAACGGTGCATGGTGTACGTACACTGTGTAAGAGATTGGTACCCTTAAGACCTTACAGTAGCTTAGTAAGGAGTAGCTGTTCTAAAGTGTTACCAATAGTTTTACTCCTTTATTTCATTACGTATGTTCTTGTAATAAATATGTTCTTAATACTGAACAGATCAATAAGTTGACTCCTAGCTATTACCTACGGTACAAGTGCATAGTGTTACATGTTGTTACACTGTGCATGGTGTACGTGACTCTGTATGAGGGAATGGTACCCTGAGGTCCTTACAGTAGCTTGTAATGAGCCTTATAATTGACTTTAAAGTACTGCTGATTGTTCATAAACCATTAAATATGAATATTTTTTCTCTACTTTATATCACTATGCATGTTCTTTTCATGATGTTAACGATGAGGCACAGTTAAATGATTAGTATTGCTTAATGACCTTAATACTGAACAGATAAATAAGTTGATGAGTATGAAAAACATTCAGCAGTTTAATTGGTGACAATGGTTGGACGCAACCCACGGCTGTGTCATACTGTTCCAGCATTTAAGTTGACAGTTGCTTAGGAAGTTGTTTATTGAGTTAAAAAGCTATTAAAACACTAATAATTAATTTACAAAAAGTTTTAGTAGTTGTAGAAGTATTTGCTTGTAGTAATTGCTTTGCATTGCACTGTAATAATACACTCGTCCTAACTTTCCTAAGAGTTAGGTTTGGGTGCAGACTGCAGACTGCATGCAATGCAAAAGCTACGCTACGAAAAACGGTTTATGATTTTTTTAAAATAATGCACATAATTGTTTTGGCATTGTATTGCAGAATGCCTTTACATGCACTGACATGGTAATGAAGTAGGGTGACTTGTGTAACCCCCTGTGGCTAACTACCCTATAGTGCGGCCTGCCGTGCAACTATTTGTTTTTAAAAATCTGAATCATAACGGAGTTGAGTTCATCTACTGGCTGTCATTACCCCCTGATTATATAGATCGCTCTGGTTCATTTGCACCCGCCCCACCAGCAGAATCTATCATAAAAGCACCACAACACCACAGACTTATGAGGTGATTCGATTCATTTAGATTCCCTCAGCACATCTTTATGCAGACTGGAAAGGCACCTTGGACCCTTTTAATTAGGGAACTGTAATTTAACACTTAATCTATCCCTAATGTTTGGCATCCATTACCGTCACCAGTGCTGCACCCGGACAGCCCGCCGTGAGTGCTGCTGCCCAGCCAAGCCAGAAAGGAACAGACACTCTCACCACACAAGGTGCTGGCTTTCTCTAGCTCTCACAACAACACTGTGTGTGTGTGTGGGTGTGGGAGTGTGGGTGTGTGTGTGTGTGCTCCGATCAAACTACCTGTCTGTAGGCCGATGGATGAATATGCAGAGCAGGCACACTCACCACACAAGGTGCTCACTCTCATAGAAAACTCTGTGTGTGTGTGTGTGTGTGTGTGTGTGTGTGTGTGTGTGTGTGTGTGTGTGTGTGTGTGTGTGTGTGTGCGTGCGTGCGTGCGTGTGTGTGTGCGCTCTGAGCAAACTGTCTGTCTGTGTGGATACATATGGACAGCAGACAGATTCACCACACAAAACTCTTATAACAACACTGTGTGTGTGTGTACTCCAATCAAACTATGTGTCTGTATGGATGCATGTGAAGAGCAGACAGACTTGCCACACAAGATGTGTGTGTGTGTGTGTGTCTGTGTGTGTGTGTGTGTGTGTGTTGCGATCAAATCTGTCTGTATGGATCCATACAAAGGATGCCAAAACAATTATGTGCATTATTTTTTTTTTTTTTTCATGAAACGTTTTTTATATAGCTTTGGCATTGCATGCAGTCTGCAGCAATAACTGCGGTCGGGTTTTTATGGTGCATATTTGTAATCGTATGCTATTTAATCAAAACAACCCAGCTAGATTGTTGTATATTACCTGATAACACCAAAAAAACTCGATAAGTATCCATAAAAACAGACTGAAATGCTAATGTATCTGAGCTCTATTGTGTCATCAACACATAAACAAATATTCCACTTGTTTTTAGAGACACACACACATATACACTTTGGATTAAGACTTGTTACATTGTTCTGTGAGACTGACAAATAGTTGTGTTGATGATGCTATTAAAAATCCATTCCATTTCAACGCTTTTATTTTGCAGTCAGTGGAAATTTGGCTCAATTCATAATAGCAAAGAATTGAATTCCGTGCTTCCTAATGGTTGAAATCCATTATCATTACCAACAACAGAGCGCGTGGTGGTGGAAGGGAAGGGAAGGGAAGGGCAGTGCTGCTTTTTCACAGGAGCCCATAAAGAGGAAACATCCTCCCAGGGCCCGGCACTTAGAGAAGGGAGTGTGTGTGTGTGTGTGTGTGTGTGTGTGTGTGTGTTGGGGGGGGCTGGAGAAGTGGGCGATTGTAATGTAAAATGCAGCCTGTAAAAAAGGGAGGGTTTCCTAATGCTGTTGTGACTAGCAACGCTTTCAGGAGCACCATTGCAATTTATCGGGGGCTGCTCTGTTGTTATGAGTGTAGAGGCCTGGAGCACTGGTCGCTCCTCCACCGCTGCGCCCCACTTTATGTGATAAAAATGGGGGTTTTATATCTGCGACGACCAAGCCAAGGCCTGAGTGGGCGGCCATCTTTTTTTATTTATCAGAGGCTTTTTTCGTGGGCCTCAGCACATATTGGTCATAGGTCAGATTTCATTGCCCCTGCTTGTGCTGACTGTGGGGCTTGTTGCAGCTGCAATCAGTACGATATATTTATTTGTTTGCTGAATAATTTATAAGCAGAAATTTCTCTTCCTTATCAAACTCGGCTGTCCGGGTCCCAAGTGGAAGCTCAAATAGTTCAGCTACGGCTTGAGTGGAGGGCGAAAAACAATCTGTTAAAAAAATTTAAAGGAATTTATGGGAGCTTTGATCGGGAGTGACAGTATGCCTTCTCAGACAAGCACCACCATTGTTTTGAAATTATGCCTCTAACTGTCTCCCTGAATGATACCAGGGTTCCCTTTCACCTGTCATCCTAATGCAGGCAATTCCATCAAAACAAAAATATGATTCATTTTAGATCAATCCCTCATAACATTTAAATACCTTTCTTTTCCACGGCGATTACTCTGGCAGACGCAGCATTACGTTTTCCATATTCACCGAGTAGCTTATTACCTCTACAGAAATGTCAATCCATAATAAGCCTGTGCGTTATTGCGGAGAAGTCCATTCAGGTTTTATTCCCACAATTTTACTGAAAACAGCATAATACGTCGTGCCCCACGGAGGGCCTCAATTAGCATAATAATG
>CM059285.1:25228953-25241453 GCA_030347295.1 Setipinna tenuifilis
CAGCCCAATCTGCAGCTGGCCTTCAAATACACCAGCTCCACCGGGCCACCCGACACACACACACACACACACACACACACACACACACACACACACACACACACACACACACACTCCACAGCCCCATCTGCAGCTGGCCTTCAAATACACCAGCTCCACCAGGCCGTCCCAGAGGAATCAATAGCAGAATGAAAAAACCTGGATTTCATTTTGCTCTACCACACAGACAGGCACACACACACACACACACACACACACACACACACAGACACGCCAAAACAGACTCCAAACTGAATACAAATTGCTTGATTTTGCTGCGCCCTGCATTCAGTCCTTTATAATACAGACACACATATGCATGCATGCACACACACACACAGACACACACAGACACACACACACACACACACACACACACACACACACACACACCTTAAGCATAGATATCTCCTGGCTAGAATGAGAACTATCCTCTTAGCTAGATGCGTTGTGTGACTCCTTGGACAAGCATCAAACAGGAAAGCCTGGAGAACAGCCATATTTTAAACTAGGACATCACCTCTATGCTGCATATCACCTCAACACTGGGTCCTTGCTGAGGAAAGAACATGTCTACTGACCCTATGGAAGGACCTTGGTAATCTGTACATCACACACACCATACACACACAACATCACACATCATACACATACATCACACACACCATACACACACAACATCACACACCCTACATATACAACATCACACACACACACACACACACCATACACACACACACACACACACACACACACACACACACACACATGCATACGCAACTATGACCAAGCACTCAGTAGCTATACAGAACACACCAAAACTTTCTCCAAACATCACACACAACATCACACACAACATTACACACACCATACAACAGCACCGATGAATAAGAGGAGACTGACACACTAAAAGCCTCAGTGGGACATTCAAGTGCACAACCAATCATGAGGCAGCTGCTGCCTGCTATTATTATTATTATTATTATTATGTCAAGCAAGCTGTGTTGTGCATGTGTGTGCGTGTGTGCGTGTGTGTGTGTGGTTGTGTGATTGTGTCTGTGGGGGGGCGGTAAATTGTTGAACTGTTGGTGGCCTTCAACTTTGTTTAATGTTCGTGTTCCTCTATTCTCCTCACTTCCATTGGTCAGCCTTCACACAGGCGCACCAAACACACACACACACACACAGGCGCGGGTCACACCACACCACACACACACACACACACACAGGCGCGGGTCACACCACACCAAACACACACACACACACAGG
This sequence comes from Setipinna tenuifilis, assembly GCA_030347295.1. Lineage (NCBI taxonomy): Eukaryota > Metazoa > Chordata > Actinopteri > Clupeiformes > Engraulidae > Setipinna > Setipinna tenuifilis. The sequence goes on from CM059285.1 coordinate 25,230,262, forward strand.
CGCGGGTCACACCACACCAAACACACACACCAAACACACACACACACACACAGGCGCGGGTCACACCACACCAAACACACACACACACACACACACACACACACACACACACACACACAGGCGCGGGTCACACCACACCAAACACACACACACACACAGGCGCGGGTCACACCACACCAAACACACACACACACACACAGGCGCGGGTCACACCACACCAAACACACACACACACACACACACACACACACACACACACACACACACAGGCGCGGGTCACACACACACACACACACACACACACACACACACACACACACAGGCGCGGGTCACACCACACACACACACACACACACACACACACAGGCGCGGGTCACTGACTCACAGTGGAGGCAGTGTTAGCGCCGGCTTCAAAGACACGCTTTATCTGTAGCCTGTGTGACCCAACCAAGCCGCATGATCAAAAACACACACACATGCGCGCGCACACACACACACACACACACACACACACACACACACACACACACATGCACACACACCACTACAAGTGGCAGTGTTAACTTTCAAGTTGAAGCCCCTTTTGTGTGCACATAATGCATGCATGTACAACACACCTATAGTACACACACACACCTCACACACACCTACAGCACGTACAGCACACATCACACACACAATACACACCTCGAACACACACCATACAATACACATACAGTACACACACACACACCATACACACTGCACACACTAGCATCTGCTGCCATGCAAAGCCAGCGATGAGATGGGATGGTATAAACAGCCTTCCAATTTAAAACCTCCTCTTGTCCTCTGGAGAAATGAGGCCAGCCTTTCACAAATGAGCAGTCTGAATGTGTTTAAACTGATGTTATTGTTGTTGTTGTTGTTGTTTTCTAAGGTAACACTTACTTTTACAGCGTTGGTGTTACAGTGTATCTACCTAATTAGGTACAGTAGTACAATCTGTGTAACAATATGTAATACCATGGACTAGTGTTGTACTTACATAATGTATTTTTGTCACATAAATAAATTATGTGTAAAGAGTAATACCTCCACTCATTCCACCAGAGTCAGTGTAGAATGTAAGCTACAGTCACTATAGCCTAAGCTTGGCTCTAATGCACACCTGCCCTGAAGTTGACACACACCATCACAACTCAGATTGGTTCACATTGCAGCAATGCAATTGATATCCTTTCCACACGCACGCACACACACACACACACACACACACACACACAGACACACACACAGACAGACACAGACACAGACACACACCACACACCACACACACACCATTTCTGGCTGATCCTTCTTTCCTGTCAATTTAGCACTGAGTTGAATATGTGCTTTGGCAATGTAATTGCAGAGCTAGGCAGGCAGCACCACAGTATAAGTGCTCGCAGCTCTGTGGCCCGTCTGCGTAGGATGAGGCATATGGTCTGTGGAGACCAGACTCTGGGCATCAGACAGCTATGCATCAGCCCTTAAAAACAACACACGCCCAAAGAGCCAGCATGCAAAATAGAGTTATTGTGCCCCCCCCCCCCGATAATGGGCGCTGATGATCGACCTTGTGTCAAGTACTGTTTATGCGCCCCCCAACCCCCCCCCCCCAATGTTCTTTGTGGAGTCATACGTGTACATATGAGTCATCATAATCTCATAATCGGTCTAGGAAGCGTGGGGTAGGACCGAAGGATTCGTTGATCACTTAATGCACGCTACAGCAAAGGGAATATGAGACCAAAACAAAACTAATGCACATCTACAGCAAAAGCTCAGAATTTGTGCCATCAGTCGAAACCCGAGCAGTGCGCCTAACTGAAACAGACAACAAAATATGGGGTCCCACCAAAAAAAAAACAGTGGCCTTGCGGTTCGGCTTGCCCTGTGTTAGGGGTAAGTAGATACAGCTGACAGGGTAAGTCAAGCCACCTGAGAAAACAGCGGTTCCTGCATTAGCCAGATTTTAGCGTACTGTAAAAATAATAAAATAAATATCTAATAAAATAATAATAAAGCTATTAACAGTGTTAATAAGGATATCTCCCATTCTCCTGATTTAACTGCTGTTCATTGATTAAAGTCTTAAACATTCCTGCATGAAACATTCATGAAACATTCATGAAACATTTAGGGCCTGTCCCCACAGAACATTTTTAGGTCAAAACAGTAAAGTATTTTATCATTTTAACCTTTCGTCCACAAGACGCTGACGCTCTGGGTGCCCTGAAACGATGTTTTTTGAGATCAGCTTTCAGAGTGGAAAAGAATGAAAGAAGAATGAAAAAGAATATATAAGATAAATAGGATGACTATTTTGTTTTGTCAGTGTAGACTTTTGTCTGCAAGTCTTTTAAAAAAAAACTGCTGAGGAAAAAATTCTGCACACAAAGTTGTCTTCTTCTGTTTTTTTTTTTTTTTGTTTTTGATTGTTTATCGTTAATGCTCACACAGCAGAGCATGCTGTAGAGAACCCCAGGGACAGCTGAGAGGGTGAAACCAATGCTTCAATAAAAACACTCATAACAAAAACAGGTCAATGCGCACTGCCTGTAAGCTCACAGTCTAACAGGCTGCACTTCCTCACAGGCTACACTGAGTGGAAAAAAAACTATCAGTGGATTTCTCCTGAAAGGAAAAATAGCTTTTGTTTAGTTTAACAGCTATATTTATCATTTGACATCTACATTTGCAGTTATACTTTAAAATCTTTTTTTGTACTTCAGCAGTTTGTGGATTAACTTTTCTCACCTACAGTAGGAAGAACAAACAAACTTTTTTCTTTTTTACTCTTTCTGTAACTTAAACTTTGACATAAAAAAGACAGAAATAATTTAGCCTATAAACATAACCTCCGCAGCATGTCACCTCATGATTTGAATAATATGCATAATGAATAAGTTTGCAACCAGTTATACAAGATGTTAGTTCTGGTCACATACAGTATGTACAAAAAATGCAATTAAAAGTGGCAAAACAAGAGTGATGCTTCTAAATTATCCACAGAACAGTAAACATCTGTATTTGTTTGTATTTGGCTTTTTTGTATGCATGTACTATATTATATTACCTAAAAATGTTGAACATGTAATTTAGTCGCTGTTAGGATGCAACACCAGTTCCTACACTCAGCATTTGACTTCACATCATGTAAACAAAAGCAAGGCAGAGGAGAGGAGAGGAGAGACGAGGAGAGGCGAGGAGAGGCAGAGGCGAGGCGGAGTCCCTGGTCGAGCATTCCCCCAACGCTGGAGCTCATTTTACCCCGCAGTCATGACTTTGCTGAAAGCGCTTAGTCTAGCAGCCGAGGGCTCCACTGTTTCTCATTCACGCACATGTTTTCACACCCGGGCTGCTCATCAGCATATCTGATGCTGCTGTGTGTCTTAAACAGCGCTGCATTACTCCGGATGCAGACTGATTACACCCGCTATGCCAAAACACCCTCCTCGGATGAGGAATAACAAAAAGTGTAGCACTTTTATTTTGCTGTACGTGTTCTCCATTTGCAGGGGTCGATACTTGTAATGCAGTAATCGGAGCAGCACTTTCTGTTCTACTTTGGTAAATAGAACTGAGGTTAGACAACGGCGTAGGACAGCAGTGTGAGATGCCTTACAACACTAAACCAGTTGACATTTTCATTTTGTCTAATAATATTCAGATAATATTTAGACTTGAACCACTACTACGCCTTGAGCTCCATAGAGGTCTTATGAGTAACAAGAACGAAAAAAGACTTAAGAATATAAACTGAATAGACAAAACTGACAAAAGGGCTAAGAAAGAGCTGATTTTAAGAATTCAGCAGGGAGCTGGTGGTTGGGGATTTGGATCACAAAATCAGTTCCTGTACTACTTGGATCACAAGATCGGTTCCTGTACTAGTGGAAACAGATGTGGGATGGGGAGTACATAACCACCACTCTCATGTCTGTATAACCAGTTAATAACCAGCACTCCCCTGCCTGTATAACCAGTTAATAACCATTTAATAACAAGTACTCTCCAGCCTCTATAACTAGTCAATAACCAGCACTATCCTGTCTGTACCCTCATCTACAGGAGAGCATCCATGCCCACATTGCTCTGCTCCAGACTGAAGGACTGTAGTGTAACACAGCACTACTGCTGTTGTCATGTTGTTTAACTAATTTCACTGATGTTGCCCGCCCCACAACCAACCACCACTTTTCTGGTATAGTGTGGCTGTGATTAAGCCAGCATCCTGAGTGTCCTGCCCCCCACCCCCACCATCCCCGGTCGACAGGGACGAGCCGGCAGCCTGTCCCCTTGCTGCCGTGACCTTGACAGCTTGGGGGCTATGACGCCGTGTGACTTTGTCAGCGCCTGACATGGCACATTCATCAGGACTGCCACTCCACCCCCCCCCTTCCCCTCTCTCTCTTTTCCCTCTCTCTCACACACCTTTCTCTCCGCTGTCTTTTTCTCTCTTCCCTCTTTGTCTTGCAAACAGACACTCACACAAAATCATTCCCACACACACACACAGACACACACACACTATCTCTCACTCCCTAACACTATCTCTCTTACGATCACTCTGTCTGACTCTCGCCATCAGTCTATCAGTCCTCCTTCTCTCTCTGTCTTTCTCTCCATTCATTACTCACTTGATACTCACTTCCTCTCTACACCTCTCAGTGCTGCCCCTCCTCTGTCATTCTCTTACTTTGTGCTTTTCTACCTCTGTCTCTGTCTATCTGTCTACCTGTCTGTCTGTCTGTCTGTCTGTCTGTCAATATGAAATGTATATCAAAGGAATGCTTTATTAGCATGCCTGTGTAAGTACAGTGTTGCCAAAGCCAATGTAACACAGTAACACAATAACAGTATGAATAACAGATATATGATGGTGTGTGTTTGTGTGTGTGTGTGTTTGTGTATGCGCGCATCTCTCTCTCTCTCCCTCTCTCTCTTTCTCTCTCTCTCTCTCTCTCTCTCTCTCTCTCTCTCTCTCTTCTCCATTCATCAAACATGTATTCATCTCCGACACAAGGCCCTCTGATTAGCACCTTAGCACTGTGTGTGTGTGTGTGTGTGTGTGTGTGTGTGTGTGTGTGTGGGTTTTTCTGCACTCTGCCTCACCGCCTTGCTCTTCCCTCCTGCTTCTTCCTGTCCACACCTCTCTTCTCTCCTCTGCCCCACCCCCCCCCCAACCCTCTCATCCGTGGACATGCTGTATATAACTCATACATTTCCATACATCCATCCCCCTCTTGCATCCTGCATTGCTCAACCTACTCATGCATCCCCTGTCTGTCTATCCATCTCCATCTTTGGTTGATTCATGAATGTCTTCTACCTGTCTCTTCTTCTTCTCTCTGTGCATCCCCCACTACCCCCTCCGGCCCCATCCATACCCCCCCCACGGCAAACCCCTCAAAGGCTCTTTGCCCTTACCTCTCACTCTCCCATGTATGCCCCCCCCAGGCAACCCCCCAATCTATATCCCCCATGTCTTTCAACAGCCACACTACAGCCCCACCCCCACATCTCTCCCCACTCTCCACTCCCCCCTACCGCCCAACCCCTCACCACCACCTCCCACTCCCCCTCATCTCACCCCGCTACCCCCCCACTACCGCCCAGCCCCTCACCACCACCCCCCACTCCCCCTCATCTCTCCCCACCACCCCCCCACTCCCCCCGTCTCATCCCACTACCCCCCCCCCCCACTACCGTCCAACCCTTCATCCCCCACACTACCCCCCCACTAACCCCCATCTCCCCCTATCTCCCCCCACTACCCGCCCCCCCATCTCCCTCCACCGTGTCCAGCCATCACCCAGACAGACACCTGCAGCTGCTGGCTGCAGCTTCATTCATATGCTGCCCAGTCCTGCCTCTGCCTCTGCCTCTGCCTCTGCCTCAGCCTCTGCCTCAGCCTCAGCCCTGCGAGCCTCCCGGCTCTGAATCATCCTCTCAAATTTGACAGGGGCCTCAGTGAATAGCCCCTCCGCTTTATTCATTCAGCACCTCCCCTCCTCTCCTCCTCCCCTCCTTCACTCCTCTCCTCCTTCCTCCTTCACTCCCTCCCTCCTTCCTCCCTATCTCTCACATCCCCCCCCCACACACACACACTGTGAACTCCCCTCCTCCCTCCTTCCTCCTCCTCCTTCCAACGCAACCCCCCCCCTCCACACACACACACACACACACACCGTCACCTCCCCTCCTCCCTCCTTCACTGCCTCCTCCCTACCTATCTCCCGCACCCCCCATCCACCCACCCCCCCCCCCCCGACACACACACACACACATCGTCACCCCACCTACACGCCCCCGCCACCCAATCCGGAGCAGGGGTGTGTGGGAGCCCAGGATGGTTGTGCCGAAGGTGTGGGAGGCAGCCGGCCGGCCGGTCAATAGCACATTTCTGCCTCCCCGGCGTTTAACGCGCGTGATTTATGATTTACGCCGGGGAGAAGAAACAGGGGCCGTGCAGCCCCCGCTCCCTCCCCCGCTCCCTCCACTCCCCCACTGCACGCCACCCACACCAGACAGACACACACACACACACACACATATCGCCGCCGCCAAATCGATCGCGCTCCCCAAAGCCTGCTGCCTCCCTCACTCAGCCTGCCTGGTAATGGCTCAGAACAGTCGTAATCAAGAAGAAAGGCTTCGGAGGTCATCTCCATACCTGCCAAGACCCCCAGACTGGGGCTGCTGGAGGGTGCTGAGCAGCATCCTATGAGCCATGTGACAGCTCTGGCTTTTTAAGACTTCCTGGTTCTGGCTCTGGCTCTGGCTCTCGCTCGTGAAGCCGGCAGTAGTATGCACTGACCTGATTGTTATATAATAATGTTATTGTTCCTAAGTTCCTTAAATATGCTTTTAAAATTTCTTTTGCTCATAAAGTTACTTCCTCGTGACTATGCTCATCTCTTCAGTACAGAAAATGAAACGCCTGACAGGATACTGAAAAAGGGGCTTCACTGCTCACCAAATTTCAATTTCTGTACAGAACATATCTTTCTTTTGTAGCCTACTCATCATGCTCTATGGTCTGTTAAGTGCGGAAGCATGCCCTTCAGACAGTACCAAAAGCATGTTGAGTGCAGTAGTGTTGACGTCACACTGAATCCATGCTATGTTAAGCATACAAACACGGAGGCCAGTGTGCATTAGTGTTGCGCTGAGTGCAGTGCCATGTAGATCAGTCGTATCATTGCCATGTTACAGTCAAACTGTTTAAGTGCAGAAGCATGGGGATCAGCCTGTACCAGCACCATGTTTAGTGCAGTAAAGCTGAGGTCGGAGTGCATCAGTGGACCAGTGCCATGCTGCGTGCGGTAATGTGAAGGTCAAAGGTCAAACTGGACCAGTGCCATGCTGCGTGCGGTAATGTGAAGGTCAAAGGTCAAACTGGACCAGTGCCATGCTGCAGGCGGTAATGTGAAGGTCAAACTGGATCAGTGCCAGCCATGTTGTGGGCACTAATGTAGCAGTCACACTGTATCATGTTAACAACAATAATATAGCGTTCAGACTGTATCATGTTAAGATCGGTCATGTAGCAGTCAGATTGGATCCTGTTAAGATCAGTAATGTAGCATTCAGACTGTATCATGTTAAGACCGGTAATATAGCGTTCAGACTGTATCATGTTAAGACCGGTAATGTAGCAGTCAGACTGGATCATGTTAAGACCGGTGGTGTGGAAGTCGGTCTGTATCATGTGTGGTATCATATGTCAAACTGTGTTAATCACTAGCTGAGTGTGGTAGCGTAGGTCAGACTGTATCAGTGGCATGTTAAATGTGGTGGCGTGGAGGTCATAGTGTACCAGTAGCATGTTGGGTATGGTAGCATAGGCCAAATTGTATTAGTGCGTATTGAGTGCGGTAGCACAAGTCAAACTGAATACTGAGTGTGCAGTGGGGTTGAGGTCTGACAGGGTCCTGGGTCAGACTGTACCTTTGCTGGAGGAAACCGATGAAGGGGGCCACTCCGGTGCCCGGCCCCACCATCACCACAGGCAGGGAGGGGTCAGAGGGCAAACGGAACGAGTTACCCGGGCGCAGTCCCACGTGGATCTTTGGTACACACACACACACACACACACACACACACACACACACACACACACACACACACACACACAAACAGAGAAAAGACATGAGGTTGGCTTGGCTCGCTTGCTTAGCATAGGGAAGAAAATATATTTAGAAGATCACACACAGTGTGTGCAAGTGTGCCCATTCACTCTTCTGTTCACTCACAGAGAGCACTAGGGCCCTACGCTGCCCTACAAAGGCAAAGTGCAGTAACTATGTGAACACAGAAACCGAGAAAACTTTCTAGTCAAACATGCTGTATGTATAATAGTGATGATACTTTCATGTACTTTCTTAATAGCAGGTAGCACGAGATTTAGTCACAAATCTAAAGGGGGTGTTATAAAGTCCAGTCTAAACTCAATTTGACAAAAGATGTAGTTACTGCCTTTTGGCTTTGTTAGGGCCCTATGAGTCACCCAGCGAAGGACATCTCATCTCTGACCAACCTTGGGCAGCGAGCCAGCGCCAGTCAGCGCGACTGGTCCTTGAGAGCTGTCACTGGCCTGGAGGATGGGCGAGACCAGCTGTGACAGCCAGCCGGTGCACACCCCTCTTCTAGCCACCGGCCTCTCAGGGCATGCTGGGAACTCCACGATATTGAACACGAAGTGCACCTTGCCCGGGTGCCTCTGGCTGGAGCTGGGAGACAGGGGGTGGGGGAGATGGGTGATGGAGATGGGGGTGGGATGGGATGGAGAGCGATGCAGGGTTACTGTCTACAATAGTGGTGTGGCAATAGTTGTATGTATGTTTTATGTAGGCGACAAAACTTTTGTCTTGCCAAAATCTGACCTTTCTGTGTTCATTAAATTATCAATCTTTCTTCAGTAAAGCAAATTTATTTTCAGTATATTGACATACTTTAGGAGGGTTTTAGCTTTGATATGTGACATTTCTAAAACCAATGGATTAATTAAAAGTAAGGTTATAAGCTTTTGTTTCTACAAGACTTTTGTCAGGCACTGTAGTTGTATCAGACTATTCAAAATGAAGAGCAGAGTAAGAGGGCCTTGTGTCCTAAATGAAAGCCAGGCAGAAGTAGGTGTGTTAGCTCCAAGCAGAGCAGGAACAGAGTACAGAAGAGCCTCGTGCTTGTATAAGTCTGCGTGTGTAGGGTGTGTGTGTGTGTAGGGTGTGTGTGTGTGTCTGTAGCGTCCCTGCTCCAGGAAACTTATTTAAGGCACATGCATCTCCTTGTGTGTATGAGGGTAGTCTGTTTACTCTACTGTTCCTCTACACCTCTGTTAGCTTATTATGTCCTCCTTTTGTAAGTCGCTTTGGATAAAAGCGTCTGCTAAGTGTAATGTAATGTAAAAGTAAAGAGACTCTGCACACCAACACTTGCCAACAGGACCACAGTGTTCTTCCTGCACTGCCCAATTTCGTCAAAACATTGAGCACTTTTGGAGAGCATTTTACGCTGATTAATGATGTTTACAGTAATCACACTGCCAGTGTTGGTGTGCAAGTTCTTCCTTGTATTCTACTGTGAGACTAATCTACCCATGATCTGACCTGTGCCACATCAGAGCCCCATATCAGGGCAACATCAGGGCCGTACACAGTTTAAATTACTGGGGGTAATGGGGGGTACGAAATACCCCGTACCCTCCCCCCCCAAAGAGACAAAAATAGCAGGGTTGGGGGGTACTGACATATTAATGTAATTAATGTAAAATGTAAAAGGTGGCACCCCCGTAAAAGGTAGTGGACCTCCATTATGGAGGGGTAATTCACACCCTGGGGGCATACCAGTGCCAGATACTGGCCGGATTCATTGCAGAGTTGGCTGCTATCCAGGTATGTACAGAAGTACAAAGTAACAACAGCAAAGCAAATATTTACAAACAAATGCTTAGTGCAAATTCATGTAAAATCACACACACACAATTGGGCTGAAAGCAAGCATGGACACTGGGCAAGGGTTACAGCTTAAGCCAAACAATTTGAAAGGCTTCCAAATAATTTTTCAAATTAAACCGTTCAAATAAACAGCATGGTACTTGAATGCTTGCAACCTCCTCAAACACTGCAGAATTAGATCAGCTCTGGTTGGGAAAGCAGAGCCTCAATTTCACTGTGCCTTTTTATAAAGTACTTGAAAAGCACTCAGTAAGATGGGTTGGTTACCATATGTGTTTGTGTGTGGATGTGTGTGTGTGTCGTATTTGGTGTTTGTTGGTGTGTTGACTTACTTTTTGAAAACATGTTTCATGCAAAATACAAAAAACAATGAGGCTTGGCAGATATTTCTTGAGATAAAGTGATTCATCATATTCGATAGGCCTTAGGGTCACACACACACACACACACACACACACACACACACACACACACACACACACACACACACACACACACACACACGCGCACACACACACGATTTGTTCTGGTGATAAAATCTGAAAGTACAAATAAGTGCTGTTTGTTTACATCAGTTTTTTATTAGGTGCCTCACTGGCTGCTTGCAGCATCAGCTCTCTAGGGACCCCTGCTGGCCAAACTATTAATAATTTAAAACGCTTAATATTTTTATGACCTCCGATCATCATACACCTTCATACTTCAAATCTCGAACAGATTGCAGGCAGGGTCAGTAGACCAGTGAGACTTCTGCAGAGATATAATAACAGTGTTGTGTTCTTTCTTCCAAACACCATATGTGTTCTCTCAGTCCCACCACCAACACCAACACCAACACCACCCCGGTTTGGTCTGTGATAACAGCACTTAACGCATGCAGCACAGTTTGAAGTGGCGAAATCTTTTTTCCTGTGCAAGAAAAAGAGCGAAGCGCAGACCGTAACCATACAGGGCTAGAGTGGAAATGAGACTCAGCAGGGAGACCTTCCGGGGGAGATTTTTCATTAGAAAACAGTGTTGAGACAGCAAATGCAAACAGAAAACATTTTTTACCTTGCTGCTGAGTAGGGCCGGGGCTGCAGCTTTGGCAAGTGTTCTGCATGAGAGGGGCAAAAAACAAACGGCGTGTAATGCTCTGGTTACAAAAGACTGGGCAGACGTAATTACAAATACATATATTCATGTACAGTACCGGCCCAATTATAAATA
>CM059285.1:25243953-25301453 GCA_030347295.1 Setipinna tenuifilis
TTGCCAATTTTCTCCCCAGGTCCCCTTCTCTCCTTAGCCAAGGGAGGGTCATGGCTCAGTAGACCCAAAATAGCTTTGACACTGGAGATGCTCTAAACATAGCACTTTCAAGAACAAAATAAACAAAATGGCAAAATGTGTTGTAGGTTTAACCAGAGTGTCTTTATCAACATTCAACATTCAAAGCTGCAGAAATGTAAGCAGTCGATACATCTGTGGTTAAGCACATACATGCATGGACATTCAAACCAGTGTTCATTCCATGTGTAATTTTGAGCCTTCACATTCAGTCTTTTGGATATTTGCTGCCACCAAGTGGTGAGACAGCATATTGCAGTTATAAACAAACCACACTATTTTCAGGGATTTTCAGTATCACTATTTTTTTTCTGCACTGAATGACTCAATTAATTTTTCCCTGAAGTGATATATCTAATTAAAGTATAGGCCAAATTTTTAAAAATGGTAATTCATGCTATCTGTCTTTGGGAAAGTTTTAGTATGACACGTTGCCTCGGGTTAAACAGTTAAATAGAAGGGCAATCTTGTTAAATTGGGGATGACAAGTCACAGCCTCTGTGTCCCTTTGTCCTCACAGGTGCCTGTGAGACATGCTTAGGGCTGTTCGGATCTTGCATGTTACTCATTTGGTGAATTAACTGACCTACGAGCAACAGTGTAATGGTAAAAGGACGGAGGAGGGCTAAACTATACACACAGTTAAAAAAAGGTTGCAAAACTATACATATCCTTAGGATCAGTTATCAGGAATAGTGAGTAAATGTTGTTTTATAACTTTAAAAGGTAAACCTGTTGATTTGGTACTTTATAGCATATATTAGGAAAAGAAGCATTCAACTGTGAATTAGGCTACTACATTTGTAGTGATGACCATTTGTAAACACATTGATATGGAAAAGTAATTTTTTTTTAGATCTAGGTCAAAGGTAGCTTCTTCCTAGATACTAGATAGCTAATGGTCAACTCATCAGCCGATCACCACCAACAACACCAACACCACACCACTGACCAATGGAAAGGCTCAGAAATGGTCACATGTCTCTCAGGTTATCATGTGAGGATTATTGATCCTGACCCCTTTAGTGAGTCACATTTTTGACCGTTGCTTTATCTGACCTTAAAACACAACACAGAGAAGATCACAGCTATACCCTAGAATCCAACAGAACTTACTGACCTACGAGTAGACTCAGAGAAGGGTTGCATGATGGGAAGGCACGCAGGAGGTCGAGGAGGCAGACATTGGCATCCCTGATGAAGTGGTTGTAGTCGGCAGAGCCCTGCTTGCTGCACAGCTCCTGCAGACGCCTCTTGTCCAGAGGAGCCCCTGTGTAGTCCACCAGAGCCCTCAGGAAAGCCTGGAGGACACAGGAGATAGCGGAGCAGAGGAGGAGAGTGATCACGCAGGAGAGGAGATGGAGGAGGAGGAGGAGATGTGATCATGCAGGAGAGGAGATGGAGGAGGAGGAGGAGATGTGATCATGCAGGAGAGGAGATAGAGGAGATGGAGGAGGAGGAGGAGAGTGATCATGCAGGAGAGGAGATGGAGGAGTAGGAGGAGATGTGATCATGCAGGAGAGGAGATGGAGGAGGAGGAGGAGATGTGATCATGCAGGAGAGGAGATAGAGGAGATGGAGGAGGAGGAGGAGAGTGATCATGCAGGAGAGGAGATGGAGGAGGAGGAGGAGGAGTGATTATGCAGGAGAGGAGATGGAGGAGGAGGAGGAGGAGTGATTATGCAGGAGAGGAGATGGAGGAGGAGGAGGAGGAGTGATTATGCAGGAGAGGAGATGGAGGAGGAGGAGTGATTATGCAGGAGAGGATATGGAGGAGGAGGAGGAGGAGGGGAGGAGAGGTGACAGCATAGGAGAGGACATGGGGTGGAGGAGAGGAGAAGGGGAGGGGAGGTAAGGAGAGGAGGAGAGTGATCACACAGGAGAGAATATGAAGGAGGAGAGTAGGAGACGTGACAGCGTAGTAGAAGAGATGGGTTGGAGGGGAGGTGAGGAGAGGTGGAGAGTGGATGGGTTGGGAGGAGAGGGGGTGGGTTGGAGGACGAGAGAAGGAGGGGAGGTAAGGAGAGGTGGAGAGGGGATGGGTTGGAGGAGGAGAGAAGAAGGGGAGGTGAGGTGAGGAGAGGGGGTGGGTTGGAGGACGAGAGAAGGAGGGGAGGTGAGGAGAGGGGGTGGGTTGGAGGACGAGAGAAGGAGGGGAGGTAAGGAGAGGTGGAGAGGGGATGGGTTGGAGGAGGAGAGAAGAAGGGGAGGGGAGGTAAGGAGAGGGGGTGGGTTGGAGGACGAGAGAAGGAGGTGAGGTGAGGGGAGGGGGTGGGTTGGGTTGGAGGACGAGAGAAGGAGGGGAGGTGAGGAGAGGGGGTGGGTTGGAGGAGGAGGAGAGAAGGAGGGGAGGTGAGGAGAGGGGGTGGGTTGGAGGAGGAGAGGCAATAGCGCAGGAGAGAAGATTGGTTGGATGAGGAGAGAAAGAGGGGAGGTGAGGAGAGGGGATAGGTTGGAGGAGGAGAGAAAGAGGGGAGATGAGTCAGAGTAGGTTGAGAGGAGATCAGGTGATGAGAGAAAGAGAGGAGGAGCAGGAGAGAAGAGGCGATGGAGAAGAGAAGATGAGTCAGAGTAGGAGAGGAGATCAGGCGGTAAGACAAGGGGAGAAGATGGAGCAGGAGAGGAGATGGAGGAGAGGAGACAGATTGGAGGAGGAGAGAAGTAGGAGAGAAAGAGATAAGATGACAGAAGAGAGGATGTGAGAAAAGGAAGTCAGGAGATGTGTTGGAGCAAGAGAGGACATTGAAGAGAAAAGTTGGAAGGACATAGAGTACATATAAGCATGAGAATCAACAACAAGTCATCCATGTCTTTATCTTATTACCTCTACACCAAAAAGGTTAACTGGTTTAAGACATCTCAAGAGCAACGTGAAGGGCTTCATGAAAAGGACATCACACAAAGATACAAACACTTTCACATATTTATATGTACAACATCGATTAATCAAATAGTTAATAGTTTTATCAATTTAGGATTCACACAAAAACATAGCAAGCAGTGCATGCCGTTTCATTCTGACACAATAAGAGCCACTTAAGAGGCCATTTTCACAAAATGTCATACCTTCTTTGGAACACTTCTTATCTCCAAGCACCAGGTCAGGAGATAGAGCAGTGTGCATCCTACAGGTACATAAGAGGGAAGCTGAGCAGCTGTGGAGATAGAGGAGACAAGCTCTCACCTTCAGGGCTCAGATACAGATACTGATGCTGATAACGATAAAGCAGTAATGTAGGCAGAAGTTCAGCTGTATCTACAGTATATCTTCAGATAGCATGACAAAGGAAGAGCAACCAGAAAGCTCAATGCCTTTTACGAGTCAAGCACATTTTAATGGTCTGCAGGGTGTTTAGTCTTGACATGGCCTGTGCTGGTAGCTCTGGGATTTTTGTACAGTGCTGCTTAATGCTTAGTGCACTCATTGATTACTTAATAATTACTTATTAATTACCTATTAACCTCCCTCTCCTCACCACCCAAGCTTTCTCTACTGCTGCATATACATGTATGTAAGGCGATTTTGTGGTGATTTAGCTGATTATGTACATATACATAAGAACAGACCTTTCTTTGATAAATTCATATTATAATATGCCACAACATAAATACACCATACAAGTATTTGCAAACACAGTGGCATGTAAATATTTAAGGACATTTTGCCTTAGTAATATTACTTTTTAAGTTTTGCCTTATATTTTCCAAAAAAGCAATTTTGACATGAAAAAGTGCCGAAAGCAAAAGTCTGGGCAGCCTGACGTGATTTTATTAAATATTTAAAGCATTATTAATTTTTAAGTTCTGTTTTATATTTTCCACAAAAGGCAAAAAATGACAAACTGCCCAAAGCAAAAGTCTGGGCACCATACCTCACCCAGTACTTTCCAACACCCCCTTTGGCAAGTGTCACAGCTAGCAAGCGCTTTTTGTAGCCAGACAAGTGTCTTTCAATTGCTTTTGGGGGAATTTCGCCAGCAATACTGCACAAAAGACTCCCGTCGTTATGAGACTTGGGCTGACTGACATGCACTGATTCTTTTTAGACCTATCCACAAATTTTTGATGAAGGCTAAGCTGTTTCATCTTTAAAACAATGTCTTTTTAAGAAGAGCTTTATCATCTAATCACTAACCTAGTAACAATAACTAATATTTTAACCGGATGGGCCCAAATATTCTCATGCCGCACTAACATGCCACAGATATCTTAATTTGTGATAATTTAATTCTAATTAACTCATTATGGGAATGCTCCCTACTTAAATCTTATCTGCTGTTGACAGCTGTTCTTTGGTGTGACTAACTATAAGAGTATGTATGTGTGCATGATTGTCACCTATTTTCTTTACACCTCTTAAATTACACAGATACTTTTCTTCTTGGAGACTGCAAAGGGTAATGCAGTAAACTTTCTTTTTAGCATCAGTAGAGTGACTGTATAACAATGTTGCAATGTTTGTTTGTAGAGTTGTTATACACAGAGTTTAAATCAGGCCGGAGCCCTCCGCCTCCTCACCTTGGCAATACAGCCAGCTGGACCTGAGCTTCCTCTGCTACAGTGTTTATAGTAATACAATAGACTGACATATTGACCACTGTGAGTAAAAAAAAGGGCTCCCCCTCCTTACAAAAGCCAATTTCACCACTGGATATACAACAGTTACCTATGTGGGTGTATAGTGGTTTCAACACAGTTACATAGGTGTAGAGTGGTTTCAACACAGTTACATATGTGGGTGTAGAGTGGTTTCAACACAGTTACATATGTGGGTGTAGAGTTATTATAACAGAGTAACATACTGTATGTGGGTGTAGAGTGGTTATAATACAGTTACGCAGGTGAGTGGACAGTAGTTGTAACACAGTTACATACTGCATTCGGGTGCAGAGTGGTTATAACACCTTACCTTTCTTCTTTGTGTCTTTTCTCAGCTCTAGCTGAACACAGTGATGGCTTCGCTCTTCCAGCTTCAGTCTCTGTAGTAGCTCCTGCACCTCCGTGCTGTTGTTTGGGCACAGGATTTCAAAGGAGTCTCCAGGCTGATATGACATGTCTTTCCCCTGTAGACACATGGACGGTGTGTGTGACACTTCCAAAGTAAACAACCAGACTCCACTTGGGTCGCAAAATGAAACATTTTAATATTTTATTTTTGGTAGTTTCTTTTACTGGCTTTTTATTTGTGCAATAATCACTCATACGCGACATTAAGTGAACTAACAACAAGTCAGACATCAAGCTGGTGTTAAGTTTGCTAGTCCTTATCCCTGACCACCAGACTCTACTCTACTAATCACGACTGTAAAAAAAAAAAGACAAATCTGTGGGTCACAAGAATAACTCACTGAAATGTCCAGCTCTATCATAATGGCAGTTTTGACGGCATCGTCCCGAGTGAGTTGCACCGCCCTGGATATCGACACTTCCTGGTGGTGATCCTGAAGTACCGGGTCAGTCAGCTGGAAAAGGAGAAGAAGGCAGAGATATAAGGGGCACCTTTCTGCATGTCACAAAACTCTGGAATGCAACGACAGTCTGGAATGCAGTGACAATCTGGAATGCAGTGACAGTCAAAGGTTCATAAATGGTTTTATGGTATTAGAGCTGGTTCTGTCATGACTATGCCCCACAACTGCACACACTGAAACATTGACATCCGTAAGTGGAACGTATCCTCAGTATCTGTGCATCCACAACACACTATAACAGTCAAACAAGCCTTTTCGTTACACAATTCACACTTTTGAAAACTATGCATATCATTGCTATGGTGGGTTATTGGGTTACTGCTGAGTGCAAAGACAGACTACCTCCTGGACAGGTGCATCCTCTAGAGAGACATTCAGAAAGGGAGGGGGTAGAGCAGGAACATTCAGCGCTAATTCTGACAGCGGGGGCAGCGACCGAGCCAACGACGCCTCAAGAATCTCAGGTTCAGGTTCAGGTTTCAGTTCAGGTCCAGGTTCAGGTGCTCTTGTCTCCACCTCAGAAGTGGACGTCGGCAGTTCCGATGTCAGGGATGGTGTGTCCTTGAGAGCTAGCGAGCCTAAACTCAGGTCCAGTCCAGAAGCATCTGTGTTCTGCTGGCTTGCAGCGTTATGGTCAGTGTTGTGCAAAGGGCTAGTGGACACACTGTCCTGTTGTGCTGGCGTGGCCATCTCTGCTATAGCTTTCTTGATTGCCCCCCACACGCCTTCAATCCACGGTTCAACAACTATTTCAAGCCTGGCAAAGACACAACTCAGCATGATCGTCATATTATATAATATATACTGTAGTATCATAACAATATAATATCATATAATATTGACACCTTGTTAGCATATGATTCAAAGATCTGTTGTCTATGACATAACATTACATGACATATAGCAGGCAATCTTAGGCGACTTTAAGTGAACTAACTTCAGGTCAGACAGTCAATCTGGTGTTTCGTTTGCTAGTCCTTATCTCTGTCCACCAGACCACGTCAGCCCCACTTAACAAACCACTACACGTGACAATTAAGAACCTAATAACGACTCATTAACAGGACTTAAAAAGAGAAATAGAAATAAAGAAATAATGACAGCAGGCTTCATGTGCTTACCCAATACCGTCATCTGCATATCCCGTGGAGTAGAAATGCTTCGCCCCTAGTCTTTCCAGACAGCCGTCAATAGTCTTCCCACAGTTACAGAAGTTTGCATAGTTAGTGTCTCCCAAAGCTACACAGGGCAAGAAGAAAAATCACTTTACTTGCATGCATGTTTTAAACTGAGTCAGGCCCGTCTTAATTGTACGCAAACTGTTACTTTTAATACTGTATAAAAAATTTAATTAAATGAATTATGTTCTGGGGAAACAAAATTTAAAAATCTTTACTTATCAGCTGAGACCTTACCTAATATTGCATAGTGCAGGTGAGAGAAATAGTCACGGGGCAGAGTCTTTTTCTTTATCTTTCTCACAAACGCATTGGCAGTGTCAGGAGGGTCCCCATCTCCAGTTGTGGAAACAACCAAAACCACTGGAGCTGTTTCCTTCTCCAAGTTATACTGAAATATTTTAAAGTTACAAGATCATCTGTAAATATGAATTTTAAAAACAAATACATAGCTACAGAACAGATGATAAAGTATACTCCACACAAAAATCTAACCTTGACTGTCAATGTTATCTGATTTATTTTCATAATTTTACACCATCCATTCAAAACAACTAATGCTTTGTTGCACTGGAATACCCTTGTTTGATAACTTCTCATCTCTCCAAAATTACCTTCTCCTTGTTGCTCAAACAAAACAAGTCAGCCACTAATCCATGCTCGGACGCCTGCTCAGCAAGTTCTTCTGCGATAGCTTGCGCTTGTCCACGCTGAGATCCGTAGAGAAGTAGAAATCTGGCCCTCACCTCACACGGCATGTCATAGGTCCTGAGGATCGAGCTGTGGTTGAATGAGTTCGAGTCTTGTTCATTTGACAGCTGAGCGTAGGCTACTCGACTTTGTGATAGTCAGTCATAAGAATAAACATGAATAGTTATCTGCACATCTGCAGCATGGTCTGTACAATTAGATTTGGCAAAAAAGTTAATTTAGGTTACTTTCATGTCACTGAAAAATGGGAGGTTAATGGAAGCAAAATCAGTAAACATGCCAACTACATATTTAACCAGACTCTTTGATTTGACGTATCGGAAAAGTCCTAATTTTCATTTCTTCAACATTTAGAAGTCTACGTGTATATTTTTCCATAGAAGACAACTTACCTCGCAAACGCATGCAGGGAGCAGGGGGAATATGTCTTGGTCTGTAAAACATTCCGTATAAGAGTATGCTGTACACACAACACATGAGCGAGCCCTCGGAGGTTCATTGACCGGACATTACATCATATAAGGAAGCTACTCCTGGCAGATAGCAGATCTTAAAAACAAGAACTGTGAGCCTTGATGGAAGATGGGCAGTAGCAACTTTCTAAGTATGTTCTGATTCTGTGTAGTCTAGTGTAATATAGTCTCTGAAAATCAATCATATCATCAATCTGTAATGTGAACACTTGTGTAGCAGACGAGATTATGCCAAATATCTTCTGGGTGGAAGTCTCTGATTGTGTACAGTGGGTCTGTGTAAAACAGATTACACAAATTCCTACAATCAGAATGTTGGCAATGTGTTTAAATCAACGCATTTGCTAACAGGTGTAGGCAGATATTAAAGTATTCACAAACAAATAATACTGATGTAAATTGTAGCTATGCCTATAGATGCCAAATTGTGCCACTTCACTGACAATCCCTACCACTCCATATGTTATAAACGCCTGTGACAAATGAACGAGACTTGGGGTGTGGTAACGCGAGATTAGACTGAACCATTAATTACAAAATCATTGTAGAAAATTGTAACACCCCCTGTGGTTTGGGAATTATCACTGAATTATACTTAGCATTTTTTTCTGAACGTTAATGTGTCCTAATATATCATATTAAAAAATAAATCCAGCTATACAGGATAAAATGTCGCCACTGATGTCACATGGTTTTGGCCACCCCGCCCCATGATCCTTCCAGAACTCGCCGGCAGATCCGCGCGGCTAGGTGTCTACTTCAGGATCAACGCACAACACTGAAATCACCAATTTTATAAGTATTTGGACACCGCACTCCATCTCTAAAAATGTCCGCGTTAGGGACTCTCGCATTCGATGAGTATGGCCGGCCTTTCATCATTATAAAAGACCAGGATAAGAAAACTCGGCTCACGGGCCTGGAGGCACTGAAGGTAGGCTTAGCACAATGACTGCATGTGTTAGCTAACGTTGCTAACCTTACCATGAAAGGGTGTATGGGTTTTGTCCATACATCTATGGTTTTGTCAGTTTGGTAGCAACCTGAAGCTAATCAGATAGCTTCCTAGCCACGCAGTTCAGTAAATCAAATGCAATTACACTTTGATTTTAACGCTGTAAGAACAACTGTGCTGTTAATGGCGTTGTTACAACAGTGAATTAGTTAGCATCTTTCCCTTATGACATCTAGGGCTAACTGTAGCATGCGACACTTGGCCTGTTGCAGTCGTTTCCCCATGTGCTTGGATACAGAATAGCCGAATGAGGCATCTGCTGCAAAAATTAACGACAGTCCTTTTTCGTCTCATGCACACACACTGAGGAGCAGTTATGAGCCTTATTATGAACACTAACCATGTACTTTATATTTCCCAAGCACTGACAACACAGCTCAGAGTACGCATCTTAATGAAATAGCCTAGATATCCGGTTTAGTAAAATAAAAACTATCAGCTGCTGCCATCATTATGTTGTGTTTGATTTTTTTTGTCATCGGGGTGGTTGCTGGTAAAATCTATATGATGTAATCACAAAATCA
The DNA here is from genome assembly GCA_030347295.1 of Setipinna tenuifilis. Lineage (NCBI taxonomy): Eukaryota > Metazoa > Chordata > Actinopteri > Clupeiformes > Engraulidae > Setipinna > Setipinna tenuifilis. Next base: position 25,253,404 of record CM059285.1, read on the forward strand.
AATCTAATAATTAATAGTCAGTGCCAGAAAGGGCGGTGATTGTCCTCTAATCGTGCTGTAATTGGATTTTGATTTCAGTCCCACATCATGGCAGCAAAGGCAGTGGCTAACACCCTGAGGACGTCTTTGGGCCCAAATGGTAAGAATTTAACATCTTTTTTTTATTATTATTTTATTAAAATTATTTTGTATATTTTAATGTTTTATATTCTTGCAAACTCCCTTTTGTAAGTCCATAGGTTATGAATGTTAAACACCCCTTCCCTGTTTTTTAGGACTTGACAAGATGATGGTGGACAAGGATGGGGAAGTGACTGTGACCAATGATGGTGCCACCATCCTCAGCATGATGGATGTTGATCATCAGATTGCCAAACTCATGGTTGAGCTCTCCAAGTCTCAAGATGATGAAATTGGAGATGGAACAACAGGTGTTGTTGGTAAGAACTACAATAATACTTATCTATTTTTTTCCTTTACTCTTCTTTAAACAGTTAGACAGTACTATGTACTGTATGTAACAGTACAGTATCCGTGTGTGCAGGAAGTTTATGCTAAAGTTTACTAAATATGTGTGGTTACATTCAGCAATTACAAGTAATAGATTTTAAGAGAAAATTCAATTTGTCTACATTAACATTCTTGACATAAACAGTATCAATGTTTATGTACCCCCGCCCTGTGAATGGATATATTTTACTTTCTATCTGTATTGGTTATGTGTATCTTAACATTATCGATTTTATTAATTATATTTTTAACAGTATTATTACTTTTAAACATTTGAAAATATCTGTAAGGGACACTTCAGACACGCACTCTCTCACCTAGACACACACACACACACACACAGTAGATGGAGGTGCCTTGGGTAGGTTTCCCAGGCTGGGACACATCAGAATATATTTCAGGTGGGTGTTTTTGTCCCCGTCCTTTCGTTAGTCCTCGCCGGTGCTCTTCTGGAGCAGGCGGAAACGCTTGTGGACCGCGGCATCCACCCCATCAGGATCGCCGACGGTTACGACCGCGCCGCGCAGATCGCCATCGCACAGCTGGACAAGATCAGCGACAGCTTCCCCGTCGACCCCAGCAACACAGAGCCCCTCATCCAGACCGCCATGACGACGCTAGGGTCTAAAGTGTGAGTCCGGGTATCCTAGGGATTACCATTTGGGTGTTGTGTTTAGAAAATGATGAAGATTATGACGTGTTTAAAATAGATGTCTTTTAAACAAAGACTTAAATGAAATATATCCTACTGTTAGAGCTAGAGTTGTGCTGTCAGAAGCCAAATAGCCATAAAATGAGAAATGCATTACTGTAGCAATATTACCGAGGATGCCAATTCGTTATGTTTACAATCCAGATCAACTCTTGGTGTTAGCACATTCATAGTTAATTACATTTAGCCGTAATTTTTAAATCTGTCCTTTTTATTCTCTGCCCGACAGGATTAACCGTTGTCACAGACAGATGGCAGAGATCGCCGTCAATGCCATCCTGACCGTCGCAGACATGGAGAGGAAAGACGTCGACTTTGAGCTCATCAAGGTGGAGGGCAAAGTGGGAGGCAAGCTGGAGGACACCCAGCTCATCAAGGGAGTGGTTGTGGACAAGGACTTCAGCCACCCTCAGATGCCCAAGGTATGCTGTGTCATTCTTAAAATTGCCATTGACTACCTTGATGTAATTTATTGTTATGCACATTTCAGTAGTCTTTGTGAGGGGGGAAAAAAGTACTTCAGGTGGTTTTTGTAATTGTTATGGTATTGGCTTAGAGATCAAAGTCAAGTCAGTCAGCATTATTGTCAAAAGTCATGTGTTGTACAGGTTGTACACAAACTGGCAGTTAAGTACATGCATGCATAAGCAATGCTAATGGTCTTGGTTCTTTTGTAGGTCCTGAAGGACGCAAAGATGGCCATCCTGACCTGCCCGTTTGAGCCCCCCAAGCCCAAGACCAAGCATAAGCTTGACGTGACCTGCGTGGAGGACTACAAAGCTCTTCAGAAGTACGAGAAGGAGAAGTTTGAGGAGATGATCAATCAGGTCAGTGTGCAGAGTATTGACATCCATGTTCACCATGCTCAGTGAAGAGGTGACAGTCAGGCTAAAGAGCTGCAGTACAGTGGGGCCTCTTTATGTAATGTTACCGCTTTAAATGTAATAAGACCATTTTTGTGTGCCAGGATGTAAGATGATTCTCATGAATGGGTCAATCTAAATTTTTGCTCTTGCTAGTTCTTTTCAGTCCATATGCCTGTGTTCTCTAGCATAGGCTGAAGGCTAACTATGAAACGTTGTACATGATGAATAAATATGTAGTTGTGATTTGTGCGTTATCCAGTATGAGTCTAGAGATTTCTATTTGTCTGTTGTATGGTATTTATTGTGTTGTACTGTATATTGCATTATATGTATACTGATAGATGTCTATGTGGAATGTATAGAGAGCTAACATCTACCGGAGTCAAATTTCTTGTATACATAATTGTACTTGGCCAACAGAAACTGATTGTGATTCTGATTGTGATCCGCTGTTCAGATCAAGAATACTGGGGCCAACCTTGCCATCTGCCAGTGGGGCTTTGATGACGAGGCCAACCATTTGCTGCTGCAGAACGAACTCCCTGCTGTGCGCTGGGTGGGCGGTCCTGAAATTGAGGTGTGTGTGTGTATGACGCCAACTCTCAGTCTCTAAGTCTACTGCTGGACAGGACATGGATTTTGTCTGTACTGATTTATTGTTGTATAGTTATTCTGTAGGTTTGCTATATACAAATAAATACAATAAATGTGTTATTCTTCAGTGTTAGAAGTGTCATTTTAGTCTGTAATCCAGAGTCCTAGAAAAAAATGCCTATGGAAAAATAAAGTATATTGTATGGTCAGTTAAATTATATGTAATGGTATGTATGTAGAGCCATCAGTGACTAAGCATTTTCATTGTTGCATTTCTCAAAAGAATGTTCATGTAGATAACGTCACTCAACATTCTGTTGGCGCATTTTTAACAGCTTATCGCCATTGCAACCGGTGGGCGTATCGTGCCACGTTTCTGTGAGCTCACCCCAGAGAAGCTGGGCACCGCGGGCATCGTCAAGGAGATCTGCTTCGGCACCACCAAGGACAGGATGCTGGTCATCGAGGAGTGCAAGAACTCCAGAGCTGTTACGATTTTCATCCGCGGTGGAAACAAAATGGTACAAAATCCATGTGATGGAAGACTGCATAGATTTATGTCTGACCCTGTTTTATAAGTGTTTTATTTACTAAAGCCCTGTTCTGCTTTGGCTGCAGATTATCGAGGAGGCCAAGCGTGCCCTCCACGATGCTGTGTGTGTCATCCGTAACCTGGTACGGGATAATCGCATCGTGTACGGAGGTGGTGCCTCAGAGATCGCCTGTGCTCTTGCTGTCAATGAAGCTGCTGATAAGGTACGGGCAGTGATTAAACTGGCTTTTGGAAGGAGGGGGAGCCCTTCACTCACAGTGGTCAATATCTCACTCTGTTGTATCACTGTAAGTATTGTAGCAGAGGGAGCTCAGCTCCGGCTGGCTGTATTGCTGAGGTGAGGAGGCAGAGCTGAGCTCCGGAGGGCTCCGACCCAATTTAAACTCTGGGTACGGGTAAACGATGCAATAATGTAATATTAAACTGCTTTAAGACTTACCATCTTCATGAAAAAAGAAACATTAGTGTATTAACAGCCTATTTTTCCTGCTGCTGCCGCCGTGTTTGACTAAGAGCTGTGTGTGTGTGTGTGTGTGTGTTGTGCAGTGTCCGTCTCTGGAGCAGTATGCCATGAGGGCTTTCGCTGATGCTCTGGAGGTCATTCCCATGGCGCTGGCCGAGAACAGCGGCCTGAACCCCATCCAGACCATGACAGAAGTCAGAGCCAGACAAGTGAAGGAAAACAACTCTGCACTTGGCATTGACTGCCTACACCTGGCCACTAATGGTACATTTTTAATTCATTTGTATTTCAATTTGTCTGACTGTTGCTCGTATTTGAAAAAGACCCTGCGTCTTTAAGCTTTTTATATTGAATCTTAGTCCACCAGCATTTGGTGGTGTCACAGTCCACCTCCTTCTTTTGATGTAAGTTTTGTATCTGCCACACATGGAGTGACTGCATGGAGGAAATAACGACTTAATGAAATGAATGTATGAAATCAGTGAGTTTATTGGCAATGTACACATTTATAGTTTATAGCTGTTGCTATTGTTCTTGTAACTTAAAGCTGCTAAGTATTTTTAGTGTTCATGTACCACTCTCATCATGCCCCCTCTCGTTGTTCTGCATAGACATGAAGCAGCAGCACGTAATCGAGACGCTGATTGGCAAGAAGCAGCAGATCTCCTTGGCAACCCAAGTGGTGAAGATGATCCTGAAGATCGACGACATCAGAAACCCGGGCGAGCCTGAGGACTGATCACTCCCTCACTGCGACGCTGTGTAGTGTATAACCCTGTGCACCTGTCTAGTGGGAAACGTGTCCAGTCTTTTCAGAGTGTTATTTATCCTTTGATACCTTGCTCTTACTAACTGTAGAGGGACTGAAGTCAATAAAGTCTTCATCTGCCATGTTTTTTTCTAATGTCTGGATTCTTATGTTGTGTGGTTGTATGATCTCAATGGTCTTCTTGCCTACTATGCAAGAGCTTACATAATCAACAGCTTCGTCATCCCAATGCTGTTTGCTCTTAAAGGATTTCAGGCAATTTTGCAAAAGCACACCATGTTAAGGTAGAGGATGGCACTATTAGGTTTGGTACATTTAAGTAATTAAAACCAGCAGTTCGGTGCATTTTATATGTGGTCTGATTTGGTCTCTCATGCATTACCTAGATTTACACAGCATCAAAAGCAAGCTCAGTCTCAGCCATACATTTAGTTAGCCTTTATGTTTAGGATGGTTCTAAACATACTTTTCCAACCAGCTTAGCAAATCTGTCCTAGCCTCCTGAATGAAGGGCTTGTCGGTGGGGTTGATGTCCTCTCTTTTGCGGTGCACAAATCCGTGTGTCTGTCCAGGGTAGATCTTAACATGGAAGTCCACTGTGCACTTCTCTTTCAAGTACTCTTCTAGGACGCTTACCTGGACAAACAAAATTTGTCATTAGGCTTGAAGTTTGAGAACAACTGGCTTGAGTGGCTGGTTTAAAACAATGCATTCTGGACTTGAAATAGTGATGTTTTTGGACAATCTCGTCTAAATGTCATTGTACCACATGGGTGGGTATTGTGAAGTTCAGATGAGATTGTTTAAAAACGTCACTATTTCAAGTCCAGAATGCATTGCAGTAATCCAGGCACTCAAGCCAGCCAGTCATTTCAAACAAGCCCATTGTAAGATGAAGACATGCAAGTCCCGCTGGAAATATTGGCACCTAGTAATAATGTGTCCTTAAGGGGCCCTCTGTCAGGTTCTTGGAATCGTCCTGTCTGTTCCCCCTATGGTGGGACCCTTTTACATGCAGTATTGTGTGGAGACGGCACAATTGCTTTACTGAAAACACAATCCTGCCCTACCTGGTCAAGTGGAATGACGGTATCCTTCTCTCCGAAAATGAAAAGGGTGGGGCTCTTGAGCTGATATCGGTCCTCCCTCTCGCGGATGATTCCTGCGTAAAGCACCAGATATATCTGAACCACCACAAAGATTTGTGGGTTTTACATATTTCAATGCAATCTGTGTGGTCTCCAGAATATGAGGCTCAAGTGTTGATTTCAAGGACCACCCAAAATCCATTTGAACTGCTGCAGCACACTTAAAATGTTTAAGGTATATTGGGTAAGGTACATTGGTAGTCCTTACCATAGACAGAGACTCCAGCTTTTATGTCAGGGTACTGGAGGGCTATGTGATGCACAGCCACACCACCCCAACAGAAGCCCACCGACGCCAGCCTTCTGGCTCCACATTGGTCCTTCAGGTATTTCAGCACTACATCTACCTCCCTGCAGGGGGCAGTAGCGTTAAGAAAAAATAGTTATTACTTAGGAAAAGCTATGTAATTAAACTAACACCGAATTATTTACCATTACAGATGTTTATGAAAAATACAAATGTTGATATGTAAGCTAAATATGATATAGGCTACTGAGAATTTCTGTCGAGGTTATTTACTTGTTGATGTTCGTCGGCTTTTTGTCCTCCAGCCACTCCTGAAAGGTTGCCCAGTCATGGGATGGGCTCCACGGTTCTTTACCCAAATAGAAATCTGGCACAATGGCTCTGAAAAAAAAACAAACAAACAAAGACGTGTCACTATAAACAACATTTAATATCCAGAAAAAAAATGATGTTTCACTGGATGTTTTATTGGACTTGCATGTATCCATTGGTAGAGAGCATGTCAGCTATGTATCTGGTGTTGGGCAGTTGCCATCCGTAGATATCCTGAATCACAATGACCGCCTTATCTGACTGGACGGTTGGTTTAACAACATATGCCTTCACGTGCTCAATCTGGACCTCCTGTCCCAGTCCCCCGTACTCCATCCGATCTCCTATGTCACATGGACATGGCTTTGCTTCGTTGGCCATCTAGGGGAAGAGCACACTAACTCATTCAATAGTGACCAAAAGCAGTTTTTAGTGGAAAAACATCTAGTTCAATGGCGTTCTTGATCATGCATTATCCTGCTTATGGCAGCGGATACTGGTATTTCAGGTTTCAGTGCCCACATTTTCCAGTCATCAAACAATGCCCCTTGGACTTTTGCTACTTTTCTTCCCAATACGATTTGATGTAATCACGTGGTATTTTACATAACTTCACTTTGAAAAACGTTAACAATCGTTCGTGTGCTAAAAATGTCTTTACTGCGTTTCTGATAACTACCACTACCTACACACCTGCAAAAACACTCTAATAAATGTGCAACTAACCTCGTAAAGCCCTCTTCTTCTGCTTCCTGGTGACTGTGTCGACCCACTGCCTGTCTGTGGTAGGTTAGCCTACTTTCGTTCACCCCGTTGGTTAACCAGATTGACGCCCCTTTAGACAAAACCTACTACAGAATTCTTACTCAGCGTTCCAGAATTGCATGTCTGCACGCAGCTCAATCTTACACAGAGATGAAACGATCAACCAAAACGTGTTCAGGTTCAGACACACATAACCAAAATAAAAGGCACCGCTGGGATTCGAACCCAGGATCTCCTGTTTACTAGACAGGCGCTTTAACCAACTAAGCCACGGCGCCACGTGCTACAACAGGAAAATGTAGGTATTACACTGTTTTAAAATAGACTTTTTGTTGTATCTACAGTCCTGTAACAGTAGAATACAGTACAATGTACAGTAGAACTGTGCATTCATTTCACAGAGCTTCTATTTTATAAGCTCAAGTAGTGAAGTGATAAGGATGCACAAGGTGAGAAAAGCATGACTCTTAAAAAATCACTAATCCCATCATTCAAATTGGAGTCTAAATTACCTTAAATGTTAGCCTATAATCGGATAATTCTACATTAGACCTAATGTTTGTTGGAACCGCCTTATTTAATTGCAGTTTTGTAAACTGTTAAGTGTTTGTTGTACCTTCTGTGCTCTAGACTCGTAGACTGGATGTATTCATCTGTCATGGCCAGTACAGGACCTATGCACGCCATGTCAAGGACCAGATGATTTTTTTTTTTTTATCTGCTCATATGATGACTTTCCCTCATGCTGTTATCTATCTAATGCATTTATTTTTAATGTCAAAACCTCCCTGCACTGCTTCCAGGACAAAACAGATGTGCACTATGTTTAGACAAACAGACAGACCAGTTATCTGAAAAACCCACTTGAGAAGCGAAATACTGATACCCAATAGGCTACAACATTATTTTGGTAGAAATTCAAATCACCCATGCTTCTCAAGTAAAAGGCTAAATGTATTGACTGTACTACAAGTATAAATAAATCTATAATAAATGTTTACAAAGGTTGTTTAAAACATAGGACCTATACAAACTTCCGATGATGGCCTGAAAAGAATACCCCCCAAGTTCTGGTTGTTTCTATATTTTAAAGTTTATTCTATCAGATGAAGCCTATACCAATCCTAAAACTTTAACAGCTGAAACAAATGTAAATGGCTTTAAAGAAGTCAGAATTGTAATAAATACACATAGCCGAAACACAAGTAAAACTACTTTATGACCTCAAAGACATAGATAGATAGACAGATAGATAGATAGATAGATAGATAGATAGATAGATAGATAGATAGATAGATAGATAGATAGATAGATAGATAGACACTGTAGGCTATATTGCAATTTACAAAAGACACATCATAAAAACACAAAACACGTGACTACAAAAAATCAGGCGACTCATTATATAACACCACGCTACCAGAGGTTATTGTCTGAAGTTCATCTATTATATATAGCTATGCATGCATTGGCCTAAGCAAAAGAGGCCGACAGGTTAAAAAAAATGCATGGGACGGTTTGTTAAACTGTCGCAAGGCCCTGTTACTGCCGCATGTTGTGCTAAACTGCCGCACACACATTCGTGTGCTTTTCTGTGTGCTGTACGATGGATACACCCTGACAGATGTGCTCTGGGTTTGAGGGGATTCGTTACCACCACCCACATATTGTGGAGGCTTGTCACCTGATTCGTGCGTTGAATAACACACTAATTTAGTCATACAGATCCTGATGTTATGCCTACTGATGGATTTCTGATTTGACGTAACACCAAACAGTATCGAGAGGAGAGGGCGTTATCGTGCAAGATGGACACGGCAGAGGAAGGTAACGTTAACAGTTAACTGTGTTGGCTAATGACAACTTAGCTTGCTAATGTGCCGCTTTGACACATAGTGAGCTCGTACAAAAATGGCAAGATGCATTTGCTGTTTTAGCCTGTAATGATTGTTAAGCATCTCACAGCCATAAAACATAGCCATTGATATCACCTGATTCACTGTAATAGAATTGGTTGGTTACTGCAGTGACTAGCTTTTTAGCCAGTATAGCTAATGTTAGCTATTCAACTTGTTGAAACCTACTTCAAATGGAAATCAGGGTACTGTTAGCTAGAAATGTATTTATACAAACATCGAAAGAAACACGATTAGAGGTGTTCTGTTTAAAAGAGAACCCCTCCACAATATCTTCCAAGTCAACGAGTTAGCATTTCTTGTTGAAAAACCCCGTCTGTTTAGTGAAATTAACGTTAGCAGGAGGAATAGTGAGCTAACTTCAACGATGCCTGTCACTTATTTGAGTACTCTACATGGCAAACAACTGAAATATCAACGTATCAGTAGCAATACACCAGAGTGAAATCCACCCAAAGACATTCATGTTTGTTACCAAGTTTTCAGCTACATTGGACTTGAACTTTGTCACAGTGCAAGCTCACAGAAGTAGCACATAATGTATGGGCATACAATTTGCACATGTAGGCTAACTTTTGACACTACTCTTTTCCGTCGTCTCCCCCTTATTCTCTGTCGAAGTTCAATGTTGTTGGTGGACTTAGTTAAAAATGACTAGCTTTTATTTTTCCATTAGCGGATATATGCCGGGTGTGTCGTTCCGAAGGAACTCCCGACAAGCCACTGTACCATCCTTGCGTCTGCACCGGCAGTATTAAATTCATCCACCAAGAATGGTACGTTTCACATAAGTGTATCTCTTCACCTCAACATTCAAACACGGTTATTACAGAATAACTTAAATTTGTAGCAGGGTTGGAAAACTGTTAATCATTGTTAATAACTGCTTCAACAGCTTGGTCCAGTGGCTGAAACACAGCAGAAAAGAATACTGTGAATTATGCAAGCACAGATTTGCTTTCACACCAAGTAAGTTCATAAAACTATGTTCCAGATTCTAGTATCTCCCTGCACCCCTTATGCTTATAGTAGGTCTAATGTGGACTAGTACAGACCTATAGACTGTAATTTGTATTGGCATTTGTTTTAAGATGGCCAGCAGTAAACCCATGCTCTGCTTTTTGCAGTCTACTCTCCAGACATGCCATCTCGGCTTCCAGTGCAGGACATATTTGCGGGACTGGTCACAAGTGTTGGCACAGCTATACGCTACTGGTTTCATTACACACTTGTCGCTTTTGCATGGTTGGGAGTTGTGCCTCTCACAGCATGTAAGTATAAACACAACCCAGCAAGTTTTAATGTGCATCGTCAGCAATTCACACATAAATATCATTATTAACAAATGTTCTGAAGCCTAAAGAAAGGAAAAAAAAAAAATCATAGGCCAGCCTTTGCTTCTGTTTTTAGTCAGTTGATATGGTGGGAGCCAGGAATGGAATTTGGCACTAGCCACCAGCTGGTAAAACCTGAAAGTGGCTGGCAGGTTTTGGACACAGTATTATAATTTGCTGTTGAGTGCCTGGTGAATTTTACAATTTATCAGTGCCTGGTAAAGGTTCAAACTTCGCAAAGTAAATTTCCACCCCTGGTGGGAGCTGTACGTGAGTGTGCAGACAGTTCTTCTTTGTGTTTTTTTGTTTCGTTTTGTTTTTTAACCTTCACAAGTGTTTTCGCCTGGCACCTGGTTTTAGAACAGGTTGGATGTGCTGCACACAGCTCCTGCTAGCCCTGCAGTCCCTAAATGACCACAGAACAGGAATCAGACACTTTGCCTTAAGGGCCTCTGCCGGTTGACAGTGGTACTCATGTTTCCCTTTGTCTTGGCTGCTCTGTCCTCCAGGTCGAATATACAAGTGTCTGTTTACAGGCTCCGTGAGCTCTCTCCTCACCCTTCCACTGGATATGCTGTCTACGTAAGTCACGCCCCTTGTCACCGCACTCTCGCTCGCTCACCCGCTCACCGCCTGTGCCTCGTCATACAGATAATATCACTCCACTCACTGTAACCCAAGCATGCACACAAACTCACTTTCCCACTCATAACACAGACACACACAGACACACACAGACACACACAGACACACACAGACACACACAGACACACACAGACACACACAGACACACACAGACACACACAGACACACACAGACACACACACACACACACACACACACACACACAGAAGTGCATATCAAGTATTTTGGTGTGCACCATTTGTTTAGGTAAAAACATAGATGTTGGCATTGTTTTCATTTTTTCTCTCAAAATCTGGCTGATGTACCAGAAAACCTCTTTAGTAAGTAAAGGACCAGTTTTACACGTGTAGTCTGATGCTTTGAGTTGCTGTCAGACATGGTTGGAGACGTCTAAAGGCTCATGTTCAGTCATTCAGAAACACTTGTCAGCTCAAGCGAAAGGAGCCTATGATTGCATGCACCTGATCCCTGTGTTGAGTGGACTGGTACCCAACCTGTAATTGTTTGTCTCGCCTCATCAGCAGCTGAAACGCAGTCCCCTATGGTGTTGTCACCTGATCCCCCAGAAGCCCTCAGGGGTAGGGGCTAGTCCCCTCGCAGATCTGGTGAAGGACCCTATGGGGATGAACCTGCTGACGCAACTTAATGACCTGATGACCTAATGAACTGTGTGTGTGTGTGTGTGTGTGTGTGTGTGTGTGTGTGTGTGTGTGTGTGTGTGTGTGTGTGTGTGTGTGTGTGTGTGTGTGTGTGTGTGTGTATATATGTCTATGTGTGCGTGTTTGTTGTTGTTCTGTCCAGGGAGAACTTGCTGGCGGACTGCTTGCAGGGGTGTTTTGTGGTGACGTGCACCCTGTGCGCCTTCATCAGCCTGGTGTGGCTGAGGGAGCAGATCATACATGGTGGCGCCCCCCAGTGGCTGGAGCAGAACCTGCAGGCGGCAGGCAACATGGCCGCACAGGCCAATGAGGTACGCATGAAGACCTCTGCTTGTGGTGTAGGAGCTTAAATCAGAAGGCTCACAGAAACACAGTGCCCAGTGCTTCTGCCATGCTTTGGATGCGCTCCAAAGGTCCCACTTCTAAAGCATATACTTCAACATTTTACATTAGACTCCTTATCTGGGGGGGGTGGGAGTGATAGGATAGTTCACGCAACAAGAAGGCCTCATGTACTCTAACCTCCAAAGCGCTTCTGAATAGCCCTGACATTGTCAAACCAGTTCCATGACCTGTGTAGTCTCCCAAGGATGAGATTTGATCTTGTTTGGCAGTGGAAACAATTCTGAGACCCTGCATTCCTCTGCCTCCCAAGAACAGCCTCGTGTGTAGCAGCACAACTTCTCCAGGCGCTTAACTTAGAAATATAACACGATGCCCCGTGGGCACTGTTCCAGTCATGCGAGTGATTTAGTGAGTGCTACACAGATGGGTTAACACAGAGTAAGTGGTAACCCTCCTTGAAGAAGTGTCCAGTGGCTTAATTCTCTCTAGACAAAACCTTAGAGGCTCTTCTTTCTAAAGGCTTTACCTTGTGTACTCTGAGCTAACTTCTCTGGTTAACTAACTTAACCACGTGTACAGTGTTTCTCCCGAGTGTGGTCCCAAGTGGTCCACGAGCAGTTGTGTTAAAATATTTTTCTTTCCATGTTTCTTAAGCTACCTATGCTATGCACAGTGTGTTTAAACGACCCGTATATCATCCTTATGCCATTCCCTAGTTAGGGAGGGCTGTTATGCTGCACCAATTCATGCATTTATATAGCCCTGTTAGTCTCAGATGGGGGGAAGTGGTCGTTGAGGTTTTTTGTTTTAAGCGGAAGTTTTAAGTGGTCTGTGGTCTGAAAAGCTTTATGCACTCTAACAGCTATGAATTAATAGCATTTACGCTGACTGACATTTTTATAATTATTGTTTTTTTTTTTTTTTTTTTTTTTTATAATCATTGGCAGAAATACTGTCATACTGTGTGTGTGTGTAGAGAGAGAGACTGGGTTAGTGTGTGTTTGTAGAGAAACTGGGTGAGTGAATGTGTGTGTAAAGAGACTATCTGTTGTCTGTGTGTTTGTGTTGGATCTGATACGTGATAACATGTGGCCCCTAATCTGCCCAGAGTGTGTGTGTGTGTGTGTTTGTGTGTGAGTAAAGAGACTGTCTGTGTGTGTGTGTGTTGGATGTGATGCATGATAACATGCGGTCCCTATCTGCCCTGTGTGTGTGTGTATGTGTGTGTGTGTGTGTGTGTGTGTGTGTGTGTGTGTGTGTGTGTGTGTGTGTGTGTGTGTGTGTGTGTGTGTGTGTGTGTTGGATGTGATGCATGATAACATGCGGTCCCTGTCTGCCCTGTGTGTGTGTGTGTGTGAAGACGCTATCTGTCTGTGTGTGTGTGTTGGATGTGATGCATAATAACATGTGGTCCCTATCTGGCATGTCCAGGCTGCGGCTGCGGCGGCGGGGGGCCAGGGAGGGGACCCTGCTCCTCAGGCAGAGGCGGCCCCAGCAGAGCATCCTGCGGAGGAAGAGGAGGACGAGGAGGAGGAAGAGCGGGCAGCAGATGACCCTGAGCAGCAGGAGGAGGCAGCAGATGACCTGGAGGCCGACAACGAGGAGGAGGAAGAGGAAGAGGAGGAGGCAGGGGCCGAAGATGCCGAGGCCAACAATGGAGGCCAAGGTAGCTGAGATATGCAACTCACAACACACTCTGACACACACACACACACACACACAGATATTACATACCACAAGATAATATTGGCTGCAAGATGATGTATTTCCCTCTGCTAAAATGACAAATGTAAGTTTTTGTATTTAATTCAGATCGATTTTATGTTTTAGATTAAGTATTTTATGTATATCTAATGATAGCCTTAATAAGATGCTAGGCGAAGGAAAGACCCAAAGAAAAAAGAGAGAGGGATTGCGCTCATGGTATAAACGTAGCCCGTGCTCTCTGACTGATGTGATATCCCCCTGCTCTGCACAGATGATATGAACTGGAATGCACTGGAGTGGGATCGAGCAGCAGAGGAACTCACCTGGGAGAGGGTGAGCACAAATAAGTAGTCTACTGAAACAGTGTCACACAATGTGACATTTAGGTGCTACTCAGGTGTGAGGAAGCAGAAGACCTTACTATGCAGTAGATGTTTTTATTTATGGGACAAATATATATATATATTTATATACATACATGTCTTTCAATGCCTGAAGCGTTGCCTTATATTTATTTATTTGTTTATATCGCTTTCTGGAGCAAACAGACTGACACACACAGAGACAGGCATTATTTGCATTTCTAGATAGATGCAATGTTACCCTGGCCCAACAGCGGAAGCAGATGTTGCCTCTCAGTAGCGCAGTCATTAGTTCCACGACCTCTGATGACCCCCTAGTAATGGCCATGTGTTCAGTTCAGATCAAGTCCAGCTTGCGTCACTAGACTAGACTTTTATATCTTTGATGGATGATGCATTGTACAGTGTTCTTGTTTTATTTTAAATGATGTGTTTTTTTCTTTATAATTATTAGTTCTTCAGTTTTTTTTTATTCATTATTTATTTTTTACTTGTTTTCTTTATTGTTTCTTGTTATTTGTTTATTTTTATTGTATGAATTGTAAGCTCAGGGCATTGCTGTAAAAGAGCTTCATGCTCAGTCATCTCTTCCTGAATAAACAATGGTCGATGAAGTAGCTCACAACAATTATGTGCTCTTCTTTCTGTAGATGCTCGGACTGGATGGGTCCCTGGTGTTTCTGGTATGCAAATTGCATGTTTTCACACGTCTCTTTTTATGCACTGATTTCTGCATTGATGTGTTGCTTGAACGTCGGTATGGTGTTTTTAATCAGAGCCTCTGTTTCTGATTCTCCCAATGCAGGAGCATGTCTTCTGGGTGGTGTCACTCAACACACTCTTCATACTGGTCTTTGGTACGTACACTCTTCATATTTGGCTTTGGTATGTACCAGGGATGGAAATTTGCACAAGCTACCAGCCAAATGCTGGTCAAATATGAAAGTGGCTGGTACACTTTGGACACAAAATAATAATTTACTATTGAGTGGCTGGTGAATTTTATCATTTATTTGTCAGTGGCTGGTAAAAGTTCACATTTAGCAGAGTTAATTTCCACCCCTGGTATGTACACTCTTTATACTGGTCTTTGGTATGTACACAAATGCTTTTCAGCTCCTCCTCTCAAGACCAGCACCTTCCAACTGGCTGTGTGTGCATCATTTAAAACCATGTTTTAATTGTCATATTTTGATAGATGTTGTCTGTCTAAAGTCTCTGTATTTTCCTCCTCAGCCTTTTGCCCGTACCACATTGGGCACTTCTCCGTCGTGGGCCTGGGCTTTGAGGAATATGTGAGTGTACCGATGCTGATATTCCCCATTAATTCTGCCTGTATGTGAAGTCAGTCAACCATAACAGCCTAGAGGCTGGAATAGGCACTTGTCTTGTATCAGGCTTACGTCAGCCACGTCTGAAAGGAACGCATAGGACACATTTATGATGGACATTATATACAGAAAACACATTTCATGCATTGTTATATTACAGCAAACAGATCTCATACTCTGCTTTATTACAGCAATATACTGTTTTATTACAGCAACATTTGATGTACTGTTTTATCACAGTAAACATATTTTATGTACTGGTTTACTACAGTAAACATTTCATCTACTCATATTACAGCAAACATATTTCATATCCTGGTTTATTAGAATAAACATTTCATGTACTCATATTACAGCAGACATATTTCATGTGCTGTTGTGTTTGCGTCTCCTGCAGGTCCAGGCCTCCCATTTCGAGGGTCTCATAACCACCATCGTGGGCTACATCCTGCTGGCCATGACCTTAATCCTCTGCCATGTATCCTTGAGTAACACCAAACAGTTAACAATAATTAATCATTTAATTTCCACATTTCTTTCTTGCTTTCTTTCTTTCTTTCTGGCTTTCTTTCTTTCTTGCTTGCTTTTTCTTTCTTTCTTTCTTGCTTTTTCTTTCTTTCTTTCTTTTTCTTTCTTCCTTCCTTCTTTCCTTCCTCCCTCACCTGTTTCAACATGTACTTTGTTTTACCATTTTCCTGAGCGGCCGGTCAATATCCAGGGTCTGGCAGCGCTGGTGAGATTTCAGAGGTCTCGTCGCCTCCTGGGGGTGTGCTACATAGTGGTGAAGGTAATACTGAGGCCCTGACATTTGCTTTAGCGACTACAGCCAATAGCAGTGGCTGGCTGCAATGGAAACCGAATGCTGATTAGTTCCGCTAATGTGAGTAAAATAAATAAACCCTGTTCTGTCTCTCGCAGGTGTCCTTGCTGGTGGTTGTTGAAATTGGCGTGTTCCCCCTGATCTGTGGCTGGTGGCTGGATATCTGCTCATTGGTATGTACTAGGTCTGCCCTTACTCACAAGGCTGTAGATGATGTAGGGGCAATTTTTTTATTGTGCGTTCTGTGTGGTCTGATGATGATGAAGAAGAAGAAGAAGATGATGATGATGATGATGATGTGGGTGTGTGTTTTACCTGCTGTGTGGTCTGATGATCTGGTGAATGTGTGTGTGTGGGTGTGTGAGTGTGTGAGTGTGTGTGTGTGTGTGTGTGTGTTTTGCCTCCTGTTGTGGTCCGATAATGTGGCGTGGGTGTGTGTTTGCAGGAGATGTTCGATGCCTCCCTGAAGGACAGAGAGCTGAGCTTCAAGTCGGCTCCGGGCACCACCATGTTCCTGCACTGGCTGGTGGGGATGGTCTACGTCTTCTACTTCGCCTCCTTCATCCTGCTGCTCAGAGAGGTGAACGCCAGACCACTAACATTTCACCACTTCCTGTTTCATTTCTGTTTAGTCCATTTTTAGACTAGCAATCACCAATTTCACTGCATGTCCTACTTTAGCCAGTATGTCTATGCATGTGACAATAAACCACCATTGTATCCTTGTATTTGTAACCAGATTAATGAACTGTCATTTGACAACGTGTCATGGTTTATTTGTAATCATTTTATGTGTGATAACAATAGTGACCTTACATTTGACAGCCTAATGGTTTAGTGGTAATCATTTTATGTATATATATAATTATATATATATATAATTGGTAAAGATGGTGGATTGTTAAATTGTGAAGTGTTTAAAAACAAGGAGTAAACTCAACAGTACTTTTTAATGTTGCAGATACTTATTATTCATCACGCAGAGGGTTGAGCAGTGTCTAGTCTAAATTTAAGCTGAGGTGTTGAGGTGCTGAGTGTGTTTTCTCTGCATTTTATGATTTGTTAATGTGTTGACTTCAAGCAAACTTTTTAATCGCCTCATAGACATCTCTGCCCTACAAAGCCAAAAGGCAGTAACTACATGTTTTGTCAAATTGAATTTATACTGGAATTTGACTTTATAACACCACCTTTGTCTTGTGACTAAATCTCTTGCTTCTTTCTATTAGGAAAGTACATTAAAGCATCATCACTATTATATGTACAGCGTGTTTGACTGGGCAGCATGACAACAATAAAGGCACTTTTCTCAGTTTTGATGTTTTAGAAGTTACTGCACTGTGCCTTTGTAGGGCAGATCTCTCCTTGTATGTTGATGTTCATTGTGGGGGTGTCAGTAGTACGCACTCTAAATTTAAACCAGGGTGCTGACTGGGTGACAGGGTGTTGGCTCTGCTTTTTTGGTATGTTTTAAGGGTGTTTTTCTAATGCCGATTCCTCTGATGTCTGTGGCAGGTGTTAAGACCTGGTGTCTTGTGGTTTCTAAGAAACTTGAACGATCCAGACTTCAATCCTGTCCAGGAGATGATTCATCTGCCGATCTACAGGCATCTCAGGAGGTTCATTCTGTCTGTGGTAAGTGTGTGTGTGTGTGTGTGTGAGAGAGTGTGTGAGAGTGTGTGAGAGTGTGTGAGAGTGTGTGAGAGTGTGTGAGAGAGTGTGTATGTTGTAAGACCGTGTGTCTGTCTGAGTCTGATGCGTGTGACCCTGTGTTTGTGCATGTATAATTCCCAATGAATCTACAGGCATCTCAGGAGGTTTATTCTGTCTGTGGTAAGGCCTACGCCCATCAATCTTCAGATTGCTGCCTACTAGCCTAGTCATAGACTCTGTGCGGCCGGACGTGCGTGCATGCGGGTGTGTGTGTGTTTGCAATGGAAAAACTTGAATGTTCAAAATCCTCTCTTCCGTAGGTGGTGTTTGGTTCTATTGTCCTACTTATGCTGTGGCTGCCTATCAGGATGATCAAGCTCATTCTGCCGAGCTTTCTGCCCTACAATGTGATGCTGTACAGGTAACGCTCAATGCTAACAGACTGTGTCATAGAAAATCTGCCCAGAAAAAAAGGAACGTATCCAGAAATCATAGAATGGATGGGCCTAGAAAAAAAAATCAGGTTTACCTAGACCAAAACACATTGGTTATTTTTATAACTAAAACAGTCAATCGAACTTTTAGAGCCTCCTGATTGACAATTGGGTGGGGCACAGATCCACCTCAGCCCATCCGTGGCTATGCCTGTCCCCTTTAACCCCCCCTTGTTGCCCCCCTGTAGTAGAGGTAAGATCGGGCCTAAAAAATCCAGCCCGACCCAGGCCCGCGGGTATTAAAGCCTGATCCAGCCCGAGCCCGACCAATTAACTTGATTTGCAGGCCCGAGCCCGAAGCAAACGCGAAATTTCATATTTTAAAACATCGTTTTAGTATACATTTTTATAAACATATATTTATTTATTTTTTAAAAGTCAGGGAGAGAGAAGCCCGGCCCGACCCGACCCGAACGTAATGATTGACATTTTAGGCTCGGGCTTGGGCTTGGGCTTAAGATCTTACCTCTACCCTGTAGTGATGCCCCAGTCAGTTAGCTGTCCCCTTTAACCCCCCCTCACTGCGCTGTTGTGACATTGCATTGTTATGTCACTACGCCATTTCATTATTGCGTTCAATTACTCCGATGCCATTGGTCTGCAAGAAATGCTGTCTTGTTTGTGACCTTGCCAAACTGTAAAGCACTTTGAGCTGCATCTTGTATGTATGAATTGTGCAATGCAAGTAAAGATTATTGTTATTATTACTTGCCCCCCCCCCCCCCTGTAGTGATGCCCCAGTGAGTGAGCTGTCTCTGGAGCTGCTGCTGCTGCAGGTGGTGCTGCCTGCTCTGCTGGAACAGGGACACACACGCCAGTGGCTGAAGGGCCTCGTCCGCGCATGGACCGTCACCGCTGGATACCTCCTGTAAGTCCTCATACACACACACACACACACACACACACACACACACACGCCAGTGGCTCAAGGGCCTCGTCCGCGCATGGACCGTCACTGCTGGATACCTGCTGTAAGTCCTCTCTCTCTCTCTCTCACACACGCACACACACACACACACACACACACCAGTGGCTCAAGGGCCTCGTACGCACATGGACCGTCACCGCTGGATACTTGCTGTAAGTCCTCACACACACACACGCCAGTGGCTCAAGGGCCTCGTACGCACATGGACCGTCACCGCTGGATACCTGCTGTAAGTCCTCACGCTCACGCTCACGCTCTCTCTCTCTCTCTCTCTCTCTCTCTCTCTCTCTCTCTCGCTCTCGCTCTCTCGCTCTCTCGCTCTCTCGCTCTCTCTCTCTCTCTCTCTCTCTCTCTCACACACAAACAAACAAACACGCACACTTGAACTTTTAACTGTGCACCAGAGGGTGGAGCCTATGCTCCCTGGGACTCCAGAGTAGGCAGCCTCTTCCGAGACCGTGGTGTCTCACCTGTCGCCTATGGAAATTTGGTACCATGAAAACACAATTTGGTACCACTGCCAACCCCTCAAAGCCTCAAAGCACTAGCCAGAGTTGTATAAAGTAGAAGTAGAAGTACTGTTTTGGATGTAATTACAACACTGGTAGTATGGTATTATGCAGTTGCAACTGCGTAGTACCGTACTACTTGTGTTGTAATTACATCCAAAACAGTACTTCTACTTTATACAACTCTGGCACTAACCCAATAGACAGGTGGTGTCCTTTGTGACCCCCCACTGTCTTGCCCGCTACGAGCATGCTTTTATTTGGGTAGCTAGCCAGAGTGCTTTCAAAGCTACGCAAATGAGTTGGAGCTCACAGATTTTTGACCCAGAGGCATGGCGCTCCAAAAGGCTGGAGCCTGTGTTCCCTGGCAGTCTCCTCCTGTCGCCTGTGGGGGCAAGGAGGCACTGGGCCACCACTGAAGCACTGGATGCCAGATGCTTGTGAATGCAGAGAAGGCAGACTGCTGCTTCACTGCCAATAGATCCGGTCCGGTCCGGTCCGGTCCGGTCCTGTTTTTGCATGTGACAAGGGCCACTGCAAGGCTCTTCTAACCCTGAGCCTAGTGGTAGCTCTTCTCTGGTGAAAATATTGCCCGTTTCAGGGGGCGTTGCGTGTCATCACACACACACACACACACGCACACACACCCACGCACGCAGTGGCTTAAGAGCCCTGCACGCACATGGACAGTCACCACCATTGAATACCTGCTGTAAACACACACACGCACACACACACGCACCAGTGGCTCAAGGGTCTCGTCTGCTGTAATCATGCACAGACACACACACACACACACACTCCTGTTAATGAGTGTGAAGTGCACACCATAGCCCTGTTATCTCTTAGACGAGTTCATTTCAGTTGAGTGCACTGATGCTATGATTTGTGACTTGTGTTAATGCTGTCGCTCTTGCAGATGAACTGAAGTAGTTTAAATTGGCTCAGTAGGGATGTGCTAATGGCTTCAGTTTAATGTGTGCACACAAGACATTTGGACTCTGTAGAAATAAGAAAAAATATTGCTGTGTATAAAAGAAACCAAGTAAAGTACGCTCAGTGCATTAAAACAGTTTTATTGCTAGAAGCTACAAGTGGTGGACTTGACCTAAAGAGCCCAAGTTAATTATTCATTCCTGTATGCACACTAGAGACATTACTATTCCGTCCGAATAAGTATTGGTAAATATATAAGAAATTAAAATATGTACACTGCGTTTAAAAAGCTGTGTTATAAGCCACTCGTGATTTGTTACATCTTAAGATTATATGTGTTTTTTTGTTTTGTTTTGCACACCTTGCATCGGAGAAGCTCGTCTGTGTGTGTGTCTGTGTCTGTGTCTGTGTCTGACTCTGAGTCTGACTGACTGCTGTTCCCTCCGTACCCAGAGACCTTCACTCCTACCTGCTGGGGGACCAGGAGGAGAACGAGGCCAACCAGCAGGCCAACAACAACAACAACCAGCCCCCCCGCAACAACAACAACAACAACCTGAACGCCATCCCCGTGGTGGGCGAGGGGCTCCATGCTGCCCACCAGGCCATCCTGCACCAGGGGGGACCCGTCGGCTTCCAGCCCTACCACCGGCCCCTTCGGTTCCCCTTCAGGGTACGAGCCGCCCCCCCCCCCCCCCTCACTCCCTTAGCTTAGCTCCCCTCACTGCCTTAACTTTCCACTCTGTGCCAAAGTCAAAACTTGTTAGGTTTCGACCCTAAATAAATACCAGAACACCAAGTCTGCTGAAGTAAAGCGAAGGTGTGTGTGTGTGGGGTGTGTGTGTGTGTGTGTGTGTGTGTGTGTGTGTGTGTGTGTGTGTGTGTGTGTGTGTGTAACCCATGGTTAAAATACCCCTCACTTAGCACCCAAACAGCCCACCTGGGAGTCTGAGTTTGGGGTTTTCTTATGCTAAATTTGACTCAGTCCTGGAAGATACATAAATATTAGGTTACCAGAACAGTCCTTTTTGTAAGTCACTTTGGATAAAAGCGTCTGCTAAATGTAATGTAATGTAATAATAATAAAAGTAACAATAATAGGCAATATTTTACAAAGTACACTACAGTAGTTATAGGACCTGAATGTAATGTAATATGTGCTCCTCTGAAGCACTTGGAAAATTGAAAATACAAATGTGTGAGGTATGTCATGTCAAGTCTTGGTGTGTACTGTGGTTAAAAAATTTTTTTAAATCCCCCGTTTTTCTTTCTGGTGTGTCTCCAGATTGGTCTGCTGATCGCACTGATGTGCATCACACTGCTGGTGGCCAGTCTGGTCTGCCTGACATTACCAGGTGAGCTCTCGTGTGTGTGTGTGTGTGTGTGTGTGTGTGTGTGTGTGTGTGTGTGTGTGTGTGTGTGTGTGTGTGTGTGTGTGTGTGTGTGAGCTCTCGTGTGTGTGTGTGTGTGTGCAGGTGAGCTCTCCTCTCGGACACGTCTGACAAGCGAAACAGCCAAACTCCTAGTTTTTTATTCCCATGGTACCTTTGGTGTTCGACGCAGTGTCCCAGGTGTATGTATAAGAGCATGCAAGTAGTCACTCAGGAAAAGCAGTCATATGTGAGGTAAAGCAGAGCTTTTACACAGCCTTAGTGCTGGTGCAGAGGACATAAGGTGTGATAAAGTGTGTGTGTGTGTGTGTGTATGCTGTTTATTTAAGGTGTAATGGAGTGTGTGTGTGTGTGTGTGTGCGCGCGCGCAGGTATGCTGGTGTAGACACACCACATGCCTGTTTCACAGCGGAGCTTGTTACTGCTGAAAGCTTCAGTGATTACATTCACAACTCGTCTATTTCTCTGTGGTGATCTCACTCTCGCTATCTTTCCCCTAACCCTCTTTCTCTCGATCCTTCACTTAATTTCTCTCTTCCATCTTTCTCTCTCCCCTAAACTGCTATCTCTCTCCATCTCTCATTTCCTTTCTTTCTTTCTTTTTCTTTCTTTTCTTTCTTTTCATCTCTCACACTCTGTCACTCTCTCTCACGCTTTCTCTCTTGCGTGCATTTCCTCTCTTTCGCTCTCTCTCTCGCTCTCTCTCTCTCCCCCTCTCTCTCTTCCTCTCCCTCTCTCTCTCTCCGCCCCCCCCCCCCCCCCCCCTCTCTCTCTCCCCCCCAGTCTTTGCAGGTCGCTGGCTGATGTCCTTCTGGACGGGCAGCTCTAAGATCCATGAGCTGTACACGGCGGCGTGTGGCCTGTACGTGTGCTGGCTCTCCATCCGCGGCATCACGCTGCTGCTGGCCTGGATGCCTCAGGGACGCACGGTCATCCTCCTCAAGGTGCAGGAGTGGTCACTCATGGTAACCGCCCCTTCCGCTCCACACACACACACACACACACAGTGGCCTGGATGCCTCAGGGGTGCACGGTCATCCTCCTCAAGCTGCAGGAGTGGTCGCTCACACTCCGTCCTGCGGATTACACATTTACTTCCACATGGATGGAAAAAGGCTGGCTGGACGTGCTGTTGTTAACTAGGAACATTGATCAGATAAACTTGTATCTTGTGTGCCCATATTGCAAAACATGGATGCATGGTGTAATTTAATGTAAAATTAATTGTAAATAAATGTTTATTACAGGGATGTATAAAGATATATAATTGGGCAATTGTTGCAAACCCTATTTTACTACAGATCCACATTTTAATGTTACATGTCATGACACACACTGATTCTTGCAACAGTATATGAACCATGTGCTTGTCTCAGTGAGTTGTGTTGAGCGCTTGCTTGTGTGTGTGTGTGTGTGTGTGTGTGCGCAGATTGTGAAGTCAGTGGTGGTGGCCGTGCTGGTGGCTGGAGTTATCCCCCTGCTGCTGGGCCTGCTCTTCCAGCTGGTGATCGTGGCCCCGCTCCGCGTCCAGCTGGACCAAACGCCCCTCTTCTACCCCTGGCAGGTGTGTGTGTGTGTGGGTGTGTGTGTGTGTGTGTGAGAGAGAGAGAGTGTGTATGTGATTGTAAGACCGTGTGTCTGTCTAAGTCTGATGCGTGTGACCCTGTGTTTGTGCATGTATGATCCCTAAGGGGTTTGTGTCTGTGTGTTTGTATCTCTGTGTCTATCTGTGTGTGTGTGTCTGTCTCTCTCTTTGTGGTGTTGGGTCTTTGAGTTCACTGTAACACACGAGCCCCAGTCTGTGCTGTTGCAAGCAAAGTCCTGATGTGCAATGTCCACACCATAAAGCCGGCGCCACATGTGACATGCTGACTGGCTCTCTGACAGCCTGACTGACCGACTGACTGTCACACTGGCCTCGGTCCACACACGAGCTCCTAGATAACCAGCAGGCTGGACACTCCTTAGGTAGCCTGGTTAGACCTCAGCCTCACTTACAGAATAGTACACTACATCAATGTAACAGCCTCGATTACAGAATAGTACACTACAGCAATGTAACAGCCTCACTTACAGAATAGTACACTACAGCAATGTAACAGCCTCACTTACAGAATAGTACACTACAGCAATGTAACAGCCTCGATTACAGAATAGTACACTACAGCAATGTAACAGCCTCACTTACAGAATAGTACACTACATCACTATAACAGCCTCGATTACAGAAAGAATAGTACACTACAGCACTATAAAACTTGAACTTTTGCTGTCTGCTGCATAAAGACATAGCCAGATATACCATTCTAGCAGTATAAACTTGTCGGTCTGTCGATAAACATAGCATTTGACACTAATTGTTGTAAGTTGTATATTTGTGTGAAAAAAACGGACTATAAAAAAATATTCTCTTCAATATGTTATAAATCAAATATGAGATTTAACTTTCCACTCTGTGCCAAAGTCAAAACTTGTTATGTTTCGACCCTAAATAAATACCAGAACACCAAGTCTGCTGAAGTAAAGCGAAGATGTGTGTGTGTGAGTGTGAGTGTGTGTGTGAGTGTGTGTGTGAGTGTGTGTGTGAGTGTGTGTGTGTGAGTGTGTGTGTGTGTGAGTGTGTGAGTGTGTGTGTGTGTGTGTGTGTGTGTGTGTGTGTGTAACCCATGGTTAAAATAATCAGAAAAATAGTCACATAAATAATATTTATGTGTGTGTGTGTGTGTGTGATGTGGGGGCTAAATGAGCCTCTGCCTGCCTGACCAGCTCTGCTGTTGCGCTCCACAGGACTGGGCCCTGGGGGTGCTCCATGCCAAAATCATCGCCGCCATCACCCTGATGGGGCCGCAGTGGTGGCTGAAGACCGTGATCGAGCAGGTGGGGAAAATGAACACACACACTGCATTCTTCATTAACCTCTGCCTCCTGGTAAACACGTGGGGATCGAGTCATTGTTTGTGATTAGTCCGTTAGATACCTGCTAGCTTTAACCTGTGTGGGGGGGGGGGGGGGGGGGGGCTTCCTGGATCACTTCCTGGATCACTTCCTGGATCACTTCCTGGATCACATGAAGCCCTGGCTAATCTGCCATAGGCAGCTGTCTGCTAGCACATGTCCATCTGTAGGGGGCTAACGGCAGTGGCGGTTCTATAGTGTTTTACGCCCCGGGCGAGACCACCTCTCAGCACCACCACCCCACCCCCCCCCCCCGAGGCAGAGACACACGCTGCTTCTGTGCATGGCACCTTCTCAGCAAGCAAGGGCGCTTGCAGTTTACTTGTTCACTTAGGAGGCGCCAATGTGCCGATTGCAGCGATATGACACACGGACCTTTTTATTTTTTTTATTTTTTATTTTCCCCCAAGCGCTTGTGGCGCCCCCCCACGAAATGGCTCCTTTTTTACAGGTCCTTCGCCCGTGCCTAAAACCGCTACTGGCTAACAGGTTGCACCGTTAATGCTATTTGACATTTATGAGCTAAGACGGCACATCCTGATCCTGACATAAGTGCATGAAGGCAGACTGAAAGTCTTTGGCTAAACATGTAGAAACATTTGCTCGTCAAAGGGTGGTCTTACAAAGACACAGTATAGCCTTGTTCCTTTTTAAAAATGCTGACGGGTCATGTTCTGATGTATTGACTCCATTCAGTGGACTCTGGTCATATAATAAGTCACACCTGGTCACACAGGTCATTGAGTGTGTTTATATGCACTTCGTTATCCCAGATTTGAGGCTTATCCGGATTTTAACCACATGCGGGATACAGTGTTTACATGAACTTGAAGAAAACTTTATATTAATATCCCTGTTTACATGATAAATACTAGTCAACAGATTTCTACTTCACCACTGCCATCATTAAATAAAATCGAACGCCAAAAATTGCACTTGTGCACATAGTAGCCGACGGTCAGAATTCGGGATACAGTGTATACGCTAAAGTATTCCGGTTTGTTTTGGAGTACTCCAGGAAGCATATCCAGAATTCCCACAATCGGAATAAGGGTTTATTTGGTAAACTGAAGCCGGGATACAATGTTTATATGTGTAACGAGGAAGGCAGGATTACTTCAGTATTCCGATCGTAACTGGGATGGGATGACCCTAATGGTGCAGATGCCACTGTTATTTCATAGTCATTTCTGTCATTTTGTGTATGCTGAGTTGCTGTGTGTGTGTGTGTGTGTGTGTGTGTGTGTGTGTGTTTTCAAAGGTGTATGCCAACGGGATCCGCAACATTGATCTGCATTTCATAATCCGGAAGCTGGCCGCTCCGGTCATCTCCGTGCTGCTACTGGCCCTCTCTGTGCCCTATGTCATCGCCTTCGGGGTCACGCCCCTCCTCGGTCAGTTCTGCCTCTTTAAATCACATTTAGTCAACAAACGGTTTTAAAGGTGCAAGTTTTATTTTGCTCAAATTGTAATGGCATGGGTGTAGGATAAAACGGCAGTAACAAAGCTGGTACAGAAAAAACTATTCGTTCTTAAGACGTAGCATGTACTGTTTTTGCTGTGTGTTTTGTGGAGTTATGGGTATTTAATTTGTGTGGAGTTATGTGTATTTAAACTGTAATCATGAGAACTGTTGTGAAGAGTAATGCGCTAGCTGAAAACCTGTCCTCATCAAAAGGACATGTGGTCTCGTAGGATAAACAGATGTTGAGTATGAGTTTGTTTGAAATGACTGGCTGACTTAAAGCAATGCATTCTGGACTTGAAAGAGACATTTTTGGACAGTCTCCTCTAAATGTCACCATACCACATGGGTCGGTACGGCATGGTACAGTGACCTTCAGACAAGATTCAAACAAGCCCAACATTGTGGATGTGATGTGTGGTTGCGCACATCTGTCTGTCTTTGCTGGCATGACTCATGTGTCTGGTAGATGAGCAGATGTGGATCATGGTGTGTGTGTGTATGTGTGTGTATGCAAGGACATGTAGAGTATGTTGTGGATGTGAGGTGTGATGGAGTGTGTGTGTGTGTGTGTGTGTATGTATGTGGGGTTTGATGGAGTGTGTGTGTGTGTGTGTGTTTGTGTTTATTGTGTATGTGAGGTTTGATGAAGTGTGTGTCTATGCAGGCGTGACCCCGGAGATGTGTGTGCTGGTGCAGAGGAGATGTAGAGTATATTGCGTACGTGAGGTGTAATGTAGTGTGTGTGTGTGTGTGTGTGTGTGTGTGTGTGCGTCTATGCAGGCGTGACCCCAGAGATGTGTGTGCTGGTGCAGAGGCGGATCTACCCCTTTCTGCTCATGGTGGTGGTGCTGCTGGGCATCCTCACCTTCCAAGTGCGCCAGTTCAAGCGCCTGTACGAGCACATCAAGAACGACAAGTGAGTGTACACACACACAAACACACACACACACACACCAGGATCGGGACACTTCATGTTTCCTGCATTATGGTGAGGGTCAATTTGAAGACAGGGCCCAGCCCCAGCCTCTCTCCTCCTAACACAGTAACGCACACGCGTGCACACACAAACACACAAACACACAAACTTATGTGCACAATAACTCTGATAAAAAAAAAACATCTTATAACTTGCATAATGTGTGTAGAATAACTTCCAAACAGTAGTATACGTCTTGCATACTCTTGTGAGTAATGGAAGGTTTTACATTTAATTACATTTTCGTTTGCCAATCTTTGTGTGACTGCAGGTACCTTGTGGGGCAGCGGCTGGTGAACTACGAGAGGAACGCGAGCAGAGTCAGTGGAGCGATGCCAGACTTCCCGCCCCAAGAATAGCATGCATGACGTTTTCACCATTAAATTGTACAGCTAATCTGCCATTTGGTTGTATGTCCTGGCTGTCGTGTGTGGGTGTGTAAATGTGTGTGTGCATAGTGTGTGTTTGTTGTCATTGCCTTGCGAAGCACGGACAACTGTACATATGTAAATAACTCGCACACAGATCAGTAGAGCGACCATTGTACATTTCTAAAAAAAAAAAAAAAAAAAAAGTATGTAAATTAATTTATTAAAGCATATTGTCACTAGTTTTTTTGTGATGGTGGGTTTTTATCACAATTGAAAAGTTACCATGCTTACGTATTCATACAAAAATTCATTACAAAATCATAA
Organism: Setipinna tenuifilis; assembly: GCA_030347295.1. Lineage (NCBI taxonomy): Eukaryota > Metazoa > Chordata > Actinopteri > Clupeiformes > Engraulidae > Setipinna > Setipinna tenuifilis. The sequence continues at coordinate 25,281,467 of CM059285.1, forward strand.
AACAAGTTCATTTTTCATTAAAAAGATTTTTTTTTGTTACAGTTCAAAATGTCAATTTTGAAGGTCACTGTTTACATTTACTACTTTGAAGTGCCATCCTTGAATTAACCAAGACTAGCTTAGACAAATGATTGTTATGGTGGCAAGTAACAAAAGTGCAACAAAAGGGAGTCATTAAAAGATTATAAATAGGTGTCACAGGAGTCAACCACCAATATTGTGAAAATAAAAACTGCGGAACAGCCAGTCAGTCAGTCAGTCAGTAACCAAGACTCTGGAGTGCTAAGGTCTGTTCCAAACTCTGGGTTGGAGGACTAGTGTGATCAGATCTTGGGCCTGCACTGTAGCTGTACCTGGAATGTTTACTGTGTATGCAATGGCACTGTTCTCAAATGCATTCTGTCAGACAGGAACTCTTAGTAGATCTCTGGGGAAGGCATAATGTCCTCATCCTTTATGATGAGTGGAGAAGAAAGCTCAATTCCAAACTTCTCTTTCAGCATGTGTGGGATCTCTTCATCAGTCAGCTCTTGAGTGGTTTTGACCATAGGGCCGCCATCTTCTGTGGGGTAAGTGGTGACCAGCAGTTTGCGGCCCATGTACGTGATCCTGCCATGGGGCATAAGCTGACTGCAAAGGGACTTGCAGTAGAACAGAGAGTAGGGAGAGGTCTGGTGGTACTCGCACATGTTTCTGAAATCCTCCCTCTGCCGGGGTTGAAGGGTGAATTTGCAGCGCTGTTCCCAAGTTATCTGACCGTCCAAGGTTGCATCTTTCAGCCCTTCCTGCGTGTCGCCTTGTGCACTGGCCTCGAGAAAAATTATATCTCCCTGGTGCCTCAACCTGAAGACTCCATGAGCCTGCTTTTGAGGGTCGTGTGTTTCCAGAGAGAGAGGCACCTCGTAGCCAGCGCCCATGCCCACATCACATAACCACCTGTGTCCTTCTAGCGTCACCATCATGATGAAGTGATCGAAAGGACGGCCATACGCACCTGTGATTCGGTATTTCACCTGGCCTGCAAGTATGGTTACTTGGAATCCCAGTTGTGCCAAGAGCCAGGAGAACAGTCCGTTGATCTCATAGCAGAAGCCGCCTCGACGCTGCACGACTATCTTTTCGTACAGCGAACAAATGTCCAATTTAACTTTTCCGCCACTGTGAATGGTAAGATTTTCGAAGGGCACTGTCAGCAAGTGGCAGCGGTGAACCTGTTGCAAAGTTTCCAGAGTTGGCATGACAGATCCGGAGTAGCCAATGCGGTGCAGGTAAGCCTGCACATCCATTTCCACCCGATAGCTCTGCAGAGTTCAACTTCCTTACTCCTTAAGTTATGAAGCTGTTGTTCAGCAATGCAAATTATGACTTTCTCTTTTGTTGTTTTCCGAAGAGTGAAGATTACCTTACACGAACAGCAAATGTGCTCTAAAACCTTTGTTTAAAAATCTATCAACTCAGTCAAAAATCAAGCCGAAATCCCATCGCATTCATGTAACCGACAAATTCTATATGCATGACTAGTGGCCACTGGCCAAGGAGCAATAGCACGTTAGCTCCATGTGTACAAAGCATAGGTGCAAAGTCCTTCTGAAAGTCTGATGTCTGAAGGGGAATACAGTAATGTTGTTGCCAAATTATGCAAAAAGTCCTGCGCGAAAATCCTTCATTACAGTTTTTCTCAGTCGCTTTGGTGCTTTTCTCACAACACTATTAACATTTGCGCAGCAGTTAGTGCATTTCTCAAAACAGTTAGTGCAAACTGCAAAACTTAGTGGATAACCTGCAAAAGCACATCACTTGCTCAAAATGGATAGTCCATTCCTCAAAAGCAAGTATTCATGTCAATGAAACTGCCAGTGTCATCAAAATAAAAAGTCTTGAATCATCGTTTATGAACAAGACAGTCAAATGGCTTTGTCATGTTTCCATTATGACAATTTATTCCCTCAGTGTTTTCCAATCCAAAAGAAGGTCAGAACTTGGTGACACTACCTGAAAATTCTCAAGACAGCACTATACAGGGGTGATAGCAGTCCGGCGCCGCGCCGGAAATCCGGCGTAGCGTGGCTCTGTTAAAAAAAAAAAAAAAAAAAAAAAAAAGCTTTCCCCATCCCATCAAAGAACGCAGATCCACGTTACGAAAAATCCCTTTCCCCGCTCCATTTGCTGTGTGCTGCAGACCATGTAAAGCGCATCGCAACCCTTCAATCCAATCAGAAATAGGACGGGGCGGGCCTTGGTTGTCTTGGCCAATAAGAGACGTTGGTTGCTCGAGTAGTACTCCTGGCACTCCTGGCACGCAATATCACCGCGCGTGATGCACCTTGCTATTGCTTTGGTAGTTTGCAATTGCTAGTTAGCGTGTCAAACCAGTTTTCCAGTATGGCGGGGTTTATGAAGCCCGGAGATGATGTTAAAGGCCTGGATAAAGCCATAAAGAACAAATTGTGTCCTCCTTTGGCAAGAAGAGAACTTTCGAACAGTGCCCAAAGCGGCAACGTTAGAAGACGTGAAACAAAAGCTTTAAACTCAAAGGAAACATCAAAAATAAAAGGTGGACGTCCAATAAACCATTAGTCCACTAGTTTTCTTTTTGATGATTAGTCCATTTCATTTCTTACAACTTGCCACGCTGTTTATTTAAAACGACAAAATAAATCGTAAATAAACTGCAGAACATTGCAACCGCTGGCTATACAGGCTATATACGTTGCAACTTTTCTGCCAGTTCAGCTCGCCTCTCTGCGGCAGCAGCAGGTACGTCGGGGTTCAACGCGCTGTGCGCCGAAAGCGGTACAACAACGTTAGAAGACGGGAAACAAAGCCTTAAACTCAAAGGAAACATCAAAAATAAACGGAAGGTATAGGTCCATCAAACCATTAGTCCACTAGTTTTCTTTTTGATGATTTGTCCATATTATTTCTTACAACTTGCCACGCTGTTTATTTAAAACGACAAAATAAATCGTAAATAAACTGCAGAACATTGCAACCGCTGTTTATTTAAAACGACAAAAGAAATTGTAAATAAACGGCAGAACATTGCTATAAACTGCACAACATTGCTATATTCTCATTATTTGTGCATGTTTGCTTACTAAAACATACAAATACATAGCTATACAGGCTATACATGTTGCAACTTTTCTGCCAGTTCAGCTCGCCTCTCTGGCGCAGCAGCAGGTACATCGGGGTTCAAAGCGTTGTGCGCCTCTAAAATAGCTTTTCAACAATGCGCCAGTGACGAAAAAGCACCTTTTTATTAATCAAAAGCGCAAATGGTTTATACGTCCTCATAATAGCATCTGGTGCGCTTTGCGCCAGACCACACCTCTTCTTTTCGCTGACCGCCCGTCACGGCGCAATGTCATCTGCTATCTAGACAACGTGATTTTTTGCTTGAAAAAATGAACATTGCGCTGGCACAGAATAGCAATGACCGCATGCGCATGTTGCGAATGCACAATGCGCTGCGGCAAAATAGGGCCCATGGTGTATGCCGTCAAGAAAATGCCAACAGTAAATTACTGGCAAGACGACTTCCTCTATCATACTCGTCAAATTAAAAGCCCTTCAGCCCTTCGAAAAGACGCGTTTTTTTTCCCTCCGACCAATCGACCAATAGAATTTTAGTCGGCTAATATTTTTTTGGTCGACCAACGACTAATCGATTGTTTGCCGTCAGCCCTAGTAATCACCTATATTTTAGACATGGTACTTTGGACTACTGTACTTTGGAGTAGTATTGCCCCCTACTGACCTGTCTTGGTATGGCTGCTGCATATGTAGCTTTGAATTCATTCAAGTTGGTAAAGCATTCACCATGTTTTCAGGAATACATTCTAGTGTTGAATTGTTGAATTGGGGTTAAATTCCCACCTCAATTATAACTATACTGCAACAGCACAAGCCTAGAATGTATTTCTACATAGAACCCAACGTGTCCAGTTTGTTACAGTCAATCTAAAGTGCTATACGAAGATGGAAATGATCTGTGTTTTCTTGAATAACACTATAGCCATTAAGCAAAAATGAAAACATATCTATAATGGTCATACAAAAACTATTAAATGTTTGAATAATTTGTCAAAATTAGACCTATGTTACGTCATCGCCAGACCCCAACCGACTCCGCCCCCGCCCCTTGCCCCCGAAAAAAGTTCAGGCTCAGGATTTTTTTTCACTATCACCCCTGACTATACACTACTTGTAGCGCCATTTACTGTAAAAACTACAATAGTTTGGAAGTAAGTGAGTACAAGACACTGAATATGTACGTTTCACATTTGTATTGTATACGCTCTTTGCAATTCTACGGCATTGTGCCAAAATAAAAATAAAAATCACTCAGTCACTTATTTCCAACAAACATAAGAAACAGTCTTTTGTACAGCTGTGTGAAAAAGTGTGAAAAATATAATACATAACACATATCACATATTGTAACTGAATGCACAGCAAGTATAAATCATTCTGGAACATCCAGACGTTCCTGTCTGTCTGGCCACATATTTTCGTCAACATCGCAACGGATATCATCCCTTGCAATGCAGCGAGGAAAGTATCTTCTTGAGTGGCGTATCCATCATCTGCATGACTCTGCTGTGATGTCATCACATGCTGCATCCATGGCTGCTAGGGCCATTTGTGCATGTGGACGCCGGTCATAAACCTTCCACCTCCAGGCAGAGAAAAACTCCTCTATTGGATTGAGGAATGGAGAGTAGGGAGGGAGATACTCAACCATAATCCTTTCATGTGCTGCAAACCACTCTCGAACCTGATGTGAATGGTGAAAACGGACATTATCCCAGACCACAACATACTTATTGAGTTGGCCTCCACCTCTCTCATTCTCAGGGACTATGTCCCTGTAAAGAGTGTCTAAAAAAGTCAGAAGATGTTGCGTATTGTAAGGACCAAGACGGGGGATATGGGTGAGGACACCAGTGTCCGAGATGGCTGCACACATTGTGACATTCCCTCTACGTTGGCCTGGGACATCGGTGGTTGCTCTCTGTCCAATAAGATTTCTTCCACGCCTTCTTCCTTTGGCCAGATTGAAACCTGCCTCATCAATGTATACGAATGTGTGCAGTGGTTCCCTGGCTTCCAGCTCCAGTACACGCTTTAGAGAGAGAGAGAGAGAGAGAAATGTAAAAACTTTTCCTTTGTAATGCATTTTGGAAAACATATTGTACAGTATGTTCTGTGAATACATACACAGAATTGCTAGTGTACTGCATGAAACTACACAAAGTAAAAACAGTTTACAGTGCTGAACATTAGAGTATACATAGAAGACATGTTTTACCTGAACATACTGGTGACGGATCTCCTTCAGCCTTTCATTGTTCCGTTGAAATGGCACTTGGTATAGTTGTTTCATACGCATTTCATTTTTTTTTCAGCACTCCGTCAATTGTTGCAATTGACACTGCTTCAATATTGCCAAAAACGTTGTCATCATCTATTACAGCCCTTTGAATATCCTTCAGCTGTATTGTATTGTTTGCAATGACCATTGCACAAATGGCTTCCTCTTGCTGCGGGGTAAAAAGGGGCCCTCTTCCACCTCTGCGAGGTTGTCTTTCAATTCTATGTGGTGCAGAGTACAATTATAGTAATGTACAGTAAACATAAGCTATTACAGTATGAGATGTTGGATTACTGTCCAATACTATACATACCTGTTCTCCCTACGAAATGTTTAAATGATGGAATTCACTGTGGTTCTTCCAACATTAGGTTGCACCCTTCGACCAGCCTCAGTCATTGTGAGGCCGTGATTGATGACATGGTCCACAAGTGTAGCCCTAATTTCATTGGGAATCTGCCTATGTGCTCGGCCTCTTCTCCCTCTTCCCCTGTTTTGGCCTCTTCCCCTGTTTTGGCCCCTTCCCCTTCCCCTTCCTCCCCGCATCCTCACCCCTCTTCCATGATGCTGACCTTCCATTTCTGCGTTATACAATTGTAGAAAAGATACATACTATGCCCTGCTCGGTTCATATATGCTTGCCAAATGAGGGTTAATGGGATACATCCCTGAGTGACTGTGAACAAGTGGCTTGTCATTGGTTACAACTAATACTTCACAAATCTCCTCGTGAGTGAAACCTGAAGTTCACCTGAGAGCAATCAGGCACCTGAGAGCAATTCAAATATAGGTTTCATCAAAAAATGATAAAGAAAGGTATAGAATTTTCTTGACAGAATCTGAAAACTAGTTCAACAATTTTGTATGTAATGACTCAAGCAATAAAACTAAGACTATTAGTTATATTGGGAATGACTATTCAGCATCCATAAGTATAGTTCATTTTGACTGACATGACATAAGCAAATGATAATGTTAAAAAACAACATTGTATTGTATAAAAGCAACTGACACATGTCCAAAAGCATTTGCAATGTGTTCAGAGGAAGGAGAAATTGCTACTATGAGGTGCACAAATGACTAAATGTTTTGGAAGTTGAACTAATAGATGAGAATTTACTTTCTGATCTGAGAAAAGCACCAAAGCGACTGAGAAAAACTGTAAATGATGTCTTTGGTTTAGTGAGGTTAAAGACACGCGATAATAATATTCAGGTAATATCAACAGTAATAGTACGAATGACAATCATATTAACAACATATTTAACAAGCATCTTGTCAGCGGTTTTAACACAGTAGGCTAGGCTATGCACATGCAAATATCGGAGGGTTCTGTTATGGTTTCAAAACACGAGATAAATAAATGGGCTATGTTGAAACCCTTCTCTTTTAGACATTTAATTGCTGCATCTTATTTAGCCCATGATTTGACTGTATACTCACTCCATGAGACGCTTTATTAACTTTATAGCAGAATTTGAAAATTTGGCAACCCTGTACAGGACGTGTGCATTTTTATTGTTGGTTGCTACGTGACGTAGGGTCAAACAGTGGTTGCTAGGAAATAGAAAAAGATGATGTGCTGAAGTGGTCAGCTGCGTAAGTACCACGGATCAACATCATTGCCATTAAGTGATCTCACTTAATGATTCATAGCCTTTCCACTGTGTAAGTAAACACCACTAAGTCAACAAGCAAGTACATCACTGATTGAGGTCTTCTTGTAGTTATTTTTCAGCATTATCGAAGGGTGAAGCTCCACCTCCATTAATCTGCCATTTGGTTGTATGTCATGGCTGTCGTGTGTGGGTGTGTAAATGTGTGTGTGCATAGTGTGTGTTTGTTGTCATTGCCTTGCGAAGCACGGACAACTGTACATATGTAAATAACTCGCACACAGATCAGTAGAACGACCATTGTACATTTCTAAAAAAAAAAATGTATGTAAATTAATTTATTAAAGCATATTGTCACTATTTTTTGTGATGGTGGGTTTATATCATAATTGAAAAGTTACCATGCTTACATATTCATACAAAAATGCATTAACAAATCATAAAACAAGTTCATTTTTCATTTAAAAATGTATAAAAATCTTTTTTTTTTTTTTTGTTGCAGCCCAAAACGTAAATTTTGAAGGTCACTGTTTACATTTCCTACTTTCAAGTGCCATCTTTAAATTAACCAAGACTAGGTTAGACACGTGATCATTATGGTGGTAAGTAACCACCAACAAAACTCAGTGTAAAAGATTGCAATAGTGCAAAAGTGAGATGTAAAAGATTACAAATAGGAGTCACAACAAATGGAAGCACTAGCAACAATGTTCCTCTCTTCAGTTGTGTGCATCACTGTAAGTGGGAAGATGCTGATTTTTTTTTTCATACTTAACTACATTGTTTTATATTGTTAAGTGTTTAATTGTCCTAGCATTACATTACACTTAGCAGACACTTTTATCCAAAAATGTCTTGCATGCAGGGGCAAGTAAGGGGTTTTAGGTAGATGAGTCAACCACCAATAATGTGAAAAGAAGAAATGCAGAAGAGCCAGTCAGTCAATAACCAAGACTCTGGAGTGCTAAGGTCTGCTCCAAACTCTTTGGGTTGGAGGACTAGTGTGATCAAATGTTGGGCCTGCACTGTAGCTGTACCTGAAATATTTACTGTGTATGCAATGGCACGGTTCAAATGCATCCTGTCGGACAGGAACTCTTAGTAGTTCTCTGTGGGGGGCACAATGTCCTCATCCTTTGGGATGAGTGGAGAAGAAAGCTCAATTCCAAACTTCTCTTTCAGCATGTGTGGAATCTCTTCATCAGTTAGCTCTTGAGTGGTTTTGACCAAAGGGCCGCCATCTTCTGTGGGGTAAGTGGTCACCAGAAGTTTGCGGCCCATGTACGTGATCCTGCCATGGGGCAGGAGTAGAGTGCAAAGGGACTTGCAGTAGAACAGAGAGCCGGGAGACGTCTGGTGGTACTCGCACATGTTTCTGAAATCCTCCCTCTGTCGGGGTTGAAGGGTGAATTTGTAGCGCTGTTCCCAAGTTATCTGACCTTCCAAGGTTGCACCTTTCAACCCTTCCTGTGTGTCGCCTTGTGCCTCTGCACTGGTCTCCAGAAAAAATGTATCTCCCTGGTGCTTCAACCTGAAGACTCCATGAGCCTGCTTTTGAGGGTTGGATGTTTCCAGAGAGAGAGGCAGCTCGTAGCAACTGCCAAAGCCCACATCACATAACCACCTGTGTCCTTCAAGCGTCACCATCATGATGAAGTGATCGAAAGGACGGCCATACGCACCGGTGAATCGGCTTTTCACCTGCCCTGCAAGTATGGTTACTTGGAATCCCAGTTGTGCCAAGAGCCAGGAGAACAGTCCGTTGATCTCATAGCAGAAGCCGCCTCGACGCTGCACGACTATCTTTTCGTACAACGAACAAATGTCCATTTTAACTTTTCCGCCACTGTGAACGGTAAGATTTTCGAAGGGCACTGTCAGCATGTGGCAGCGGTGAACCTGTTGCAAAGTTTCCAGAGTTGGCATGACAGATCCGGAGTAGCCAATGCGGTGTAGGTAAGCCTGCACATCCATTTCCACCAAGGCGTCGTGTATGCCCGATAGTTCTGCAGAGTTCAACTTCCTTACTACTTAAATTATGAAGCTGTTGAGTAATCCGAATTATGACTTTCACTTTCGTTGTCTTCCGAAGACTTAAGATCACCTTGCAAGAACAGCAAATGTGCTCTAAAACTTTTGTTTAAAAATCTATCAACTCAGTCAAAAATCAAGCCGAAATCCCATGTAGCCGACAATTGTCTCTCTATATGCATGACTACGTGGCCAAGGAGCAATAGCACGTTAGCTCCATGTGTACGAAGTCCTCCTGAAAGTCTGATGTCGGGGAATACAGTAATGTTGTTGTTGCCAAATTGTGCAAAAGTCCTGCACGAAAAATGTCTTTGGTTTAGTGAGGTTAAGACACGCGATAATAATATTCAGGTAATATCAACAGTAAAAGTACGAATGACAGTCATATTAATAACATATTTAACAAACACCTTGTCAGCGGTTTTAACACAGTAGGTTATATAGCTATGCAAATACCAGAGGGTTCTGTTAGGGTTTTAAAACGCGAGATAAATAAATTGGCTGTGTTAAAACCCTTCTCTTTTAGACATTTAATTTCTGCATCTTATTTAGGCTATCCCATGATTTGACTGTGTACTCACTCCATGAGGCGCTTTATTAACTTTCTAGCAGAATTTCAAAATTTGGCAACCCTGTACATGACGTGTGCATTTTTATTGTTGGTTGCTACGTGACGTAGGGTCAAACAGTGGTTGCTAGGAAATAGAAAAGTCGGCTTGTAAGTTATTGATTTTTGATCCTAAAACCGCAATTTCAGTGAGTTAAAATATCTTGCAATAGCTGGTTACTGTTGCTGTAAGATACCGCCAGTCCTTTCTATTCACGGTAGGTCTGCATGTTAAACCAGTGACCGGTGGCTTACTTGTTAGCCTGTAATGTTGCTTTGAAAGACAGACCTGCTGGTCGGCTAAAGTACCTATCTAGATACCTATATCCGGTTTCTGCTAACATCCTCTCTCTCTACCACATTTGGCAGCTATATTGGCATGTCAAAGTCTACCTGGGGTACCAGAGTTGATGGCATGTCATAGCATAGTTAGCATACTGAAAAAAAGAATATATTTGATTAATAGCAGGGACATTTAACATTATGCACTGTTTTGTGTTTGTTTCAGGATACCGGTAGTTTAATAGTGTGCCTACAGTTCCACAATGCCGCCACCTGATACCATGTACTGTGCTCAACAAATCCACATCCCTCCAGAGCTGCCTGATATTTTAAAACAATTTACTAAAGCAGCCATAAGAACACAGCCAGATGATGTGCTGAAGTGGTCAGCTGCGTAAGTACCACGGATCAACATATACACATATTGCCATTAAGTGATCTCACTTAATGATTAATAGCCTTTCCAGTGTGTAAGTAAACACCACTAAGTTAACAAGCAAGTAGCTACATCACTGATTGAGGTCTTCTTGTAGTTATTTTTCAGCATTATCAAAAGGTGAAGCTCTTCCAATCAAAGACAGGCTAGAAATGTCTCAAAAAACAGGAAACTCTGGGCTCACCCCTGCCCTTCTCAAAGTCCTTCACAAACAGGTGAACACTAGTCAAATGTTAAAATCACAATAAACACTTGTTTTATGTGTGTTTAGAGAAAGTACAGATATTTGCCTGGTGGGTCATTACAAACTAATATGAATTGTATGTTGTGTGTTGTTTTAAAAGCTTTCCTCCAAAATGTCCATCGATAAGACGGAGTTGCGAGAGAAATGGAAAGGCATTTGCCTGCCCTTGGACCAGCTGGACTCCATCTTAAGTCTGGGTAATTTCAGAGACCAAATCGACTGGATGGACTTTTTTGCTCTTGGCTGCAGTGCACTGGGTGGGGTGAGTATTTCTCAAATGTAAGAAATACTGTTGTTCTAGATATTTATTTATTCTTTTTTATTATTTTATTGTAACCAGATTTAAGATTACTATTTGTTAAAAGACAAAAGCAAATAAACAAAACAAATTTTATATCTTTCAAGTGTAAAAATGTATGTATTGTCTCATGAAGTTCCTCTAGGTGGCAGCATTGAGCCATGTGTTGCTCTAAGTCCCACTCAATGTCAGCTGCAGCTTTGTTTTTTAAGTGTTACGGCAAAGATCAACATCTTATTTTCCCCAAAAAACAACAACATTGACTCAAGATATTTTGGCACATGTTAAAACTGATGTTAATAACTCATTTTCATCCAAAGTTGACGTTATACAGTCTTTTGCCTGTGCATGTAGTATAGTGGAGAAACAGTAGGCCTCAGGGACGGTTTTTCTCCTCCCATAGTCCATCATCAGTGCCCTGAAGCACGCGTGTGAGATCCTCACTGAGGAACCAGAGGGCAGCGCAGCCCGCATCCCCTTCGACACCTTTGCCAGTTTGTACACATACCTGGCCAAACTGGACGGAGACATCACAGACGAACAGATGGACGGCTTCCTACTAAACTTACAGGAGACCGCGTGAGTATATGGACAGAGAGGATTGTTAATGTTGCACCTACGCAAGCACACACACACACACACACACACATGCAAACATTTTAGTACGTATTTCTGTTTTGTAACACATTAGGCTCTTTCTGTGTTTTTGCCAGCAGTTACAACAGGCACACACACATATGCTCATGCATATACAAACAGTTACACATGCACACACATACGTGTACACACACATGCACAGACACACACATGCATTTTTCAGTAACAGCCATGCCTACCCTCATATGCACTATGCTAGGTTGGCTCAGTGGAGTTGGCGTGTTACAGCAACTGAACAACATGAAATTGAATCACTTCGTTTCATAGTTGAGAGCCCCCTCCTAAATGTCAGGCAGTCAAGAATAATTTCTGCTTGATTGAAAAAACGTCAAATAAATTTGACAGCACACCTCACAGATTATCGGAGAATAGATGTGGGCGTGTCTTAATTTGCATAGTCCGTGGCCGCAAAGGTCAGGGCGTAAGCAACACCCCATTAGCCATCCAGCACATCCGTGCATACCTGTAGGAATAGTAGTTCTTAAACTGAGAGAGAGAGAGACAGAGAGAGGAGTACAGAAGGAATACAGGTTAGGAGCACAGGTTGCCATTAGAATGTTACTATCAGTGTAAATATTAATGTTATCACAGCAAACCTTTGCATGTCGATAGCTAATCTTTTTGTGACTAACAAAACAGTAATGCTTCTTATGACAAGCCTCTGTGTAGTCAAAGTTCTTTGCTAAAGTCATGTCGATTTTTCGAAGCCTTCTATAAGAAAAAAATAGGTGCCCAGCAGTGTTTCAGGGTTTGTGACATTCATGCTGTCGTGTGTGTGTGTGTGTGTGTGTGTGTGTGTGTGTTACTCACAGGACCAAACAGAATGGCATGATCCAAGTGTCCAATTTCACCCGTGTAAAGTAAAAGAGCCAGGCCTAGAGTAGCCAACTCAGGAAGACGAGGACGAGAGAGGAGAGAGGACAGGATGGGACAGGATGAGCTGCATCAGTGTAGCATATAACTCCATTAGTACATGAGTGTGTGAAATAAAATAAGAGATATTATCATTATTAATAAAATAAAAGACCTGTCGTGACTGTTACTGACCGTGCAGTGGGATTCTAATACTGAAACTGGATGATGGTCAATTTGATAATAGCTGATTATATTTTTATATTTATTAATGAGGTTTCCATGTGGACACTGTAGACACTGACACAGTCTAACATGTATGCTTGAGTTTGTTTTTTATTTGTTTTAAGGCATGTTTGTCTGCATGGCCTTGCTGTGTGGTGCTGTGTTGACATGTAGGAAGGACAGGAGATGGGCTGTGCATCCTAGTGACAGGGGGACTGACAGTTCCCATGCCTCCCATGCTCATGCTCTCCCCTAACGCTGCCAGAGCCGTCAGAGCCGTCACCGCAGGTTTGACCGCAGGTGTCTGTCCAGCATTTTTGTATTCTGGCCACACTTTCGGAAATCAGAACGCAAAACAGATGCTGGCAGTGGCAGCAGCGTGTCTCTCACTCATATACTGTAAAGGATCTGGCTGTAGATCCCCACAGTTTCCCCAGCAAGCTTGATATAACTCAGCCGGACACGAAGGAAAAGTGCTGTTCTTCGTTTATTATAATGAAGGTACTATGACACTGCATAGGGAGGACATAGTCTACACTACAGTACTTCACCGAATAATACAGTTACGGTCCTTTTATGTATCGGTAGCATTTATATATACACGCACTCACGCTGCAAGGTGCATTAGAAGAGAAACAGAGGGGGCAACCAAAAGTGACGTCATCAGAGAGTGATCATTACCACACACACACACTGTCCATGGCGTCATGACAGAACTCAGTGTGTGATGCACACAAGCTTTGCGTTTCATACGTAAGCACCAGGCTGAGCTCTTCGCCTCTCTCTCACTCATGCTCAAACAGTCCTTCTGATGCTCCACGTTCTCAACCCTCATTGCCTGTGCCGGCTCTCACACGCTGCTGGGATCTGCGTTGCCTCTTGTCTGTAATCCCCCCAGTCAGACTTTTTTCAGACTTCCTCTTTAGAGTCCCGCAATCTCTGCTGTGATTGGCAGGCATGATTGCACTGCATTAGCGAATCAGCATCATGTCTTGGCCAGAGCCCCTTTCAGTGTCAAGAGTTTACGTCCTAAATGGTTATTTGTCTGCGTAATGAGGGCATTAAATTGCTGAGTAGTCACGCTGTCCTTTAAACCTGCACCGCTGTAAACCTGATGGCAAAACATTCGCAGCAAGACTAAAAAAGGTGATATTGCAACTAACAGTTATGAAAATGGCAAAGCATTCATAGGTATGAAGACACTATACATAGGCCTGTAGTGCTTCAGAACTCTAACAGAGTTTTTGTAAGCATAAATAGCAATAATATTATCAGTTAGTACCTTGTTGTATTCTTTACTGACTGAATGTGTGTTAACGTGGTAATTAGGCAAATAAGCTGTACTGGTAACAGTAAGTGTTTTGGTTATTTTGTTTTGTTTTATTTTGTTTTGTTTGGTTTTGTTTCATTGGGAGCGAGAAGACGGGAATGAGATCAGGATAGAGACATTTCATGTTTCCTGTATTTGTGGTGAGGGTCAATTTGAGGCCAGTACCCAGCCACAGTAACACACACACACACCCACGCACACACACACCAACATCATTCAGCACACTGTAGTTTATACTATCCCCAGTGCTCACATGCTGTGTATGATCAGTAGATCTGCACTCACAAGGGTATAAGGCAGCCTGCTCTCTGGCCCTCTCAGCACAGGAGAGTGGTACCCTCTGTGGAAATCAGCAGAGTCTGCTCTCACACCATCAATCTCACATCAGGTGCCTGTCACATAGATATAAAACTTTTGGCAGTGTGCTCGACAAGTATAGTAAAGAACTTTGATCCTCATGGGAATGCTTGCAGCGGTGTATTTCCCCATGCCTGCAGCAGAGGTTGTGCATAACAGAGAGAGCATTTTCAGGAGCAGCACAACAGCTGAGGAGAAAGTCAGTCAGACCTGGACAAGGCATCAGGATAGGAAGGAGGTCCCACCCCTAAAGCCTGGGGGAGGGGTGTCCTATGTTTACGGTATGTCCAAAAACATGATGCAGCGCAAGAAGGCAATCAATGTAAAAATTCATGCAGTGTTGTAAAGGCAAGACATGAAGCAAAGCACACCAGTCTGTGTCATCTGTGTTGATGCTTTGCAGTGTTGGGGCGCACATAATTAATGGGGCGCCCAGGAATGGGGAGCCCACGTGTGTTTTATTGTCCCTTCCTCTCTTCCAGGGGCCGCAGAGGAGGCATGGTTCAACCATCGGACTTTACTGAGTAGAGGCCGGTCCAGATTGGTTTCAGATGGTCGCTGGGTGCTCGTGTACTTTTCGGCAGCCTGGGGATGGACACTGTGGAAGCCAGCGCGGAGCTGAATGATGGAGGATGGATGCGGATGCTGGAATGTCATGCTGTGGTTAAGGGTGCACCATGGGAAATAAGCCCCCAACAACACCACCCATCACCCACCCATCTCGCCACTCTACACCCCCCACACACACACACACACACACACACTTTGTGAATTAAAATGTGGTCAGCTGTTTGCTAAACTGTGAATTGTTATAGCTTTTCTTTCAGCTTTTACAGAAAATCCACCCTGCCCTCAAACACTCACCAACACACTTTTGAAATGTAATAGCTTCTATGGGTACTTTCGAATTATACTGACACCATATGTGTTTTTGATCCTTTGTGTTTGTGTGTGTGTGTGTGTGTTACTTTGTTTTGCAACTGGTGGTTGGGAGTGTGTGGGGTGCCACAGAACCTCCTCATGATTAACAGCAAGTGTTGCTTTTGCATTGCAGCCATCTGTACACACCTTTCCATCTGTACACACCTTCAGAGCAGCTGTTTGCTGTTACAACGTCCTGTTTGGTTTACACTTTGAGCTTGCACAAAAAACCAAAAACAAAACATTATTTTCTAAAAGCCTGCCCTGTCCTGTGAGCTCAAAAGCACACTTTAAGCAAGGTCACTCAAGCAAGACCCTCTGTGGCTATGGGGATGGAGAGGTGGAGATAGCATGTAGCCCTGAGCATGGCCTTGGCTGGACTACAAGTACTCAGAGTTGGACAAAGTGGATTGAGAAAGTAAAAAACCCTGCCATGTATTCCTTCTACCTGTGCTCTCAACACAGGTGATTTTACTAATTATCTCATCTACCTAGGATTAGCTGGTTCAGTGAATTGGCTGGAACAAATATGTGGCAGGACTTTTACTTTCTGAACCCGGGATGTCCGCCTCTGACTACAAGCACTACAAACTGCGCTTTCTTTTATAGTTGACTTTATACCTCCTGACATACTGTATGTTCTCATCATTCAGGGCCGTTTTTAAACCTAAGGGGCTCTAAGCAGTAGGATATTATTACATATATACTGATGTCTGTCATTGTGAGTTCTTCAAACACACAAATCCTTGTTGTCACAGTAATGTGGGTAGCTCAAACTGTCCCCACATTAAAAAATTATGAATGAGCTATGACATTAAAAATCACGTTTGCGTTGCTCAATAAAATATAAAGGAAAGGGTACCACATTTAGGACAGACACAAAGGCATTCAGAATCCCCTCAAGCTCAGACGGAGACTGAGAGAGATAGAGAGCCTGAAGGAGCCATAATAGATTTATATACGTGCCTGTCTTTCAGAGGAGCACAGTTAATTGGCCAATTACACACAATTACGGCCAACTACAATAATCACCCAATTATATTCACATCTGCACACCTGCTTCCTTATCCATCTGCCCTAACGCCTGCCACTACACTGCCAGCCTCTGGTTGGACAGGAGAGCATAATAGCCAGAGAGACAAATGTATTGTGAAGGAGTGTCTTTCTCAGCCAGCCTTAGACATGTAGACATGTTGTATTGGTCCGCCCATGTAAAATAGATAGTTGATGCATCAGTCCATCAATCACTGGTGATTTAGGCACCTACAATTAGGATGTAGCAGGTGCAATCAGAGGTGTCAATCTCGGGTTCAGAAAGTAAAAACCCTGCCACAAAAAATTTGATCCAATCAGCTCTGGGTGAGCTAATGGTAACGACCACTCAAGACAAGTAGGTCAGCTACTTAGCGAAGGAAAACGTGGTAGGGTTTTTACTTTCTGAACACCTCTGGGTGCAATGCACTTGAGAGTGTAGCCAGCCACACATGTTTGACAGGGTTCACCACTCAAGCTGTTTTTGAAAGAGAAAACCTAAAGCGAATTGCCATTCATCAAATATTTTGACCGTTGGCTCAATACTGTCACTTTCTTTTTAGCGTTTGGTTCTAATCAATAATCCTCTGACCCATCACAGAAATCTATGAGATGTCATTATCCATTAGGAATCACCCCCTGTTTTTAGCAAGCAAACATTGAATCCCTATAAAAGACCTTAGTATATGTGGTTGTGTAATTATGCATGTTTGACTGGCTCCATCAAGACATACAGAAATCGAAATTGAAATCCACTGAACCACTAAAATTGTGGTTAGTGTACCTTTTCATCTCAGTTATAAGGCACTGTGCCTTTAACACTATAGCACTGTGACCATGTCATTTGACCTGAAGACCTTAAGACCTTAAGTAACCCTGCAAGTAAACACAAGATACACAAATGACCTACCGTGGTAGAAACAAACACTCACCCAAGGCAGCGACACCAGCCAACTTGCAGCCCATGCCACCAAACCAAGCCCAAGTCCCCTGACAGGGGCGCCGCTAGAAATTGTGGGCCCCCTGAAAGAAATTAATTTTGGGGCCCCACCCCAACGATATCATAGTCCGCTGTGGGCCCCTGTGAAACTCTGTGCCCCCTGAACTGTCCTGATCTACCCCCCTTTAGCGGCGCCCCTGGTCATTACCCCAGGTTGGCTAGATATTGAACACCACTGGCCAGCCCCATAATTAAGAGCCTACGAGCCAATCCGATATGAAAAGGGCAGCGGGTAAAGCTCCGTCATAAAGGGGACATCCGCTACATGAAGAAGCCTCACGAGTCCCAGAGCATAAGTCTCTATGAGAGAATGCCCAGGTGATTAAAGTAGTTAAGAGTTTGTGGAACAAAATTAACGGAAATTGTTTTCAGTAATAGAAGGACAGTTTAAACCAGGAGGGCTTTAGAAGCTCAGCCCTACCTGTTCCTCCCTCCATAAAGGTGTCTGTTTCGTTGAGGAAGAAACCTTGAAGAGATCTGCAGTCCAAGGAAGAGACCATTACTGCTTGATGGCTAGATGTGTATCAGGGTGCGCTAGTTAAGCAGGTCTAAGTTACTGGTGGATTGCATGAAGTTATAGTGGCCCTACAGCAGTATCCTCAGTTTAGGAGTGTAGGTGAATTACATGAAGAAATGATAAAGATGGAACTATGTGTTTGTAGCCAGCCAGGTAAAAAAAAGGTAGGCTATAAAAAGGAGCATGAACTCAGGACAAGGTGAGTGTAAAAAACAGGCCAGACCAGGTTGGAGAAGAAATATTTTAAAAGCATTCTTACTTTTGACCGACAGCTAGTTTACCGACAGTGGCGCACCTGTGTTTCTATTAAAGGTGCTGCATAGGGGTGGTGGGACCTTACTAAATGACCTCATCACATTTTGGCAACTCGAAAGTGAAAAGTCAAGTCAAGCAGGTTTTATTGTTGTTTCAGCCATATATATATATAGTACATAGTGAGATGAAACAACGTTTCAACAAGACAGATGCAGTACAGTACACACACACACACACAGGCGCAGTAATGCAGTGTCATCATGACTTTCTACTTGACAGCCATATCAAGTCAAGTCCTAACAATCTCAGAGCAAAGGTAAGTTGGGTTTTTTTACCCAGACCCTAGAGGTGCTCAATATAGTATTTTTAAATGCCTATGATTTTCAACTCTCATCCCAATTTACTGAGGGAAAGATTACAGTGATATCAGTCAGTAAGAGCATCTATGTAGAAAATAACTTTGCAGATTTTAATGATAGTTTTGTTGGATTTAAAGCAATGTGATAACAGAGAAATGAGTTGCAATGGCCTCAATTTTCTCACACCTAGATAGAGTCCTTCCCATTCAGCAGAGGTGTCAATCCTGGCCTCAGGAAACAAAACCCAGCCACATATTTGATCCAACCCAACGAGCACACAAATCATCAGACAGGCAGATCAGCCAAGAACCCGTATTAGTGGGAAACAAACTGTGTTAAATGCGCAGACAGAGGGAACAGATGGTGCTACTTTAACTTTCTAAATCAGGAATTAACACCTCTGTTATTTAGAGTTTAGCGCCATTATTCTGCACTACACTACATTCTGCCACAGCTGCATAAGAGCATCAGTATAGCCAGCCAGAACAGGCAAATAATAATAATAGTAACAACAACAACAATAATAATAATAATAATAATAATAAATAATAATAACAACTTTTTTGTAAGTCACTTTGGATAAAAGCGTCTGCCAAATGCAATGTAATGTAATGTAAAAGAACAATAATAATAATAATAATAATAACAATATTAATATACTGTGATTATTATTATTATTTGGTTTTATATAGCACCTCTTAAAACACCAAAGGGCACTCAACAAAGATGGAGATACAGTACATAGGGACCAAATCCCTCGGCGGTGAGATGTGCTTGTTAAATCGACCCAGAGAAGTGAGTGGTGCACAGCACAGTGAATATGGAGGAGTGGGCTTGTTGCATAAATAGCCGCTTCTGTGATTGCTCGTTTCCTGTGCGCGTGCATACAGTACCTGCGGTGTGAATGCGACTTATTTTAAGTGCGGGTGCTTTGCCTGAGTACAGCCCCAGTTGCCCACCCAGCAGCAGAGCTTGTTTACATACATGGTGTTCATTAGGAGTCACAGTAAGCCCTTGAACAGCCACAACTCCCTCTCTCCCTTCTTGCCCTCATCCTGAGTTTGTTGAGCAGCGCAAAGCTCAGCGGATATACACTATTCCACTTCACTTCCCTTCCCTGAGCTCCACCATGCCGTCTGTCAAATATGTCATAACAAATGTTTTGTGTGTGTGTGTGTGTGTATGTGTGTGTCCCTGTCTGTCTGTTTCTTTGTGTGTATGTCTGTATGTGTGTGCACAAGGAATGTGTGTGTCTGTCTGTGCTGTGTGTGTGTCTATCTGTGTGTGTGCGTGTGTGTGTGTGTGTGTGTCTGTGCTGTGTGTGTGCCTGTGTGTGTGTGTGTGTGTGTATCTATCTGTGTGTGTATGTGTGTGTGCGTACGCGTCTGTGTGCGTATGTGTGTGTGTGAGTGCTGTCATGTATTTTTTCCCCTTTGGGTAAAAGCCGGGTTTGGTAAAGAGCGAGTTGGATCTCCGGGCTCTTTAAGTCCATTTGCATCATCAGCTCTCCTGGCCTGCAGCCCTGTCAGTGTGCTTCCTGGTACATGCTCCGTCTTTCAGGCCTAATTGGTGCCAAAAGGTACATGCATTG
>CM059285.1:25306453-25311453 GCA_030347295.1 Setipinna tenuifilis
TTTAAATTATTTTGTATGAGGTCATGCATTAATTATATGCTGAATCGCATGTTCATACAACGAATGTTTTTAGGAGGCATTATCTGTCGCATGTGTGTTCCCGTCATCACAGACAGAAGTGTTGTCTATCCAAATGGCTCACGTATTTGTGTTATTATGGGATGCTGTTAACAGGATGCAGTCAGGGGGAGGAGGGTGGGTTGTTACATAAGTTCCCAGAATTAACTGAGGATCTTTAAGGACACACTATTTATTATTTATTATTTTTATAGTATTAAGGAGGCCCAAAATGGTATTCTTTGACAGTGCCCAACATTTTTAGTGGCACCCCTGTGGGTAAGTGACTATAGTCTAATGAAAACCAAACAGACCACTTCAGCCACAAAGACTCAGAGAGAGGAGTATGATTTAAGTGATTTAATATAAACAGAATTTAACAATAGTTCAACAGGAAAGATATTCTTTGGCGTAGGTCCAGTCATCAGCCTGGGACTTGCAACGATGGATCTGGCAGATCCTGCTATTGCCATAAAGCAGGGACCAGAATCACCCCCAGGCAGATAGGTAGGCTAGGGACCAACTGGTGGTGGTGGGGATGGAGGAGGAGACTTGGTTATGACAGCACCTGAAGCAGTGGAAAAGGTGAATTCGACGAGTCACTATAAAGCAGGTGGCGGCAGTATGTGCTTCCGTGATACTGGAGTCTTCCTGGTGGAACTTGCGCAGCCTTACATTTCTCCCTCACAGAAGTCAACTCTGAGAAAGTTCAGTTCTGAGAAAATGAACCTCTTTTTAGAGCATACCAAATTGGTTGGTACTGTTGGAAACAGACCACTTATGAAGTAAGGTGCTTTTTTTCAGGTCACTGGGCAGCTAATGCCATGCCCTTAAACATTCATTAACCCTTTGAGGAGTACGGTCACACATGTGTGATTAGAACATTAGCAAAATTGAGAGTCCCCATTGTGATGTAACAAATACTCTGAGGATTTTTTACATAGCGTTCTATGAAAGCTATAGAATGTTCATGTAGAATTCTAGAAGAACAGGGAAAAACAATTCAGTCCTCAAAGAGTTAAGAAACATGTTCCCTAAAGTCATCACCTAAGGGCTCTTGTTCACTGCTGTGCACCCAGCTGCACTAGATGTCTCTGTGTAGCCAAGAGGCTTGCAGTGTATGGCTTTTGAAACCTCCAAAGCATAGCTTCAACCTGGGAATATGTACATGCATCCAGAATGATTTCAGATGACTTATGGAAAGGTTTTCATTTGGAATTCACCACAGACCCAGAAACAGTGTAAGAATATCATAGCGTCTTCTTGCGTATGCTGTGTTGACGTACACTTAATGCATTACTTGTACATGGCCGTTAGTTTTGGAAGACACTGCAGTCTATGCATACCGCAATGAAGACATATGAATACTGTTACATGCTCATCGCATAACGTGTTGCCCTAGAAGTCTACTGTGGCTTTAAAGCCTATCCATATCAATAGTTTATCAGACTACATGCCTGTCCTAAGCAGAGATGAAGATCCTAGCTTCAGAAAGCAAAAACCCTGACATGTATTCTTATCTGTCGTTGGTGCACTGAATAGGTGATTTCACTAATTAGCTGATCTACCTGTGTAATGATTTGTGTGCTCATTGGGGTCAGCTGGTTCAGAAAATGGCTGGATCCAATATGTGGCAGGATTTCTACTTTCTGAACCCATGATCTCCACCTTTGCTCCACCTAAACCTGATAGTTGTTACTATATGACCACTTATGAAATTCCTGGCTAAAGTATAGGATATATTTTGTATTACCAGCATCATGACCAACCACCAAACCTAAATCTATACAGTCCTTGGTGTGTGTATGTGTGTTGAGCTTGCCTTTAAATAATAATTATTCTATTTTAATCCAGAATGTGATTAGATTAAAGTTTATTCAAGTTGATCTTGCGAACGAGTGACTTTGTTTTCTTTTACACCCAGTGAACACAGTAATCGGCTCAACATGCTGCTGAAAACAAAGCAGACTCAGCTGTAGAGACAAGAGGTGAAGATCCGAGCTGCCAGCATTAAAAGCCTGTCACATATTTCATCTAACCGTTTTCTGAACCAGCTGATCTTAATAAGCACCCAAGTCATCAGACAGGTAGACACAACCATCAGCTAATTAGTGAAATCAGGAGAAATACATGTTTTTTTACTTTCTGAAGCTGTGATGTCCCCCTCAGCATCTAAATGAGGTGCTTGATAAAAGAAAATCTATACGGGGAGGGGGTATTCCAGAGAGAGGTTTTAGTGACTTACCTGTGTACTGTATGTTAACTCAGAGAAAGTGGTAAACCTCCCAATTGAAGAGTTATGTGGCTTTGTTTTGCTACCAGAAAAAAAGCCAGAAGACATTCTGAGTTTATTTATCTGGGTTAGTCCCTAAAAATTCTTACTTGAAATACTCTCCTGTACTCCCATTACATCAAAAGAAAATGTTAGAACCAGGACTAACTGGCTTTTCTTATTGATATTGTCTAACAAAGGGACAGCAGCCTACTTACCTAAAAAACAGACCCACCTTAATGATAGGCTTCTGCTACACAATAAACAGTTGTTGATTGTTGTTTATATTTTACACTGCCATACATATCAACTTGTTTCTGCACACTGGGAATGACTTTTAGTCCTTGAAATAGAATTGACAGAATTGAAATGATCAATTAGGGAATCTGATTTTTAGTTCAATATGTCGTGCAGCTTAGGATAGGACGGCTCAATCCCCATTTTTACCATATGGATTTATTGCATGGTGCTGTCAATAAAGATAAGAGCTGCAATCAGCAACGAAACAGGCATGGGGCAGGAACAAGTCTGGCCCTCAGCATATACTACTGCAGCTTACCCACCTTGGTCAGCCAAAATGTAAAGTTCTATATGTGAGAAATATTATATTATGTGATATTAGAATAGTATAGAATTGTAGGATATTATAGAATATTATATTATAGAATGTTAGAATATTACAGAGTATGATATTATAGAATATTATATTATAGAATTTTACGTTATTCAATATTATATTATATTATACAATATTGTATTATTACATTACATATTATGTGAGAAGGCTGAAATAAGGTTAGGCTGAAATAAGTCTGTGCCTTGGCATATATACAGCTGCAGTTCACTGACCCTGGTCAGCCCAGACTAATGTTGTTAGGATCAAAGTCTACTGGGCTTAATGGGCTTGGAGTTTCATTTAAACGGTGCTATATATAAGCAAGTTATGCAAGCAAGCAAGATGAGTAATCAAAAAAATAGCCTTGTATGTCAGCCAAGATTAAGGAAACATTTTAAATTGACAACAGCAGTACAGCCAGGATGTCCGTGCTTTAAAACTCAATTTACAATTTTGCTAATACTGTTTATGTTTTAACTTTGCCTCTTACCTACAGTGCAGGAACAGTGCTTTACAGTATTTTGAATTTGATTGTAGTGCTAGTTTTGGTCACAATCCTGCATATATCACCTAAAGGTCTGTTTCGGCTGTGGCAACATCAGTGAGCATCAATGGCACCACATGTTTTGACTAGTGTGCAGCTCATCATGTTAACTGATGCTACCACAAGTTCACATACACAAACGCTGCTCATTCGAGCCTTGAAATAAGGTCATTTTCTTTGCATGGCTTTGGCAGCAGTCAGCATAAAGACTGGAGACTAATGGAAGGACACAACCAATAATTATTGAGGCGTTGGTGACAATTTTCTCAAGTTTAGTCTTGACATGGCAATCAGAGTTTCCATACCAGACAGTAATGGATGTAGTCATGATGCTTTCTATTATGGTTTTATAGTATAGCACCAAAAGGGTTTCTGTTATTTCTGTTACTTTTTATTCAGCTACCTAAAAAAGTACTGGACCTTTTTAATAAGGTGGTTGGTGCTATACATTTCATTACATTTAGCAGCACTTTTATCCAAATTGATTCACAAAAGGAGGACATAAATGAGCTAACAGAGTAAAGAAAGGCATATAGCAACATCACAGTGGCCTGGTGTTAATATCCCACTTCCACTTACGGCTGACGTGGGAGCCAAGAAATGTAAAGGAGTTATTGTCCAGAATATTGGCTGATTGGATATGCTGGCTGCATGGGGCTTTGGTGGATTGCCTCTTTGCTGGAAATGAATTAATGAATGCATGGGCTTACGGGAAAGACAATTTTTATGAACAGGGGCACTCGATTCCTTAATCCGTTCCTGCCTCTTTCTGAAGTCCACAACTATTTCAGCTGTTTTGAAGGCATTAAGCTGAAGCTTGTTGTTACAACACCAGTCACAACGGTCCAATTTACCTCCCTAAGGTAGGAAGGTAGTCTGCTTACTCTGTCTTCCTCTACACCTATGTTAGCTCATGTCCTCCTTTTTGTTAGTCGTTTTGGATAAAAGCATCTGCTAAGTGTAATGTAATCTAAGGTAGCGTGACTCATCATAGTCACTGACACTGATGGTGGTGTCATCTGTCGACTTGAAAATCTTGCCTGACAGATGGTGCGACCTCTGGTCATTTGTGTAGATGGAGAACAACAGAGGGAACAACACATTCACGAGGAGCACCGATGTTAACGGTTAATGGACCTGATGTGATTGTTATTCATCTTGACTGATTGAGTTCCGTTTCTTAGGAAGTCCAATATCCAGTGACTCAGAACTTCATAAATGTTCATGGATCAGTGGGTCTATTGTATTAAAGGCTGAGCTGAAGTCAATGAATGGCATATGTGCGTATGTGTTGCGTATGTGTGACTGTAGATGTTGCAGAGTGAAGTGAACCGCCGGGTTGGTTGCATTATCCATGCATGTGTTAGTTGGGTAAGCAAACTGATGCTGATTCATTAGAGGTGACACACTGTATTGCAGGCAGGACAGGACCAGGCATTCAAACACCTTCACAGTCACTGCTGTGAGCACAGCTGGCCTTAAGCCCTCACGTTTTCGGTTTCTTGGGAACT
>CM059285.1:25323953-25401453 GCA_030347295.1 Setipinna tenuifilis
CCCGGACCCGTACGACTACTGGGACACGGTGATGAAGTTGTGCGTGTTCGTGCTGGCCTTCGTCCTCCCCGTCCTCATCATCACTGTCTGCTACTCGCTGATGATCCTGCGGCTCCGCAGCGTACGCATGCTGTCGGGCTCGCGGGAGAAGGACCGGAACCTGCGTCGTATCACACGGCTGGTCCTGGTGGTGGTGCTGGCCTTCGTGGTATGCTGGACGCCCATCCACATCTTCGTGCTGGTCAAGGCGCTGGTGGGCGTGCCCGAGACCACGCCCGTCATGGCCGCCTACTTCTTCTGCGTGGCGCTGGGCTACACCAACAGCAGCCTGAACCCCGTGCTCTACGCCTTCCTGGACGAGAACTTCAAGAGGTGCTTCAAGGACTTCTGCTTCCCCATGCACGGAGGAGGGGGGGGCGGCCGGGGCAGGGGCAGGGCGGGCCGGCAGACCAGGGCGGGCAGTGGCGGCAGCGGGCGGGAGGGGGGGGAGCCAGGGATGCGTCAGCTGCCCCGCCCCCGAGACGCCGACGAGAGCCCACCACGGAGCGCCAAGCCGGCCTGACTAGCCGTGGAGCTGTCCTCCATCACACAGGTGGTGGGCAAAGAGGACTTCCACGAGCTGGGGCTGACGCAGGTCACGTCGGCTCTATGATCGGGGGCGTTGGCCGGGGGGGGCGAGTAGACTTAACCCTTTGTAGGTCACACCCAAAAAAAGTAACGACATTGTTTTGCTTTTTTTGTTTTGTTTTTGCTTTTCCAGCCCTAATAAGCACTGATTAAGACAAATCAGTTATATTTTTCTCAATCGACCCCACCCACCACTTTAAATTCACTAACTTTTACCAAACAGTTGAGCTGAACTTAAAGGGTTAAACTGGCATCAATGGCAAGGGGCCCTTAAGGTGATTGGGGGCGTTGGTGCGGGGTGGGGGGTGGGGTAGAGTTAAACTGGGAACAATGGCAAGGGGCCATTTAAGGACACTGTTAATATTGTTACTGATACTTACAGGGCCTGAAATAATATTCTTTCATTAGGCCCAAAGCGTTTGCTGGGTGGCCTAGCCAATCGGGTTGAAGTTTAGCTGCCAGCAATGGCAGGGGGGGCCTTTAAGGACTGTTAATATTGTTATAGCCCGAAATGTTTGCTGGGGGACATGGGCAAGGGGGTGAACGGGGTTAAAGTGAAGCTGCCAGCCATGACAAGGGGTCCTTTAAGGACAGTGTTAATATTGTTACTGATACTTACAGGGCCAGAAATGATGTTCTTTCATTAAGCCCAAAGTGTTTGCTGGGTGGCCTAGCCAAGGGGGTTAAAGTTAAGCAATGGCAAGGGGGCTTTTAAGGACGATATTATTCTTACAATTAATAATAACACTAACAGGGCCCAAAATGATTATTATTTTTCTTTTATTAGAGTCTAAAATGTGTGTGCCCCTTGCCTGTGGTCTGGCTGTGCCCCTTCCTGTAATGACAAACCATCAACATCAGTGATGGCCTGGACTTTCTAAACCGAAGCCCCCACACTTACATCTGATACAGGCAGCCCCAGAGCCATTGCAGTCATTAGGTTTTTACAACTAATTTATTACCTATTCAGTATTCAGTAAGGGGCTAATAACATATTACAACCCTATTACATATACAATACAATTGTTCGAAATCAGCGATCCATACTTAATATTTATTATCAACTTATCAATGTTTATTTTTTATTTATTTATATGAAAGATACTGTGTGCAAAATATGATTTCTTAATATGTTTGTTTAAATTACTTGTATTCATATGAAGAAGCGTGTTTACCATTTATTTGTTTGTTCATTTGTATTTAATGGATGCAAATATACACAACTCTAACTGAGCCTTTTTGTATAGAGGTGTTAAAATGTACTCCCATTAGTTTCTTTAGCATATCGTCATTGCTTATGTCCTGTTTTCATTGTACTATGATTGTCATTCCACTCACTACAACTCTGTTCTCTCTACGCTATTCAGCTGAAAATGAGTTTTGCCTTTTTTGGGTCATTGGTATCTATTGTTTTCAGTGTAGCCCTAGCTCTTTCCACCAGTGACAGGGCAACGATACCTGTCGTATTAGGGTTGTCTCCTCTGTAATTCGTGCTAGAGTCTCCTGAATATCGAATGTAAAATCCACTTTTGCCAGTGACAGCTGAAGAGGTTTAGACTCATGGGAGAGGAGTAATAATCTTTGACGTGTATGAAAAGGATGTTTGCGCCGATGTGACACTGTGTCATTACAGTCCACGTACATGCCCAGGACCCATCTGATCTGATAAAGTTGCAAATGTCTTCTTAGTCATTCCCAGCATGGAGTAGTGAGTGAGTCCTCCCTGTCTGATATGTCTCTCTCTCGAGCTGAATTATTCACAAAGACGAAAGGTGCGGCGCACATACACACACACACACACACACATGC
Source organism: Setipinna tenuifilis (assembly GCA_030347295.1). Classification (NCBI taxonomy): domain Eukaryota; kingdom Metazoa; phylum Chordata; class Actinopteri; order Clupeiformes; family Engraulidae; genus Setipinna; species Setipinna tenuifilis. Next base: position 25,326,390 of record CM059285.1, read on the forward strand.
ACACACACACGCACACACACACACACACACACAGGGGCACCAGTATTTCCCAGAGCCTTGAAAAGTCCTCATGAATATGTAGTGCATAATTTCCAGGCCTGATTTCCACCACAACGCAGATAAAAAGAAGTTGGGTGGAGTGATGTACAAAGACAGGGACAGATATCCGTTGTCTGATATGTACATGTGCAAATCTGCATTATGGATGTGACACCATTAACAAATATAATATTATTTTTTGTACTTTTTTTTTCACATAGGTTCCACAGCTAAAAAAAATAGCAAATTCCCAAATGTCATGTAATCATTCACATCCTACAAAATCAATCACATCATACGTGCCATTTTACTGCCGTTATAGACGTGACCGCTTTCTGTGTAATTGCCCATTTATATACTTATTTTTTGCACTAGTCAGTCTAGGAGATTAATTTAATAAGTGTATTTTTGCTCGTTATGAAAGCGGTGCAGCACTAGATCGCGAGTGGGGGATTAATTAATGAGCCATGGCTCTCTGTGGGGACACTGTAGCAGAGAGGCCTCTGGGTAGATTCTCGACTGTGCGGTGCGTACTGCTCATCCTCAGGGACCGTTGTGCTTTTTTTTCGAAAACTACATTTTTTGCCTTTCTGCGGACAAAAGATAGGCTATGCTCTGCTTCACATAGCAATCATTCATCTGTTTTTATTTAAGTTTCTTTTTATTTGTGTGTGTGTGTTTTTTTTTTTACAATTTTTGATTTATATTTCTTTTTTTGCTTACAGTTGTGTGATTATAATTTAATGACCTTGCCATCTTGTTTTTATAAAATCGAGTACTGTTTCAGATGCTGTTTTTGTTTTGCCAAAAGTGCACTTAGTGGTCCAGGATAAAAAAAACACATAAACCTACATACATAAACACATTCACTTACATGTACAGACCCACACAAACGTGTGTGCGCACACACATACACACACACACACACACACACACACACACACAGTACACTGTATATAACGTATACTGTATATGTAATTGCACAACAGTGGATCTGGCTGCTTTTGTCCAGATCCACAACAAGAAAATCCTGGACCTGAATGATGTTAAATTTGACAGAGGGCTCAGACTCAGTGTTGGCTGCTGGGGCTCCAGCAGACAGGTTGAGTTTTTAAATATTTTACAGTGTTAGGCCACGTGATTGAGGTGTATGCGCTGGTGTATAGCAACGAGCAGTCCATCTGCAGTAGGGCCTGCTTCTGTACACTTTTGGCAGTGATGTGATGTGATTTTTAAAGTCACAGTCACTCGATATTAGTAATTAGTCATTGGTAACACTTTTTTTTTTAACGGTGTCCCCAATACAGTGTATCGACCTAATTAGGTGCAGTGGTACAACCTGTGTAACAATGTGAAATATCATGTACTGGTGTTACTTACATAGTTTTCTGACAAAAATACAATATGTAGGCCTACAAACAACACTAGTACATGACACTACATATTGTTAAATATTGTTACATAGTGTTACATACATTACATACAGGTTGTACCACTGTACCTAATTAGGTACATACACTGTAGCAGTAAACCATAAAAAATAAAGTGTTACCAAGTAATGACACGCCTTAGGCTGAACCTGTTGACAGTGCTTCAGAGGTAATGTAACATGTCTTAGAAAACAGCTTGCAGGTGTGCTCAGCTCTGAAGGAGCTTCCTATAGATGTGCTGCTGCTGCTGCTGCGGCGCTCACAAATTTGTACAGACGCTGAATTTTCATGCCCTTAAAATATTTATACAGTCAGCTATTTATTTATTTATTTATTTATTTATTTATTTATTTATTTATGTTGGTTGTCAGGGTACACTGTGGAAAGTGAAGCATAGAACCATCTGAAAAGAATGAAGACAACATGCTGCATTGATTCTCTTTCTTCAACACTGCTTCAGAACCTACATGGCACACTGTTCACAACATACGTGGCATTGTTAAGTCAAACCTATCTAAAAAAATAAAAAAAAGATCTAGGCAGCATGTTGTTGTTTAAGTTGGTTCTATGCAGCATAATTGACTTTGTGTGTGCTTGCCTTGTCTGCATGTCTGTAAAGGGACACAAGATGTAAATGAGCTTTAGATGTTTGGTTTTTTTTTTTTTTTTACCAATGTTGCAATGTATATTGGACTGTACACAAATCATCCATCACTGGCTAGCAAGCTTATGTTTTGACATATTTTGTTAAATCCCACCGACTTTGTACAGGAATGTACTGTGTGTGAAAAGAAAGATTTATGCTACTGGACATTTTTTGTATGAATGGAAAGCTTAACGTGTGTGCTGTGCTGTTGGCATTGCTGCTGCATCTGTGTATTTTATCTCTGCTACTCTAACGCTATATTATGGATGAAATGTTCTGATCTGAACACCAGTGACTTGCTACCAACAGTAAACTTAAAAGTGTGATTTTTTTGTGGACTTTTTTTATGACCTCTGTTTGTCATGCACCGCATGATAACATTTATTTTTTATGGCACAGTTTTGCTCCCCTAATTAATTACTGAGAAAAGCAATCTAGTGCTATCTTCGGGCTGTAGAGTAAATGATGGTTCAGGGTTTCTGCATTTATGGCTAATCAGTAAGATTGTGTGCCACTGATGCAAAGCTCCCCATCCACATTGCAGGTCTGAAACTGCAGACGATGGTAATTGAATCAATATATGTGTAACTATGCTCTTGCTGGACTTGCCATATTTTGAGCAATCTCATGCAACTAGTCATGCACAAAAACCTAGGCAGTTTTTTTAAGGCTGATGTCTCCCCATTCCTCCCTCATTACCCTCCTCAACATTCACTTTGTTAATATTTTATTTTCATTGTTATTAGTGGTAGTAGGAGGAGGAGTAGTAGTAGGAGTAGAAGAAGAAGCAGTAGTAGTAGTAGTAGCAGTAGTAGTACTACTAGTAGAAGTAGTAGTAGTAGTAGTCGCACCAAATGTTCAACATAGTATGTTTGCTTTTTACCTTGGTAAAGTATAAACAACAAGTTTAAACACTCAAAATGATTTGAACACTCTGACCAAAATTCTGAAATAGGTGAAAATGAGATTAGGGATGTTAAAGAAAGAATTTTAAAAACATAACTATATAAGTTTAAACTATAACAAATATGAGCTTGGTGCATCACTACATCTTAAGATAGTATAGGATAATGACCCCAAACACACTGCAAATTGTGAAACAACCTTCCTCACCAAAAAGACATTTTGCAAATACAAAATATAAATATAAATATTTTTAATTAATATAAATATATTTAAATAATATATTAAAAATTAAATAATATTTAAATAATATTTATAAATAATACAAAAAAATACACATATGTTTTGGCTGCATTGTACACTGTAGACAGTGGATATGCTAGCACCAAAGCTAACCTTTGCTTCATTCTTTACTATTTTGCAGGGCAAGCAATTCTTAAATCTGCCTTTGTTTTGCTGTCATTGTCATTTATGCAACAATGGTAGCCTTTAAGAAAATTAGAATCATTTTGCAATAAAATAGAACACAGTACAATAGAATAGAATAAATCTTCATGTTCCATCAGATTAGATGTGTCATAGAGAAGACACTGAGCACAGAGGAGAAGCCAGGCATCATTGGGTAAACTCCTCAAAAAGCTCAAATGGCCTTAGTCATCTGGTGTAGCTTCTGTATATTAAACCCAAGTGTGAAATGAGCAATGAGTCACCCCACAAAAACACTCATTGTTCCCCTGCAGCTATGGCACTATGAAGTGGGGAGCTTTTTGCGAAAATCCAATTCAACTTTCATGACAGATACCATATGACCACCAAATGAATGACAACCAAACCGCTTGCGGAGAAATGAGTTTATGTCTCGGTTTGTTTCTTTTTTCTTACTGGTCTGGGCTTTTATTCTTGTGTTTTTGCCACGATTGGAGATTTGACAGCTTCCCCTTTAGGTTAAGGAAAACAAATCCCGTTTCAACCGATATCTTCAGGCTCAGCCGTTCTGCCTCTGCGACCGTTCAAAGTTCCAATTCTGCGTTTGACTCGGGCCATCAACGATAAAAAAAAATTGCCATGGCAACGCATACAGCCCAAGGGGATGGAAGTGAAGGATTTTTTAAAGTCCGGCTGCCACCGACCTTTGCCACATAAAGCAGAGGTCTTGTTTTCTTTAAGCTGAACTCCCCCCACCCCCTGGCATATGCGTGCTTTCTTCTGTACCCATAGTTTACTGGTAATGTATAGCCTCCTCTTTGACATTTTAGTGTCTAGGCTAAATCCAATCTCAGTGACGCTTAAATAAACACACACACATGTGTATACACACACACACATACACACACACACACACACACACACACACACATACACTCTTCGCTTACTGCAGACAGGCTTTACTTAAATAAACACACACACACACACACACACACACACACACACACACACACACACTCATACACTCTTCGCTTACTGCAGACAGGCTTTACTTAAATAAACACACACACACACACACATGCACACACACACACACACACACACATGCACACACACATGCACACACACACACACACGCACACATGTACACATACACTCTTTGCTTAGAGCAGACAGGCTTTACTGGGCTATACTCCACAGGCCCAGAGACCTCTGAGCAGCACATAAGCAATAACCCAATACATAGCCCAGACAGACAAATAAGATGGAGTGCGTTATATATATCCCCCATGTGTGGGCAAATGTTTCCCGCAGCCACTGGGAGATTTGAACATGCACGCACACACACGCACAAACACACGCACACGCGCGCGCATGCACACACTCATACACTCTTTGCTTACAGCAGACAGGCTTTACTTAAATAAACACACACACACACACACACACACACACACACACACACACACACACACACACACATGCACGCACACATTCAGACAGACAAAAGGGAAAAAATCTAATAGTGACAGTGATGCATTAGTGCCCTTTGCTGCGTCTGAGTCAAACCTGCGATACAAAGGCAGACCAAATGGACTGCATTTATAAGCCAAAATAAGGCTTTTTGCATCTCAGCTGAAATAGCAGACAGAACTGAAAAATTGTATAACTTACATAATGCAAGTATTAGGGTTATTAATCTTACATTAACAAGGTAGTGTTATGCAAAATTTGTATTAAACAGCCAGCATTTTATGTGTGTCTAGGACTTAGCTGTAATGACAGAGATAGCTGAAGAGTCTCATAACTGATAATGCAAGTATTGGTATTAATAACTATATAGCAGAAAATAAGTGTCTTAATGCAGAAATCTTATCAAACAGACAGGATTTCACCAAGGACTACTTTAAGTGCATAATGAAGCTAATATTTATTCTGCACCTGGCTTTGTGGCCGACTGTCTTTATGTGCTGCGTAAGAGCAAAACCTAGTGGCAGGCTTTAGTCACTACACAACGCTTATCTCAGTATTTAAAAACATTATATCACATGAAGTTGTTTAGAGGTAGCCTGGCTGTCGCAGTAAGCTCGTAGACGGAACTTCAGGATAGCGTCACAGGCAGTATGGGCGGGCCCAGGCTAATTAGAGGTTTAGTGAAATTACTATTTCTGGTCCATTTGTATCATGCATTAAAACGTTGGAAAGATCTGTGTCTGTACCTTTAAACGTTTTCTCACATAAGTTGTTTTAGGCCATCCTAATATTGTTGATGCGTGTGTTATTGTTATTACTATAGGAAAAAAAGGGGCAGTTATTTTGTTGTGTTTTTGTTAAATGATATTTTAAAATTGGTCTCAGAATAACACTCACCTATGGGTTTACAATTCCAGTTCCAGTTACAGAAATGTGATTATAATTACACAGATATAAATTTTGTTTTCAAATTAAATAACACTAACACACTTCTATACTGTAAATTGGCTAAAACTAAAGTAATTTTTTTTAAATGGTCCAAAGAACTACTGACAAGCTGAGGAACATGCTGAAGAGTTTTAATTCAGAAAAGGGAACTGGAGACCTGCCTTGGCTATGCTGCTCAGTGGAGACCTGCCTTGGCTATACTGCTCAGTGGAGACCTGCCTTGGCTATTCTGCTCAGTGGAGACCTGCCTTGGCTATGCTGCTCAGTGGAGATCAGGACAAAAAGACCCATGGGAATGACAAGAACATATACAGCATGAGGACGCTGAGAGGAGTTATATCCTGAGGGAAGGGAAAGAAAGATAGAGAGACAGATATGTAATGACACAAACAAATAGACAAGTGCAAGTGGAAGAGAACAAGAGAACAGATGGGGCTGGGATAGCAATGTCCAGATGGGTAAGACAAGACAGGACAAGACAAGAGAGGATGGCAGCACTGACAGCCTTGAACGGAATAGAAAATGGAATTGTGACAAGGGGCTGACCGGGGCCTGAGCTGTCTATTGATTGACAGTAGTGGCAGCCAATTACAGCCTACTTCCCCCGTTCAGGCATGTGAAGGCATGCCCCTTGTTTTAGGAAAGTTGGAGAAGAGGTTGCAATTGTGGACTGCAAGATCAGTGCAATAGAATATGTTTTCAAGGGAGAACACTGGAGAGCTGGGTGGCTCGGCTCGATGACATAATTGATACAGTATGCCAAATCCATAGACCAATTATGAGTACATGTACACAGCACATATCTACAAAGTCATTTAGTTTCTCTCCATATCTCTTTGTAGTCCATTCTCAGTTTAATTATTTTCCGAGTGATATTTTTGTTACTAAACGAGTGTTAAAATGAGAAGGTGGATAGATGGCTGGAAGGAAAACTAGAAGTATGGTTAGGAACTTTCAGATCACTGAGAGCCTGAGGCAGCAGAGACATCCAGACTAATAGATATGTTAAAAACAGAAGAATAATGTATGTAAAGAAAAAAAAAATTCTCTCTAAAGGTCAGCTTTTGAACCACAAGGTAAATGGGGAGAGAAGGGTAAATGTCAATAAGATTAATTTTTGTTAAATCCATTTTGTTGTAGGTCCTTAGTTGGATTCTGCTGCACACCAGCAAATCAATTATGTTTCAGTCAGATGCAGGCCACAAAGATGGGTACAAGGTGTTCATTTCTGTTAGACATTTTCAGTGAACTGTAAAATCCTACTGCCTTTAAACACCACATGTTCTTGACAACTAACAAATGAAAAGAAGGTTTTATCAGACCAGTACAATATATAGCAAGAGAGAAAACAGAGCAGCAAAATCTGAAGGCTGATGACCATCAGGACCTCTGCAGAGAGCCAAAGAGGGAGCCAAAGAAGTGTGTGTGTGTGTGTGTGTGTGTGTGTGTGTGTGTGTGTGTGTGTTTGTTGTTTATTTTAAAAGTAAAATTCTGTAAAACTATACAGAAAAACGTTTTTATTTTATTAAAAATCTCTACAGAGAGCCAAAGAGGGAGCCAGAGAAGCTGGGTGGCAAAGGAGAAGACTGTGGATCAAAGGTCAAAGGGCAAGGTCGTCCACTGTCCTGTGGAGGTCTAAGCCCTATGGAGCCATGTCACAGCACCCAAGGAAATAGCCAGGCAAGCACAGGTGACCGTGTTACTAAACGAAATCCGCAAAGCCTCTGTACAGTTGGCCAGTCAGAGTCAGAGCCTTGGGACATGCCATTATGTTATAACACTTGTCAATAGTTTTTCAAACTAGCATAGGGTAACCAAGAAGAGATAGTATGAAAGAGTCAGACAGGAGGTGAATATAGGCTTACATGGCGCAATGGGAGCACAGAAACAAGCAGTGCCAAGCAGTGAGCTGGACAGGAGTTGAAGGCGACATGATCAGGACTGTAATTGCTAATGGCTAATGGATTGCATTTATATAGTGCTTTTATACACTCAGAAGACAGCTGAAAGCTCTTTACAATTTTTTATTGCTTCACATTTAAAGAGGATAGTGGTGTGCACATCAAAAAGAAAGGTGCTGGACAACAAAAATGTGAAGCAAAATGGAATGTCTGCACACCTTATTTATTCATTTAAAAAGTAAAATTCTGTAAAATTATACAGAACACGACACGTAAAAAAAGGTTCTATTTTATTAATGTTCACCACCCCCTGAATGCCTGTATGAAGAGGCCTGCCTTGGTATTCTTCTGACGTAGCGACCTGAACATGTGACTTGAAGCGTCAGCGTGAGGTTATTTCCGGGGTTGCTAGATTGAGTTTCGTAGGGCTGGTATCGTAAACTATCTCAGTGCTTTAATTGCCTACTTTTACATTTTAGACGAGATGAATCGAATTTTTGGTCGAGGGAAAGCTAAAGGGCCTCCCCCAAACCTATCGGACTGCATTGGAGGTGTAAGTACACATTCAGTCAACTTTTTCATGTCCATTCTAAACAACCAAACAAAGGAACTTTGTTCATTGTTGGTGAGATGTCATGACAGCTAGCATTAGCAACAAAATCATGTACGCAGACTTTTAATGGATCTCGTCGTCATTAAGATGAAAGAAAGACGCATGACAGATGTGTATATTTGTTCATCAGTTTGCATCTCATCTTATACATCTGCCGAATACCTTAACTGTGACTTGTCATAGCCGAGTCGTCTCGACTGACAGCCGTCATAACGTAGCCAAAAAGCTAGTTAGCAAAATAGATGCCTTGCCTTGTTTTTTAGAACAGTATATGGGATGTCGCGTCCTATACGTGGGATAGCTTAAAGTGAGTCTGGTTACCGTGATTTAGCTGTTGTCGAAATGCATAAACAAACCCGTGTTTGCCTACTGTCAACAAAATTCTTTGTTGGGCTACTCTGCGCCCTTCCTCTGCGGCAGAGCTTGTACATGGGGCTCTTATAAAAGCTACTCCCTGTCATTGTTACTGAAACCCGCAAACATACGTGGGAAACAAGGAAAGTAACAAGAAAAATAACACAACGTCATTTGTGTTCTTCCGGGTAATAAGGTATTAGGCGTGACTATCAAACTTGAAAGACAGGTTGCCAAGCGATTACGTTTGTCAAGTGTCAAGCGTCTAGTCTAGCATTTTTTTACACCCAGTCAAATCAGTGGTGTTACTAATTAGCCTCGTTGACTGTATTTGGCATTTACAGGTGGATTCCCGAGCGGAATCCATTGACAAGAAGATAAGTAGGTTGGATGCAGAGCTGGTGAAATACAAGGACCAGATGAAGAAGATGCGAGATGGACCCTCGAAGGTAATATCACTTTACACTACACTGGAATTCCTTCTGTGTCTGTCTGTCTGCCTGTCTGCCTCTGTCTACAACAAAACACACAAATAAACAATTAGTAAGTGTTTTTACAAAAATTGGGCTTCAGTCTTCAGTCATCTGAACTATTCTGCCCCATCCATCTCATCCAATCAAAGTATAGCATAATCAAAACAGAAACCGCCATTGACATAATTACAGATGTGTATAATTATGGAAAAAAGTGTTTACACATTCTGGCTTAGCAAATGGGAAAAGAGCCATGAACGATTTCAGAAAATGAACACATTCCAGCAGCACCAAAGAAAGGCCTCCAATCTGGTCTGTCACCAGTCTTTTGTCAGGATCACAGGCCTTGAACTAAACACATAGCTGCCATTTATTGGTCACCAATATCTGTTGAATGGCAGTTCAGAAGCCACATAGTTGTTGACTATATAATAATTGAATAATGTTTTGTAATTCCAGAATATGGTGAAGCAGAAAGCATTGCGAGTTCTGAAGCAGAAGAGAATGTAAGTCATTCACTCACATTACCCCCCACAAATGTATAACTGGGTCAATTTAGTTTATTAAGGTACGAGAATTAAAAAAGATTTAATTGTTTATTGAGTGTGCACTTGTCCTTGCAGAACATTTATATATAGGTGCATAACGAATGTACTTCAGTAACATTAGTACAAACATCATTTTGCAATGAGAATAATAATAATAATAATAATACTTAAGAATAAAGTGTTAACCAAGTTGTTTTGTTTTTGTGCGCCATGTGTCCTGTCTGTTGTGTAGGTACGAAGGGCAGAGAGATCAGCTGATGCAGCAGTCCTTTAACATGGAACAGGCCAACTACACCATCCAAACTCTTAAAGACACTAAAACTACAGTATGGCCATACGTTTACTTCACATACATGCCCACCTTTGAAAGTTTTAGAATTTCTAGATAGTATTAATGTTAAGAAAGTGTTTAAATAAATGTATTTCCTATTTCTAACTTCTGTTTTATCATACCTGCCTTGGCCATGAAAAAGACATAGTTGCTACAATGGCCTTAAAATGCAAATAAATAAACAATAAACAAACAAATCTCACGTAAATGTAAACAAAACGTGCACAGCTCACAGTATAAATAACGGAAATGTAACTCTCATATTGTCTGTTTATAGGTGGACGCAATGAAAGTTGCAGCCAAAGACATGAAGAAGGCGTACAAGAACGTCAAGATCGATCAGATTGAGGTAAATTTTAGTGACCTTTTTTATTTTTATTTATTTTTTTATTTTTTTTACAGTCCCAGTTTTTGCAAAGAAGAAGACACTCTCGAAGTAGTTCAGACGTCTTTGTCTTTATAGCATAATCACTAATGTTATACATCCCAAAAGGTTTCCTTTTTATGCAATAAAATAATGAATTGAGATTTCCCCGTGTCAGTTAAAGCAAACAAAAAAACCTTTTTGGTTATGACATGGTAGCAGTGTGATCATGTGACATTTATTTAAATGGATAATTAATGTGTATGTGACTTTATTTGAATAGATAATTAATGTGTATGTGACTTTATTTGAATAGGTAGTTAATGTGTATGTGTTTATTTGTTTTGGTTGCAGGACCTGCAGGATCAGCTGGAGGACATGATGGAGGATGCTAGCGAGGTGCAGGATGCCCTGAGCCGCAGCTACGGAACCCCCGACATCGATGAGGATGACCTGGAGGCCGGTCAGTGTTAGCCTGGCGTCAATGTTAGCCTGATGTCAGTGTTAGCCTGATGCACCAGCCGCTGTCACATTGTTTCACTTCATGAATCTGAAGCGTCTGAAACCTCTGCACTGGCATTCGTTAGCTCCTTGGTGGGCAGATACTTTCTGCTTCAAACTATCACTACTGCTTGTTGCATTAAGCTTTTACCAAAAGCTGTAGGATGTAGACCAATAACATCTTTCCCCTTTACCGACTTTACCGACTGCCGATGCCTCTCTGTAGTTCTCTACGAGAGACAATTCCACTTCCAACCTCTAGGGCGACTGAAGACGAAAACTACTTAGTGTTGCTTTAAATTTGACTGCAGTGATAATTTTTAGCCACAATCTTACATACAGTTAGCCTGATGCATCAGCTTCTTTTACATCTTCTCTCTTCATGCAAAGCGTCTGAAACCTCTGCACTGGCATTCGTCCGCTCCACAGTGAGCAGATACTTTCTGCTTCAAACAGTCGATACTGCTTGGTAGTATGTTAAGCTTTTACCAAAACCTGTGGGAAGTAGACCAATAACATCTTTCCCCTCGATAAAAAAAACTGTGCTGGCCAGTGGACACAATACGTCCGTCCGTCCGTCTGCCTGCCTGTCCACTATCTAGGTCAACCTCCTAAACCGCTAGAGGTAAACACAGAACCTGGGTTGCCATGAGAGTGCATTAGTGATGTGAGTAAGTTGAATGGAAACCCAACCTCTCACTCTGACCTTTGACCTTTAGTTAGGATCAAATGTTTGGCAATCTCCCAGCTCGCAGCTTGGGTGTACAGTATACACACCCATTTCATCTTAAAACCATGCTAAATCTTAAAATCCAAAAGCTTAAACCTAAACCTTCCAAGCTGATCTGGGACAGCAGTGTGTATGTGAATGCGCCATTGTCTACATAAAAAAAGCTCAGTTGACTGACATGATGTGTGTAACTGAAACGAAGTGGTCTACTGCATTTGGACCAAGGTGTTAATAATTTAGGCTGCAGCACAGGTAAACACAGCACTAGAAGCTCAGCTGTCCTGCACACTCGCAAGCAAACAAACATAATTCTTTTTTTCTGGTCTTTGGAAGTAGAAGGGACCATTAGTCTAGCTCAATGTGAGTCATATTTACAGCAACCATAAGGACATTTAGACTGACAGATACTTAAGCTGTATAGTCTGTCTGTCTGTCACATTGGTTTAGAAGACTGTGTCACTATACAAAAATCACACTTTTTGCTTCTGTCTTTCATGTCTGTCACATAACTCTACCAGTTGATTCGCTTTGCGTGAGGTTCCCACCTCACTGTCGGCCTTATTCCACAATAATGACCACTTCACTGAACATTATACCTTACTAAGTACAACCAAAATGTGTTTTATAGCAGTTAAAATGAAAAGGAATCATATTGAAGTCTAATGTACTAAGTCATAAGAGAGTCTCAGAGTGTGTGTGTGTGTGTGTGTGTGTGTGTGTGTGTGTGTGTGTGTGTGTGTGTGTGTGTGTGTGTGTGTGTGTGTGTGTGTGTGTGTGTGTGTGTGTGTGTGTGTGTGTGTGTGTGTGTTCGTTCACAGAGCTGGATGCACTGGGAGATGAGCTGCTATTGGACGAGGACTCCTCTTACCTGGACGAAGCCTCCACTGCCCCAGCCATACCGGAGGGTCTGCCGGGAGACAAGTCTACCAACAGGGTACGTGTTAGCTTCTCTCCTCCTGTTTAGCGTTTTTTAACAGGACACTCTCAAGGGGGAAAAAAAAAAAAACATTGGACTCTTTCTCGACTTTTGCTATCTGGCTCAACATGACGTAAAAAAAAAATGGAATGGAATGAGATTTCTGGGTACAGAACACAGTTGGCATTGGTTTTTCTGTCGCCGTGAGGTTTTAGTACCCAATGTTCAGACGTTACATTCAACAAGCCAGCCTGCGAATCACCTAGCTATCCAAGTCGCATTTGGCCCCCTGTCCTCTCACGGAGAGAGAGAGAGAGTGAGTTTGTGGAGCCCCCTCCTCCTCTCCTCTCCTCTTCTCTGCTCTCTTGTCTTTCATCAGAGCAGCATAGCAGAATGATGAATACCCATAGGGAGTGCAGTGGAACAGGACCAGCTGTGTAATGGAGTTGGCCTCAGTCCACCAGCTATTCTTTAGCCAGTGGGGGAAATTGGTATTGGCTGTGTTGACATGTGCACAGGAGAGATTCACACCCAACAAGATTAATAGGAGTGGTAGTGTGTGCTGCCTCAAGTCCCGATAAAAGGGATGTTTATTGGATTAGTTATCCCAGGAAATGAGATTCTAAGATGTTTTTTTCCTTTTCCTGGAGTGTGGTCTTGATATTCTGTGTTTGAAACAAACTGTATTGAAATTCCAGGATTTTCCAAGAAATGATACATGATCAGAGGTAACCCTGTTCCAATGTTGCATCATTAACATGAGAAGTGCTTTCCTAATTTGCAGAAATTCCACGACCAGTGAGAACAATGTTGCATGACGAACATAGAGTATCTAAATTTCTAGGATTTTTCCTAAACTTCCTGTCCTGTTTGTCTTTCAGGATGGTGTTCTGGTGGACGAGTTCGGCTTGCCTCAGATCCCTGCCACATAAGGCCTACGCGAGCAAGGAGTGCTTATTTTATATGAAAATCATGTTTATATGAGGAAAACTCAAGCCTATAAAAACACAGCCAATCTGCCTGAGAGATAGAAACGTTTGCTGAGGTGGCAACAATCTCAATTTTATCTTCTGCTTACCCGGAGGCTAACTTGTTACGGCTATCAATATCAGGAATGTATGTATGTATGTATCTACTGCAATCAAAACTTCCATATTAATTTCTCTCTTTCTTTCTTCTCACTTTACTTCTTCTTCCTAAGGTGTCAGGCATAGTTTTATTTTTGCTTTGTTTGCAGTTATCCTGGTTTATGGTTGACTGACTTTATACTGCAACATCGTTGCCAACAAATAACAATAAATTATTCTATATTTCATTTTCTCTTGAACCATTTCTCTTGAGCCTTTTTAGTGACTTAATATTAGCTGTAGTTCAGTAGTGTCTAATGTACCTGATTTTCTGACATCGAAGGAACTAACAGTGTCTTCGTTTGAAACAAATAAGCCTTCAACCCAAGCATGATGTTTTTGTTTGTTGGCATGTAGAACAGTGATGGAGCACAACTCACACAGCTATCCAACTTAAGTGATGATACTTTAATATGGTGCGTGGTGAATCAATAGTGTTAATAAATACATTCACTTAAACACTGTCAACTATGATTGCAGTAATGAAGAGACATGGGTGGTGAAGGCATCGTGAGGCTCATGGGTTTGAGTCTGTGTTCACCAGTTCAGGCTGTAACTGAGGGGGAAGATGATCTTGTGTTCACCAGCTCAGTCTGTAACTGAGGAGGAAGATGATCTTGTGTTCACCAGCTCAGTCTGTAACTGAGGGGGAAGATGATCTTGTGTTCACCAGCTCAGTCTGTAACTGAGGGGGAAGATGATCTTGTGTTCACCAGCTCAGTCTGTAACTGAGGGGGAAGATCTTCTTGTGCAGATACTCCACAGTCTCCGTTTTGCTGTTGAGCTTCTCAAACTCATAATATGGAATCTGTTTTTAGAAAAGACACAAGATTAAAAAAAAATATTAGTATTAGAGAGGTTTACATTTTTTAAAAATAGTAATGAATGCACAATGGCAACAAACAGTACTGTAAGATAAGTCTGCTGAAAAGCAGAGATGGAGATTTTGGCTTCAAAAAGGTAAACCCTTGCCTGTGCACTACACACCTGTGATTTAATTAGCTTTGCTGATCTCCCTGTGATTATCTGCGCTCACTGGGATCAGCTGGTTCAGAAAATGGTTGGATCAAATGCATAAATTATCTGTACTCTACATGGCAGGGGTTTTTTACTTTGTGAAGCCAGGATGGATGTCCACCTCTGGTAAAACGAAGGACAAGCACTCAACCTACCTCCACTACTTCGTAGCCGAGGGACCGTAGGTGTCTCTGTTTGATGGCTTCTTGGCCCAACAGGTGGTGTGCGTTCACGGCAAACCGTTTCGGACCGTTAATGCAAACAGCAATCCTGCACACAGGACCAAGAGTGAGTGGGTGCAACACAGATGCATCAGGAGGCTTCCAACACTAAAATGCTTGTGTCAGCAATTGGATTAAAAAAAAAAACACACACACACTACACACTGCTGCACACTCCACTTCAATTTCTTGAACCTTGACAGAAGGCCATGGGACCGAAACATTGGCAATAAAGAAAGTACAGAAATTGATGTAGAGTGTGCAGCTATAATCTTTTAAATCCACAATTTGTTCTAGCCTGCAAATCATTGAGTGTGCATCCTTTCCTTTTCAAATAGCAATTGGATTTTTTATTTAGTTATTTATTTTTTTTAAAAGTCAGGTTTTACCTCTTGTGAATCTCATCGATGTGACTGGCAGGCAACACATAGCCCTCCTCATCCAACTTGATCTCCACATCTTGGAACACAGAAGACATCATTTAACTGCTAGCTCACTGGTAATGCTAGACAGGGTTTTTTTTTGTTTCAGACAGTATTCACAGACACAATACATTTTTAGTGTAATCAAAATACAATGTGTTCTTTAGTTAATTTATCAAATGCATTTATTTAAGACACAAGACACATTGATTTATCACACACACACACACACACAATACATGCTTTCCTTTTAAATGGGATTAATAAGTAAATGAACTTTTCTACAATGTCATCTTGTGAATACTGTTTTATTTTTAGTTATCGAAATTTACTACTAATTAGCAAAATTGTGCAAATAATGTTTGCATTTGAAATTAGGAACTGCACTGGTGGAGTCCCACTTACCCAACGTGTAGCAAAATGGAGTGAGGACCTTGGAGGCGAAATACGATCTTGCCCCGAGTAAGTCCACCAAGCCAGCCTTGACGGAGTTATAAAGGTGCACGTCCACCTGAGTCTCCAGGGAACGTCCAGGCATCAGGAACGACTTCAGACGGTACTTGGGCAAAAGCTGTGGGCCCTAGTTGACAAGAAACATGCACATCAGCAAACACACAAACTCTAAACCTACACACACAAAAATAAAGCTTAGATTTTTTTCACAGCAGAAAGACAAGAAAATCTAGTATTTCATATCAATTTAGTATACATTGGAAGTCGTTGTGACTTAAAAGTATCTGGTAAATGTGTAAATATATTTTCCTGTGGGGAATTTATTTCTAGGTTTAAGGTGTGGGTTATGATTGAGAAATACATTACTTTCACATTACTTATCTCCTCCCTTAACAATGGACTTCTCATTTGTGATTGGAGGTGGGCATTAACTTTCTAGAACTGGCTACCTTTGAAGTAGATCTCAAAAGAAAAGTTAAATTGCTGTTCCATTATCCCTTACTTATATTAATCCTTTGCATTAAGCTTTCCTCAAGATAACTGATGGTGTGTCTATTGTCCTATTCATATAATTTTATCACCTAATTTAAACCCAGGTTTATGTTAGTGATCTATTGGAGACCTCGGTCAAGGTTGGAAGGGATACGTAACGCACTGGAGGACAAACTGAAAGTATCCATCACATGGGCTGGACAGCATATTGTAGCTGTGTCTGGGCAGTCTATAGTAGCTGTGGCTGGGCAGTCTATAGTAGCTGTGGCTGGGCAGCCTATAGTAGCTGTGGCTGGGCTGCATATAGTATCTGTGTCTGGGCAGACTATTGTAGCTGTGGCTGAGCAGTGTATTGTAGCTGTGGCTGGGCAATGTGTAGTAGCTGTGGCTGGGCAGTCTATAGTAGCTGTGGCTGGGCAGTCTATGGTATCTGTGGCTGGGCAGTCTATGGTAGCTGGGGCTGGGCAGCCTAATCCAGCTGTGTCCGGGCAGACTATGGTAGCTGTGTCCGGGCAGACTATGGTAGCTGTGGCTGGGCCTCAGTCAAGGTTGGAAGGGATACGTAATGCAGTGGAGGACAAACTGAAAGCATCCATCACATGGGCTGGGCAGTCTATAGTAGATGTGTCTGGACAGTGTATTGTAGCTGTGTCTGGGCAGGCTATGGTAGCTGTGTCTGGGCAGCGTTGTTGTGACATTGCATTGTTATGACACTACGCCATTCCATTATTGCATTCAATTACTCCAATGCCATTGGACTGCAAGAAATGCTGTCTTGTTTGTGACCTTGCCAAACTGTAAAGCACTTGGAGCTGCATCTTGTATGTATGAACTGTGCTATACAAGTAAAGGTTATTATTATTATTATTATTATTATTATTATTGTAGCTGTGTCTGGGCTGTGTCCTGTGTCAGACTACTTACATTGTAGAAAGGACACTCCAACTTCACCGTCATGTAGAGCTGAGTGAGCTGAGCCAGGACTATTCTGTCCATTCCAGACTCTTTTTCTGTAACACACACACACACACAATACTTTAACCAAAAGCTGGCGATTCAAACACATTATGGCTATTTACGGCCCCTGATATTTCAGGTCTACCTGTTGTTCTTTATATCGCCACTAGGCTGCACTGTGGGTTCCATTTAAAGCACTGGATTTGGTAATCCTAAAAAATCTGTATTTGGATCAGTTAAACAATCCCATGTTGCTTTGAAAAAAACTGCATAGAAGGTAGCATGGATTACCAGATCCTGGATTATTTTGATGCGGATTACATTATTTGCCCTTGGTTCTGACTGCGGATTTAATACAGGTGATTTCAGCAATTAACAACTCCTGACGTGCTCATTAGATTCAGACGATTTAGTGAGTAGCGATTTATGTGGTACTGGATTGTATCCCTGTAAATCCCTGTTGCCTTTCACTAGTGATGTTAACACTGATAAGATGCCTATAATACCCACACATATTTGGAGTCAAGCCTATGTTGGATTGTCATAGGCAAGTCCTGTAAATAAGCCCCCCTTACCAATTTGTCAACAATCAATAATTTGACAATTTAGACCAACAATCACCAATTTCACTGCATGTCCTGCTCTACCCAGTATGTCTATGCAATACACCATCCTTGTACCGTGGACACAGTGCACAGTAGTTTTTGGCTAAATCAGCACACTCCTGCATTGTCATCATGGCTGAGGTGCCCTGGAGTAAGGCATCTAGACCCACGCTGCGTCAATGGGACTGGCCCTGTACCTAAATCGCTGGGGATAAGCGGGGGTCAGCTAAATGCAATGCAATATAATGGATTATACAACAGCCTTCAGCTTCGTGCCTGCGGCTGAACCACACCTGTAAGGATATCCATAATCACCCTCACTCCCACTCATGTTATATTGCTTAATTATCAATGGCAAAGCAAAACCAAAATTCAAAGACATGAGAAACATTAAAATAAACAGTGACATGATAAAAACAAATGCTGATACAAGACTAATGCAGCGTGTCTCGCAGGGAATTTGTTAGTTAAGGTGGTGGTTGTCAAGGTAGGGATGGGGTATGGTTAAGAAATATCACTCCTGTCCAGGGTTCCCACTCTTTTTCACTGACAAAATTTCAAAACTTTTCCATGACTTTTTTTTTTACCTATAGTGTTTTTCCACAACACCGTATGTATGTAAAATGTTTGCATGCTTTTACGGCTAAAGATGAAATGTTTAGCCTTCGTTTTGTTGCAACCCTCCCCTCTCCTCTTCCCTCACTCTCAGTGACCAAAGACAGACAGCGCAGTACTTTCGGATCCCATCAAATTACTAGAGCGGTCGGCTAGCACATATTTCGTGAAATAATAAATGATATCTTGACAGAACAATGTCATTGTGTAAACGACCTATTAAAATTCCATGACTTTTCCAAAACTTTAATTGAATTTACAGAATTCCATGACTTTTCCAGGCCTGGAAAATGACTTTTTTGATTTCCATGATTTTTCCAGGATTTCCATGACCGTGGGAACCCTGCCTGTCACTATTGTGATTCTGAAATATCACTCCCAAATTACAAATCTTACTACACTTCACCTTGCAGCTGCTGGAGGAAGTATGGGCTGAAGACTTTGGAGACGAAGTTGAGGGGGAACCTGTGCAGCAGCGTGCAGGTGTGCAGCACCTCCAGCATCACCTGAGGCTGGAACTGGGAGAAGCGCGTGTGGAGCAGGGCCTCCACCTTCCGGAAGAGTCTCCCCGCGTTGGGCGGCACGTATCCCAGCATGCCTAGCGCCTCCAGCTGCCGCGCCACCTGGCTGGTGCTGTAGTCGTCGGCGCGGTACACAAAGCTCTCCGCCACCGCGTCGAAGACGGCCGGAGACAACACGCGTCGTCGGCCGAAGTACTGCATCACCCGGGTAACTGTCTCCGGATGCGCCGTGAAGGCCTTCTTGGCGAAGTGGTGCTCCAGCGCCTGCACCAGGAAGTGGTCGCTGTGGCCGAAGTGTATGAGGGCAGACAGCACGGCGGTCAGCTGGGAGTCCGTGAACACGGGCACGTGGCGGACGGCCTGCTTGCACAGGGCGATGACCAGCGGCAGCGCCTGGCTCTGCCCCATCGCCACCAGCGCCCCAAGCACCGTGCTCACCGCCGCCGGATCCAGACGACCGGCCACAGACAACGCATGGGCGTGCATGGTGTTCAACAGGTCCTGGTAGCGTCCCCCCTCCCCCACGCCCGCCCCAAAGGCGCCGTACGCCGCCACGAGTTCCTCCAGGCTCCACTGGGTGGGGTCGCTGTGCTGGAGCTGCCCCATGGTTTGGCCCAGTACGGTGCCGTCGGGGCCCTCCAGGGCTAGCAGGGCTTGGGCCAGCATGCACAGCCCCACCACGCTGAGCCTGCCCTCGTCCAGCCGCGCCTGGCTCTCCGACACCAGCCGCACCAGCAGCCTGCTCCAGGGGTCCAGGTAGAGGCGCGTGCAGGCCAGCAGAGTGGAGACCAGGGCCTCGTCCCCCAGCCGGCCGCTCTCCTGCCAAAGCAAGGCAAGGAAAGACAAGACAGGTTTACTTACAGATTAAAGATAGTGACATTTTTTACATCGGGTGCAAAACATATGCCAGAAGAACATTAAGAAAGTAAAAGTGCCCCAGCCGGCCGCTCTCTTGCCAAGGCAACGTAAGGGAAGACAGGGCAGGGTTATTTATAGATTAAAGATAGTGACATTACACACATCCCCCTTTTCTTTTGCATCAGGTGCAGATCAGATGCCAGATGAACATTAAGAAAGTAAAAGTGCCTGGTAAACAAGCCCCTTGACAAGACAAGACAAGGCAGGTTTATTTATAGATTAAACATAGTGACATACTGGGTTTTTTTTTTTTTTACATTGGGTGCCAAAGTGCCTGGTAAACAAGCCCCTTGTACTTTATTTCATTTCGTACAGAGGGTCTGGCTGTGGTTTCATTGACATGGTTGTCCTAGGCAGCATCTTGCCTGACCAATCAGCGAACAGAAGCAGATTTTTGAGCAATGTCACAAGGAAACCACATAATAAGTTACAGTACCCCCCTAATCAAGACCCAGTACCCCAGTACCAAAAAAGCAAAAATAGCAGGGTTGGGGGGTAATGACATGTAATTAATGTATTACATTGTAATTAATGTAAAATGTTAAAGGTAGTACCCCCTGTTAAAAGGTGGTACCCCCCGTCCAATTATGGAGGAGTAATTCACACTCTGTGTATATTCAGTGTAAGAGTAAACATCTACATAAAATATAAAAAGAATAATATAATAAGAGTAAACATCTACATAAAATATAAAAATATAAAAAGAAAGATTAGTAAATACCTGCTCCAGCCTCTGGCAGAGGCCCCGCAGAGCTTCGTCGGACAGCACGGCAGGATCCCGCAGCCCCCCCGCCCCCCCGTCCTGCTCCAGGTCAGCCAGCCGGTGGAGGGCGGCGGCCGCCACGCTGTCGGAGAGGAGCGGCGAGGAGCGCAGGAGGCGCAGGAGCTGCCGCGAGGAGCCGCAGGAGGACACTCTCCTCAACGCGTCTCGCTCGTCTTCCTTCGAGCTCAGCCCGGCCAGCCCGGCCAGCGAGAGCCGCACGCCGCTGTCGTCGGGAGGGGAGTCCCCGTGCAGATGCACCGCACCAGACACCCCCAACAAGGGGTCACGGACGGTCATGGAGCAGACCCCCATCCTCCCTGCTGGTGGTGCTGCTGGTGTTGGGAGTGCTGGAGGAGGGTGCAGCCGGGGGGCTCTACGACAGCCGTGGCGTAGGGAGCAACGTGTAGAGGAGGTCCACAGACACACGACACACGACGCATGCTCCTGATGTGCAGGTACACTCAGCAAGCGTAGAGAGGAGAACAGAGGGGATGCTGTCAGACCCAGCAGCTGAACTCTCTGCAGCATCTTCAGGGCCATGACTCCACTGGGTATAAAAATGAAGCCAACCAGCCTTGAGGGTGGACATATGAAATGAACAAATTAGATGATGCAACAAGCCACAGATTAGAGCAAAACCAAAATTCAAAGACATGACAAACATTAGCAAAAACAGTGACATGATAAAAACAAATGCTGATACAAGACTAATGCAGTGTGTCCCGCAGGGAATTTGTTAGTTAAGGTGGTGGTTGTCAAGGTAGGGACGGGGTGTGGTTAAGAAATATCACTAAAGTCACTATTCGGAAATATCACTCCAAAATCAGAAAAGTAGTGGACTAGTACACATTTGTATTGTGTTTATTTTACGTTTTTTTTTAGCTGGAATGAATAGGAGGCAACTGATAAACAGTACACTCATGCACATTCCTGTGAATTCACCGTTTAGATTTAAGGTAAAGTGTAATATTAGTGTGCTGTCGGGATAACTTAGTTATTGTGGGAGGGATGTGTAGTTGAAGTGGCCGCCTTGGCTGTAAACCACTGAGGGAAACGCTGGTTGCAATTTATTGAAGTTTCAGACTGTTCAAGCAACTGGAATAACAGATCAATCTAACTGTACAATACTGAAAATCAACTGCAATGTAGCTGTACTGTCCTAAAGCAATATGCCATAAATCTAAAAACTAACGCCATTTATAGAGGACATCTGAGTTCACGTTACTTTGCCCTTGTAATCGTAGCTAACATTAGGCGGAAGCTGTATTGTGATAGCTAACTAGCTTCTAGCACAGAGGTTAATTCGCCGGGTAAAAGAGACAGATGGAGAAAAGTAATGCTGGGCTGGTACTCACACAAAACTAAAACCGTCTTGCTTACAAAAAACCTCCTAGTACCTTACCTTAAAGATAGCACACACTTCTTACTACAGCAGACATGTGTGATTCCGGCTCCTTAGCTAATTCAACATGCACTGCGGCTGCGCCTTCCTAAAGCGCACCACTAGCGTCACAGGATAAGGGCGGGGTTAAAGAGTAGTTCCCTGATGGATAGAATTTTGTAACATGGTCATATCCATCTCCTGTGTCCTCCTTTGACAATCTTAATAGGAGTAGCAGAGACGTTTTAATTTTAGGCAAAGTCCTTAAAACCTTTAGGCTCCGCCGCTCTTTGGTATGGTTTTACAACCAAGCAGCAATTTAATTAATGTATTAATTAATTTATTTAATGTATGCAGTTAATTTATTATAATGTGAGTCACATCAATTAAAGAAATAACTTTAATGGATTTGTACCCTAGTGAAGTTCACCTTATGTATATTTTTAAACTCAGTCAACTTAGGCTATTTTCAGATGTTCATCTAAAAAGACAGTGCAAGTGCATGTTAAATGGTTTATCATGTAATGTGAGGAAGGCAGTAACCAGGACAACATTGTGGATGCTCATGATGATTTCTTTATTTAGAGGATTCATTAATGCATTGCAAACACTTGGGTTAGTAATGATCTTTACAATCATCTGAATGTTGTAATTGACTGTAGGTCTGCCTGATCACTCAGAATCTGAATGTTGTAATTGACTGTAGGTCTGCCTGATCACTCAGTTGTTTCTCTTTGGTTTGCCTTATATCGAGAGCACTGATAACCCATAAGGTATGGGTCACAGGTGAGGCTATAAGAGTAAGCAAAACCTCCCGTTTTGACGCCACAACTATTTGTGTGGGAGCCCTCACTAAGTCGGGTGTGGCATGTTCCAAGGTGGTCGTCATATTTCAAGTCTTTGTCCCACACCTCCAACTTGAGCTCGTGGTGGGCTTCGACATGGCCAAGATCATAATGGGAGTTCCAGTGGGGATTGTAATTGTCTTTGATATAATGTGTCTGATGAAACTTGTTCCAGTACCACATCTTGACATAAGGGTCAGGTGGCCCAACAGGATCTAGACCACCCCCCAGCCATGCATTCTTAACGGTTACACGAAGATGTCCCTTCATTGAGGACAGAGGGCAACACTCGGGCGAAAGGTTGGGCCTGCCAGTGCACTGCTGAGAGGGCTTCTCCTTAGGCACAGCATTGTCCCTAATGTACTGCTTTACTGTGTCTTTTACATTTCTCCTAATGGTGTCATTAGCAACTAGCTCGTGAAGGGGAAACAGAGAGTAGGAGACAATGTCAGGGGTCTTCTTCAGGCTCTGCAGCCAGCTTCGGAACTCTGTAGAATCATTCTTGTTAAGGGAGACCTCTCCTAGCCACTTGTTGCCTCCTATCACCTCGGTAATATGGCTCAGGTAAGACATTCCGGACTGTGTTTGGGTGTCCTCATTCTGTAAAAGCGATTTGCACTTGCTGGTGGTTACTGACGCATCAACGTAGCCTAAACCGATGGAAAGTCCAGTGTTGATGCAGTCCTTGACCTGGGAAGCAAAGTGGCCATTTACAGTGGCCAGACAGGAGCGGATAGAGGTGAGACGTGTCAGACGTCCTCCGAGACGCACCTGCTGAATGTAATGGGTGCCGTATGTCTCAACAAACCGATGGTAGAGGTGTTTAGTCTCGGCAGTGTACTCAGCTGGAAGAGACTGCAGGTGCCTAAAGAATTCCAAGCTGAGACGGGGCCTATTCGGAACCCGGTAGCTGAAAAGACATAAAAGATTATAACAGTGTGTGGTTTTCACATGTAGCTTACATTTAGAGGCATTGGTTAAAAAAAATGACAAAATACCTTAACCATTTCATTTTAGAGAGGGACTGAAGCTGAAACATGTACATAAAAATGGAAGCATAAAACTTTTTTTTTTTTAAAAGGCAATATTTTACTATTATTTATTTATCTATTATTTAGATAAATAAATTGTATCTATTATTTAACTTGCACTGTTTTTCAAGCATCATGAGTAATGCCATGTATGGATGGATGCACAAAAGTGTAAGTTAAACCAACATTAAAAGATCCATGAAGCATGTTGCCATCATTTGCCAACTTGGTTCTATGCGTCACTTTTACAGTGTAGCACTTTAAAGATAGAAACCGGTATCAGTACAAATATTAGCATACAGTTTCAAAAGACGTACATGTATTTAATGGGCTGTAAAGTTCGGTAAGCAGTTATAAACAGTTATAACATAGCTTTCTTTTGCTTTACGTGTTGCAGTGTAGGTAGTAAAATGAACATGCAACTTAATGGTTTTTAGTAAACATATATTAGGTACCTGTAATGAGCACATGTTAGTTGATGTGAAGTAAAGGCTGATTTGTCTACTTTTGACTGGGCGCTAGCATATTCTGTGGTGGTGGAATGGCTGCCTCCTACAGTCATGTCCACCATATCTCCCAGCTCTAGTCCTACGGTCCAGTCATTCTCTATGACAGAGGTGGCACTCTCTGCTACACTGGTGGCTGTACTGAGCACTGCGGCGGAGAGCTCCTGCTTGCAGTTGCTAAAAGAGCGCCAGTCTATAACAGACAGGGGTAGCTTCTGCAGCTGATTGCCCTGAAGTGGGTTCTCACAAAGCGTGCAAGTGTTTGTTGGGGTCAGATATGTCTGGACGTCCAGCACGTATGCCCCCTTATGCTGCAGTGTGACAACATCAAACCCTTCTCCAGCAAGGTTATGACCAGGAACAAACGGCGCGTCCTTGCATTCGCGCAGAGTCCCTGTTCTACAGGTGTGGACCACACACAGGTGGCTAAGCAGGAGGACTAGGAGCAAGGGTGACAGCATGGTGTGTAACCTGTGTAAGAGAAGGGTTGTAATGAGTACTATTTTAATGAACAACAATTATTTATTTTACACTGTACAAAACACAAACCATTCCAACCCTTTGCTAGATTCAAAAGTTACTATTTGGGTATTTTAGGAAGGAAGGATAAATTATTATAATCATATCAATGAGGACTTATGTTGATAAAATTGTAAACATTCAACTAAAATAAAAGCAAACATTTGTAATCAGTTATTTTAGAACTTACCCCTGCTTGATGTGTAATCGGCGTGTCCAGCTTCTTTCTAGGTTATTTCTAGTTTTAAACTGCCTGTTTCCTCACCTTATATACCAGATACGTATAGGGACACTGAAACAGATGTACTGTTCTCATATAATGTGGTCAGAATATTTCAGCAATGTAAACAGAGTTCAACTAGACTCAGCTGGTTTAGTAAATGTCTGGAGTTGTGCACCTGTGACCTTTAAATCACCCATATAGGATTATATAAAAACACCTTTTACACTCTAAAGCTACGTGGTCCACCTCTGTCTGTATAGGTATACAACAGAGAAACGCTCAAGAGAAACAAGTATATCAAATATCACAGCAAATTTAGATATTGTTCTATAGGCCTATAATGAGGTAAGTGGTATTAATAAGAGCTGTTGTTTTAGTTAACGAGAATCATAGAATTGTATGGTCTCCATTTTGTCCAAAAGAAATTCATACTCTCAAGAGTGGGGGATTTTGGAATCTCTCAATAGCTTCTGGGAGTTAGCAAAATATGCCTCTGGTTTTAGTCCTTTTACACAGTTTCTTTCTTTCCCTCGGGGTGGATCAGGTGGTAGGAGCAGGCTGCTGTCCATGTGAGAAGTGCACAGATGGGAAATAGGCCTTCATGACCTGTACAGAGAAATAGTGTGTAAAAGGTCTTGGAACAGGGGTGTGTTTTGCTGGTGCGTTTAGCCTGGTTTGCATTACATGTGACGGTTTGCATACACGAGTTTGGGATGAAGAGAAAGACTGTCTGGGCCCCCCTCCACCGGGTAGCGTATAAGACATATGAGATATGGCTTATATGTATGCATTGTTGTATGTATTTTCTATGTAATTCAAGGAATGTGTGTGTGGGTGTATCACTCTGTTTCACGCAACTCTGGAACCATTTGTTGCACTTACCTTAAATTTGGTAGGTGTCTTGCTAATGGCACGAGTGAATACAGTGCCAAGTTTCATGTTGTTAGGACAAACAACCGGTAAAGCAGCCTTCATCACCCAGCATGCCACCCAACTCTTTTACAGGCTTATGGTTATTTGCTTTGTTTCCTAATGCTGGGCTGCTGTGGACTACAAGCATATATATTTGTTAATTTGTTTAATGATAACAACGTACAGCTAATGAAATTTCAAACATTCAGTAGGTCTATCTCAGAAACCGTGCATTCTTCTACACACTGCTGTGGCTCCTGTTTGTTGAATGAATAAAATATTAAATTGCCAACATGTCTTGTTTCTTCAGACGTAAATCATTCACTCAAGCAACAAGCAACAACAGTCAACAGCATAGAAAAACTGTTTGCGATTGGCAGAGGATTTGGCAAAATAATTCATGGGTGCAACATACTCAGCCCAATCAATGTCCAAATTTTAGTTTTACTTTTTCTGCAAGAGTTCACAGCAAGAGTGCTATGATTGCAAGTGTCATTATGAAATCTACTACAAATGTTTGTTTTTTTAAATCAAATAATATTTTAGGTAATGTGCCTTTCAGCCATTTATAATCAATTGTATGATACGAGATGTTCTGTCTCTTTGTGTGATTCTTTAAATGAATCTCTTGCTGGTCTGAAATATAGAATTGAATTGCATTGAATTAAATATTCTGTTTTATTTAAATGTTTTGTGATGAATAGTGGACCACTTCAAAAAAAAAAAAAAAAATCTGGTACAATACAATCAATGCCGTACCAGAGGCTCTAATAGTGCTCTATGGAATTAGACACTGAGTCTAACCCTAACCCTAGAGTCTGGGCTCTGGGCTCCTGGTAGTTAAATGCTATTGGTTTCGTTTGCATTCGGGGTGGAGCCGAGCCAAAGGTCAATTTAGTCAGATTATTATGTCATGTTTACAGTCTACAACACAGCTAATTCATTAACTGGGTAGATTTAATGCCGTGCTTCAGTCAATTTCACCAAACCCAACCACTAAGTACATTTAACACAGTGGTTAATTAATTAACTCAACCTGCTGGATTAAATATTTTTCTTAATTCTAGGTTAAATCCTGGGTTATACCCAGTGCTGGACTGGTTCAAAAAGTCACCCAGCAGTTTGGTTAATTTTTAACCAATCATATCTAGTTCTAGTTGGCATTGGACTTCGGTAGTGATGAGGAAAGTACCTAATAACAAGCCACACAAGTTGAACAGACAGAGAGAGCGAGCGAGAAAGACAGACAGGAGGTCAACAGAAGGGTAAGTGTTGGAATTTGATAATCGACTACAAATGAATTTTTTTTTCACACTAGCATGCAGGTTGTTTTATCCCAAGCAGATTTTATATAGTTCAAAATGTTAGCCATTTCTTTCAAAACACTAAAACAATACGTTTTAAATGTTGTGAAAGGCTGAGGTGTTTTATTGTACAGTATAAAATACAAATATATATTTGTTCATGAAATTAGTATTCATAACAACTTTTCTTTTCAGGTAACACATCATGTTGTTAACCTTGCTCCTTCTGCTCAGCCACCTCTGTGTGGTCCACACCTGTAGAACAGGGACTCTGCAGGAATGCCAAAAGGCACGCTTTGTTCCTGGTCATAACCTTGCCGGAAAAGGGTTTGATATTGTCACACTGCAGCGTAAAGGAGCATATGTGTTGAACTATAGGAAATATCTGACCCCAGCGAAGACCTGCACGCTTTGTGAGAACCCACTTCAGGGCAACAAGCTGAATAAGTTACCCCTGTCTGTTACAGACTGGCGCTCTTTTAGCAACTGCAAGCAGGAGCTCTCTGCTGCTGTGCTCAGTACAGCCACCAGTGTAGCAGAGAGTGCCACCTCTGTCATAGAGAATGACTGGACCGTAGGACTAGAGTTGGGTGATATGGTGGACATGACTGTGGCGGGCAGCCGTTCCACTGCCAGAGAATATGCTAGCCCCAAATCCAGTATGGACAAATCAGCCTTTACTTCACATCAACTTAGCTGTATGCATTACAGGTACCTTATATAATTATCTGTTAATCAAAACTTACAAACTCTTTAATCATTTAGACTACAAAATTGTATGTTAAGTGTAATAGTAATACCTATCGCTACCTGTAAATTGCTGAATTGCATTTTGTCTTTTTTTCCCCTAGTAATGGTTCTAAATGTGCATGTACAAGCCACGCAGTGTTATAACCTGTCTTCTATGTATTGGAACAGTTACCGTGTTGCAAGCAGGCCTCTTCTCAGTCGTGAATTCCGCCAGCACCTGCAGTCTCTTCCAGCCGAGTACACTGCCAAGACTAAAAACCTCTACTATTGGTTCGTTTATACATACGGCACCCATTACATTCAGCAGGTCCATCTCGGAGGACGTCTGACACGTCTCACCTCTATCCGTGCCTGTCTGGCGAGTGTAAACGGTCACTCGGTTTCCCAGGTCAACGACTGCATCAACACCGGGCTTTCCATTGGTCTAGGCTTTTTTAACCTGTCAGCAACCACCAGCAAGTGCAAATCACTTCTACAGAATGAGGACACCCAAACACAGTCTGGAATGTCTTACCTGAGCCATATTACCGAGGTGATAGGTGGCAACAAGTGGCTAGGAGAGGTCTCCCTCCACCAAGATGATTCTACAGAGTTCCGAAGCTGGCTGCAGAGCCTGAAGAAGACCCCTGACATTGTCTCCTACTCTCTGTTTCCCCTTCACGAGCTAGTTGCTAATGACACCATTAGGAGAAATGTAAAAGACACAGTAAAGCAGTATCTTAGGGACAATGCTGTGCCTAAGGAGAAACCTCAGCAGTGCACTGGCAGGCCCCACCTTTCGCCCGAGTGTTGCCCTCTGTCCCCAATGAAGGGACACCTTCGCGTAAGCGCCAACAATGCTTGGCTGGGGGGTGGTCTAGACGCTTATGGACCACCTGACCCTTATGTCAAGGTGTTGTACTGGAACCGTTTCCACCAGACAGACTATATCCAAGACAGTTACAACTCCTACTGGAACACCCATTATGATCTTGGCCATGTCGACGCTCACCATGACCTCCAGTTTGAGGTGTGGGACAAAGACTTATATTATGACGATCACCTTGGAACATGCCACACCCGACTAAGCGAGGGCTCCCACTCAGGTAGTTGTGGTATTGAAACGGGAGGTTTCTCTTACTCCTATACCCTCACCTGTGACCCACACCTAACGGGTTATCAGTGCTCTCAATATAAGCCAAGACAAGGAGAAACAAATAAAGGTAACTGAGTTGGGCAAGTGGAGTACAGTAATACATTCAGATGATTGTAACCTCCAGCAGCAGCAGCATCAACACATGTAGTACATCAAGTACATATAGAAAATCTAGAATACAACAAATGTGCCACAGAGACATTTCCTTATCTTATGCATCTGTTTAGCCTCCCTAGTAAGTGTAAACAAGTAGTTATCATTCTGAGGGGACAAACACTGACCTTTATGATGGTAATAGGGTAAAAACACTCATTGTTAATGACAGAGATCTGAATCCTCAACGAATGATGAGATCTATTTCACTTACGTCTATTAGAGGTAGAGAACATTTATTTGTACATCCCTCAGAGAGCCCTGTCTGTGATGTGGAGGAGAGCCTCTACAGCATGGAGCATGTGGTGAGTCCTGAGGAGAAGGCACTAAGCCCAAGAGAAGAGCAAAAAAATGATTTGGCAAATTAGGTCTTCAGAGATACAGTACATCTGGCCCAGGGGTTTTACTGAAAGGAGGAGTGGGATTCGGCCTTTGTAAAGAGCCAAAGTGAGTTACTCTGTGCACATTTAATGGCATTTTGAATAAAATGAGAAGTAAACACTGGTTTGGTACATTGTGTCATTTTTTTATTGCATTCACGTGCATTTTTTGAATTTTGCATATTACCAAGTGTTTTTTTTTTCAGTTACACATCTTGTTAAGCCTCATCAGAATATAGGGTTTTCTGCTTCACATCAGTTTACACACCACCTGTTTCTCAATGTGTACACATTTTGGATATTTTGCATACTTTAAAAACAAAGAAATTTAATCATTTAAACATTTAATCAAATGTTAAATTGAATGTTTGAGATTAGACAAGATGTTGAGCCTTGATGATTCCCTACCAGGCATTATGGTGAAGACACAGCCTGTAGGAACCTGGCCAGCTTCAGTGTAATTTTTATACCTCACAGAGGAACATTTTCCTTTAGAAGTTTACCCTTTAAGAGCTGATACCAGGGTGTTATGGTTGCAAGTCTTTTCATTTCCAAGTAATGTGTCTTTCAGTCATGCAAATGTTTTGATTCTTTCTCTTCGAATCCTATTGCTGTTTTTGATATACTTACAGTATATTACACATAACCCCTTTCCCCCTTTTAAAACCATTTTTATTAATGTTTTTTAAAAACATTAATATATATTTTTTTTGTCGTTTTCAATGAATGTCAGTAATTTACACAACGCCACCTTGGTGGCATCCAAAGTATGTTATACATTTCAAAGCTCTCTCTGCTGTCCATACTGCCATCTACCTGCCGGCCCTGTAAATTTCCACTGGTGTGAACTGCTCATAAATGAATGTAAGTAGGGAGACCAGGGATACGGAAGCCGAGAGCGGCCTTCATATAATCTTTTTAAAAACTCATCATTATACCGAGATAACGGCATAATTAATTAGAGATCTCGAGAAAACAAAACAATTAATTTAAGATCACGAAAAAACAACTTAGCAGAGCTCATCATTATACCGAGATAACGGCATAATTAATTAGAGATCTCGAGAAAACAAAATTAATTTGAGATCACGAAAAAACAACTGAGATTTCTAGCAGAGCTTTCTCGAGATCACGGAATAATTGTTTTGATTTCTCGAGATCTCGAATTAGTTTTCTTGTTTTCTCGAGATCATGAATTAATTATGCCGTTATGTCAAGATAACGGTGAATTTAAAAAAAAAAGATTATGAAGGCCGCTCTCGGCTTCCGTACAGGGAGGGTTGCAACACTTTTTGCAATTTATTGTTACTTAAAGAGAGTTTGGACGAGACAGATGAAATCTTTATACAATACCTTTGCATATGTCTGTGCGTTGTCAAAACCATTTAATCATGTGCAGGTATAGATTTAAATCAATTTAGCATGTGTTATAGTAAAACAGGGACAAAAGGACAATTTGTGAAGAAACAACTTTTTATTTAGGCAATTGTATGTCCCTTTATATAAATATTCATTGTATCCCCCTCTGCACATACATCCACACAAATGCAGGGACACAAACACACGTGTGCACATAAACATACACAGAGACATAAACTTCCTGTCCCCACTCTGACACTACAAACTGCGTTATTAAAAAGAAATGAATCCACTTAACCAGCTCTTTCTAATAAGTTCCACTCTTTGGTCAGGCGGGTCAATATTTGTGTCAGCCTTGTACTAGACACCTTAAATAACCTCTAGACACCAAAACCTGAGAATGATGCACCTGTGTTTGGCAATAATCTTGTACATATGAGAAAAGCACATCTGTTTGATTCTGGCCTTGGATTGTTAATATAAATAGATGAGGGAAGAGGGTTGTAAGCACTTGTAGCACCTAGGGACGAACAGATCATAACATCGGAGAAAATCAACACAACAGGGGTAAATGCTATTTTACTAATGATCAACTACAAACATCTGAGCATTTCTTACAGTAGCAGTTTGGCAGTTTTATCTCAATCAGATGTGATATAATTAGTTGTTAGTTAGTGTTAGCCGTTTCTTTCCAAATAATGGTCACTTTTGAATGTAGTGAAGTGTTGGGGTGGTTTTGTACAGAGTAAAATAATTGTTGTTCATTAATTTATTACTCATTACGATTTTTCTCTTACACAGGTTACACACCATGCTGTCACCCTTGTTTCTAGTCCTCCTGCTCAGCCACCTGTGTGTGGTCCACACTTGTAGAACAGGGACTCTGCGCGAATGCATAAACGCACCGTTTGTTCCTGGTCATAACCTTGCTGGAGAAGGGTTTGATGTTGTCACACTGCAGCGTAAAGGAGCATATGTGTTGGACTTTAAGAAATATCTGACCGAGGCAAATGTCTGCACTCTCTGTGAGAACCCACTTCAGGGCAATCAGCTGCAGAAGCTACCCCTGTCTGTTATAGACTGGCGCCCTTCTAGCAACTGCAAGCAGGAGATCTCCGCCGCAGTGCTCAGTACAGCCACCAGTGTAGCAGAGAGTGCCAGCTCTGTCATAGAGAATGACTGGACCGTAGGACTAGAGTTGGGTGATATGGTGGACATGACTGTGGGGGGCAGCCATTCCACTGCTACAGAATATGCTACCGCCAGGTCTAGAGTAGACAAATCAGCCTTTAGTTCTCACCAACTCACCTGTGCACATTACAGGTAGACCCATATGTTACCCATCTGTTTACCAAAACATACAAAATGTTGAATATAGGACTTCATTTGAAGTTGTATGTTGTTTTAGTGACGATACCGAAATCGCTTGAGCAGTTTGGTCTTTTTTTTGTAGTAATGGCTCTGAATGTGTATGTGCAAGTCACATACTCTTGTCTTTTCAGCTACCGTGTACCAAACAGGCCACCTCTCAGTCCTGAATTCCTTAAGCATGTGCAGTCTCTTCCCAAGCAGTTCACTACCTTGACTCAACCTCTCTACCAACGCTTCGTTGAGACATATGGCACCCATTACATTTGGCGGGTGCGTCTCGGAGGACGTCTGACCCGTCTCACCTCTATCCGCTCCTGTCTGGCGAGTGTAAACGGTCACTCGGTTTCCCAGGTCAAGGACTGCATCAACACTGGGCTTTCCATCGGTTTAGGCTATGTTGACCCATCAGCAACCACCAGCAAGTGCAGCTCACTTCTACAGAATGAGGACA
Source organism: Setipinna tenuifilis (assembly GCA_030347295.1). NCBI lineage: Eukaryota > Metazoa > Chordata > Actinopteri > Clupeiformes > Engraulidae > Setipinna > Setipinna tenuifilis. Next base: position 25,359,417 of record CM059285.1, read on the forward strand.
CCCAAACACAGTCTGGACTGTCTTACCTGAGCCATATTACCGAGGTGATAGGTGGCAACAAGTGGCTAGGAGAGGTCTCCCTTAACAAAAACGATTCTACAGAGTTCCGAAGCTGGTTGCAGAGCCTGAGGAAGATTCCCGACATTGTATCCTACTCTATGTTTCCCCTTCACGAGCTAGTTGCTAACCACATAATTAGGAGAAACGTAAAAGAGACGGTGACGCAGTATCTTAGGGACAATGCTGTGCCTAAGGAGAAGCCTCAGAACTGCACTGGCAAGCCCAACCTTTCGCCCGAGTGTTGCCCTCTGTCCTCAATGAAGGGACGCCTTCGCGTAAGCGCCAACCGTGCGTGGCTGGGGGGTGGTTTAGATCCTGTTGGACCACCTGACGCTTATGTCAAGATGTGGTACTGGAACTATTTCTACCAGACACACGAAATCAAAGACAATTACAACCCCCACTGGAACGCCCATTATGATCTTGGCCATGTCGAAGCTCACCATGACCTCCGGTTTGAGGTGTGGGACAAAGACTTGAATCATGACGACCACCTTGGAACATGCCACACCCGACTAAATGAGGGCTCCCACACAGGTAGTTGTGGTGTTAACACGGGAGGTTTCTCTTACTCATATACCCTCACCTGTGACCCAAACCTAACGGGTTATCAGTGCTCTCAATATAAGCCAAGACAAGGAGAAACAACTGAAGGTAACTGAGTTGGCCAAGTACACATCCCCATGATTGTTACCATTAATGCTTACTCTAAGCATATGCAATGAACCCTCCAAATAAAAATTATCCTGAGCATTTACAATGTTGTGGTTACCCTTCTCTTAGTAAATTCCCTACTGTCTCCAACACAAGACTCATCTTGCTTGCATTTTGCTTTAGTATATATATATATCAACAAACTCGGTTCAAATTTGGTGCTGGGCTGCACAGTATGTTGTTTACATAACACAGGTGAACTCCCATGGTCAGGTCACCGTCCATGACAAAGCGGTATTCTCTCCCACACTTACCACAGCTGAGTGACATGGGATCATGCCTTCACACAACCGCTGTATAAAACACAGATTAGGCAGGTAGTAGTTCATGGAGCTGGATGTGCTATACAAATGTCTACAGGACATGTGCCCTTTATGCTAAAATAACTGATGACACGATAGCCTAACCAGCATGATGAAAATAGAGACCCCAGATTTAGAAGGCAAAAACCTTGGTACCCATTTGTTTAAAAAAAAAAAAAAAATCTTAACTAATTGTAACAATCAGATGGACAGATAAGCAAGTCTAAGTCACCCATGTTTAATGCACAGGCAGAAGGGACACACGGCAAAAATGTTTACTTTTTGAAGTCAGAAACTCCATTCCTGAGTATAAATGCACAAACATTTTAAAAACACACCTATAGCGACAACTCTGTCTGCAATGGCCAACAGGACATTGTTTTCCACACCTGCAGGGAGTTACATTACTTCAGCCAACAAAATGGCTGCTTGTCCCAACATGCTTAGGTGACTGAAAGTATGCAATTGCTTGGGTAGAGAGCAGACACCCTGCATGCTCAATGCACAAAACCATGTTCCATGTTTTGGGTTTTACTCACGCAAGCATGCAGAAACATTTGCAACAAACTGCTACGAATTGCAAAACAGACCATGACATTTGGATACAGTAGATTTATTTTAAAAGTTCCATATTTATTACAAAATGTAAAAATTCAGCTAAACAAGGGTATTCGCATGAACCAGAGGTGTTTTCCCATAATTATTGATGTCGAGTTCACATTGAAACTGGCTTTTTATTTGTAAGCACAACCCTCCTTTGCTGGGGTGGGGCATTCTTGCGTCTTGAAGTATGTGACACTACACACACACACCCTTGGAAGTACGTTCCCCTACGTCCCAATAAAACTCCCAAGGATTTTACAGCAGACATGCAGAGCTCTAACTGGAATGGGGACAGAAATTGATTAACGATGACGAGGGGGTGGGGAGGTAAGCGAAAATAGACCAGCGTCTTTTTTGTTTTGTTTTTAATCGTCCTTGTCCTTAGCGCCGTGCTTGAGGATACGGGTGAACTCGACGTAGTTGAAGTTGCTCTTCTTGTCGATGGGTGCCTCCCTGAAGAGCTCATCCACTTCCTCGTCTGTGAATCGGTCACCCATAGTGGTCAGCAGCTCGCGCAGATAGTCCTCCTGGATGAAACCTGCACACAGGGCACAAGACATCAGGAACGTCAGTACCGTTCAGTAGCGACTGGTGCTTGTGAAGTAGGGGGGGAAAAAGGAGGGTGTAACTCAGATTCAATTTTTAGTGGTGGTGGTGGCTGATAAGCCATTTACTTAATTTTTGAATGAAAGATGCAGAGGGCACAAGAAGTCAGAAATGTTAGTACGGTCAGCATCAAAATAATGGCGTTAGTAACTGATAACATCTGAATACTGCCATCAGAACAGCAAACAAGCTTAGTCATGGCTGTGAACGCACCAAACTGCTTTAACCTCAGTACAGTTTGCATAAATAAAAAGGTACTTGTAGCTGATCAAGTTAAGGTTGATGCAAGCTGAATAAGACATTAACTCAATCATCCAGTTAGACAATTCATCACAGTTTAGCGATGATTGGCCTAATCAGATCAAACTGGCCTAATCATTCCTGAAAGTATACACATATCTGAGGAGACACCAGATAAGATTAGCAGATTGCCGTCAAGAGCAAACTGCTTACTCATGGTTGAGAGTTCCACTACCCACTTTAACCAAAGCTTTGCCAATGCCCTCTCACAACCAAAGTTAAAACACCATATTTCACTCAAACAGTGCTTCAGTAAACAGAGGCTAGGCTAAGATTGATAAGTTGATATGTTCATCTTACAAAGGAGAGCTCAGACTAAACAAATGAATGAACACTGCACACTCCCAAGTGAACAAACACAATATACTGGAGAGTCAGGCGTTATGAAGGTTAAGATGTCATTGGTGGCCTTCAACCATGTACTGCATAAATGCAGAAATGAGAGGTTTGTATTTAAAGGCACCAAACAAAATCAGACTTCCAAAAGCACAATGCAAGACTGAGAAATGCCTTAAAACTCATCCTAAACTCTGCATCCCATTTATGACATTAGTTGCTGATTTGAAAGTCAAAATTACAGACCCACTTCGTAATCACTAGACGTGACCACATTAGTGAATGTAGTGGCAACACAATGACTTTCAAGCACCAACCATGATACCCAACCCCTTCATGTGATAGTCAGCCTGGGGTGTTAGTGAAAACCCTGCCACATATTCCTTCTGCCTGTGCACTAAACACAGATGACTTTACCAATCACCTGATCCATCTGTCTGATTTGTGGGCTCTTAAAATCATCTGCTGCCAAAAATGGTTGAAACAAAAATGTGGCAATTTTTACTTCCTGCAGCGCAGTTCCACCTCTGTGAAGTCACATCATCTCTACAATATTTAAAAAAAAAAAAAACCTACAAGAATAACTGCTTTTTATTTTACTTTTTTTTTTTTTTTTTTTAAATTGTACCTGTGCAGTTTTTGCAGTTTGTTTCTTTTATAATCTAGATATTATTCAGTAAAATGCGTTGGTCAGGGATGGGTTGGGTCCAGAACTGAATGGTATTGAATGTTTTCCTCCATTTGTTGTACCAATACCAAAATACAAAGTTACAAAAAAAACAAACAAACAAAAAAATACAATACATGAATAGCTGGCGAGAACTCCCATTAGTGTGTGATGACCAGCTCTGCATATTAAAGACTCTGGCTCATACCTGTGCCCTCTTCGTCAAAGCAGGCAAAGGCGTTTCTGATGACGTCCTCTGGATCTGTGCCATTGAGCTTCTCCCCAAACATGGTGAGGAACATGGTGAAGTTGATAGGCCCTGGTGCTTCATTCATCATAGCCTCCAGGTAATCGTCTGTTGGATTCTTGCCTGAAACAGCAGCAGCACAACTTATGAGTCGAGAGCCACACGAGCAGCAGCCACCGTTTTAAAATTATGCATTCACTGTAAGTGTACACCACACGTGACCAGACCTGGCTAAAGGAGCCATAGCCAGTCCAAAATTGTACAATGAGATTTTTGTACGAGTAAAGGGATAGGACAACACTTTAAAAATGACTTCCTGAGTCAAAATTGTACCTTAAACAGCTGTCAAGATAGAGCCATTTTAATTACTCTTATTCAAAACCTGAGGAAAAACAATCTTACTTCCAACAGTGCGAACACACAGATACACACAGCTAGTGCTCTGTGAAACTGCTTATCCATCAGTGACCTTATGCTCAGGATTTGCATGAGAAGTGCAATTTCGCTCTCATCGAGATCTTACCGAGGGACGCCAGCATATCATGCAAATCCTCCTTGTCCACAAAGCCGTCACGGTTCTGGTCGATCATGTTGAAGGCCTCCTTGAACTCCTGGATCTGCGACTGGTCGAACATGGCGAAGACGTTGGAAGTGGCCCTCTGGGGCCTCTTCTTGGTGGTCTTCCCCTTGGCGCGTTTGCTGGACATGTTTGCTGTTTTTTTTGGTGTTCTTTACCTGCTTGCAGTAAACACAATCATTAGGAATGAGCCAAAACAGGACAACAGGTCACATAAAACCCACAACTTGTGTTCTTTACTACGTACGTACTACCAGTTCATAAACATGGTGCATTTTACAGGAGTGCAAAACAAGGCAGTAGCCAACCACTATTCTGGGAAAATTAAGACAATTTGTCCAAGCAACAAATACACCACACAGAATAACTGTGTGCTTTGCGATGGGCCACTTTGGGAAGGACTTACAACACAAAGATGTGCAAAACACATCTGAAACAGGTGTACTGGAATCAGAGAATTGCTTAAAATAGGATTTGAGCGGTCATGCCTCAACAGTGCCTTGCCAAGGAAATCTAATAATGTGCCTATGACTCTCTGTGGGATGTCACATCAACTCTAAAAAAGGCAAAAGCGCAGTCACATCCAGGCTTTGTTCTACCAGGTCAACGATACAAGGGGGAGAGGAGGAGACTAGTGATGCGAAAACGTTAACCTTTTTCAGGCATTTCATAGCGTTTCCCACGGGAAGATGGGGTCGTTTCCCCTAGTACGAGGGACAGCCTGTAGTCTTCCAAAACTAAGGGGCTAGTCTAACTGGTGTTGAAGCAAGACACACACACTGGGTAGTAGCCTAGATGTCGGAACTGAAGTAACCAAGATAAATTACGTAAGTGTGTTAAGAGGCAAAGTCATTGTCGCCTAGTCGGAAGAGAATTGTCCTTCGTGTTGTGATGAGAATAAAAAAAACGCAGCAAGCAACTTGGCGTCCTACATACCCAGGAGCTCAAGAGACATGGAAAAGATAAATATAGATTTGGATATTAGATCATGACCCAAATACAACTTCAGTTCCAAAAGCCTGGCGCTTGTACCGTTTTAGTACAAGTACATCCACAACAAATCCTCTAATTTAATTTGAAACAAGACGAAACAAATTCTCTTACTTTATGAACCTGGCACGTCAAGACAAGTAGCCGTCAGTTTACATTAATGCTAAAAGCCTAGCCAACAGCTAACTGGCTCAACCGAATGTAGGCCCCTTGGACAGACAGCTCGATGTTTTCTCCAAAACCGGTCTATTCATTGGTTGTTCCAACAACAAGTTTCAGTTTCCCTTGTTTGGCTACTTTATTTTCCTGAATTGGACAAGCTAAACCCTTCGATTTTAAAGATGTTAAACTACGTACAGTGTAGCACAGCTAGCATTACAGCAATAGCTAGCTAATGACGGCTCACTACGCACTCTTGCTAAAGCCAGATGAAACGGCTTGCGCAGCTTAGTTGGAAAGAGGCAAATGGCTATTCCTGCCGATTCTATTTCCATTTAATGTGGGGAGGCACGTATAACAAGCTTATGGGCATTATAAAACAAATATACAGTCCCTCAACTGGCTTCCATCTTGCCAATTAAACCAAATGTACAAGCCACATTTCAAATAATTTTCGCATGCTAACTGGCTACTGCATTTAACGTTTGTTATACATCACTGTGTAAAAATGTGTTGCCAAGCCTGACTTTATCAATGTAAACAGTAGTATCCTCGTTAGCATTTACATCTACTACAATTGAAAAAACACTTTAAAAACATTTAAATTATACGACATGAAGCTAAAACTCACCCCTCGACAAAAAACGGCGTTCAAACAGGAGGTGCTGCTGCTCTTCTTCAACCACCGCCCAAACTTCCTGATATCGGTACAGGTTCCGCACAGGAAATACAGACGATTCCAAATTTAGGGGAGCTCAATGGCTATGCTCACACGTCTTTGAGCAGGACAATGCAATATTTCCTACAGATCAATCATATGTGTCTATGCGACATAATTACTTTTATAGGACCAGTTTAGAAATATATCATAGGGACACGCATCATGGCTTTATTTCGTAAAGGTTTCGACGAACCAAAACAATACTCCTATTGTGGTAACGTTAGTTCAGTCTCTGTTGCCCCACCCCCAACCTTAGGTGCTTTTCCACTATGGGGTAAAACCCCAGTGTTTGGGGTAAAGCCCTGGGTTTGATGTCTTTCCACGCATGGGGCGTGACCGGGGCCAGGGCTCAGACGGCCCTAGAGATGGGGTAGAGCCAAACCGGGGCCAGTCCGAGGACTTGGAATTGGAATATGAATGGAAGGAGACGTAATAATAGGTAAGTTATCCACGCGTTACTACCGTTATTAGTTCGTTATTTCTTCAACCCGGTGAAGTATTTTCTCAAACGCTAGCTAGGTGTTTATATTGTGCTTTCGCCATGGAAAACGCAGTAGAGTCAGTCAGTTTTCATTGGAGCGACCTAGAGGTCCAGGCCTTACTGGCCGTATGGTCGGAAGACAATATTCAACAGGCGTTTACCTCCGCGGTGTACACCAACGCGGCAGTATACAGTAAAATTAGCTGTCGTTTAGCCGAGCTAGGCTACACACGGTCGGTGAAGCAGTGCAGGGAAAAGGTAAAAAAATTGAAGGCGCAATATAAAGAAGTTAAGGACCATAACAAGAAAAGTGGCAATAGTAGACGCACCTTTAAGTGGTTTGACACAATCGATATTGTTTTGGGAGACCGTCCCGCAAGCAAAGGGGGGGTCGTCCTAAGCTCCATTGAATTGCTTGAGGCAATGGTGTCACCTAATCAGGGTAGGTAAATCGGTAATCTAAACAGTTATTTTTGTTTGTTCTACAATTACCCGTAGCCATTTCTGGGATATTTATTCAAGCACAACCTAAACCGTGGTTGCTTGCAAAGTTTGAGCTGAACACTGACACTTGCTCGCTGAATATCGCGTTATTATAAATGCCAAGTGCACCAAACATTACATTGCGGCCTCTTGTGGTTAGCCTACTAACAGATCATTTACCTGAGGACACATTTTTTGATACTGTTTAATTAGATAAGGGAGAGTTTTATTGCTATTTCAAAGGAGGAGTTGTGAGAACGAACTTGCATGGCTTTAGTGTTTCATTGTATCTACTTTTATCGTCCAGGCTCTGGTTCAGACACCTCATTTAATGGTGACGCTTCACTGGAGGAGGAAAGTGCAGACCTGCCTGATCCGGTAGGCCTACCTAGACCTCCATCTACCCCAGCGCCCAGCGCATCCACCTCTACCCCATCTACCCCAGCGCCCAGCGCATCCACCGCTACCCCATCTACTCCAGCACCCAGCGCATCCACCTCTACCCCATCTACTCCAGCACCCAGCACATCCACCTCAGGCCCCTCTTTGCCAAGTAAGACTGCTCTGCTTATTTTCATATAGTTCTATAAATGTTGCTTTCTGACGTTTTTTTTTTTTTTGTATTTGTAATGACTGATATTTTTTTTTAAAATAAAATCATCACAATCTATTTTCAGGAAAAAGGCGCAGGGCAGCAGAAGGGCTAGAGGACGTGCTGAGGGAATTAGAAGACAGCAACAGAGGGGCCCAGGAGAAGATGTTTGAGGCCCAACTGCAGCAGCGGGAGAGGCAGCTGCAGTTCCTCCGCGACTGTGATGCTGCTGAAAGGGCGGAGAGGGCAGCTGAGAGAGCAGCGGAGAGAGAGGAGAGACGGGCTAGGGAAGCAGCAGAGAAGGAGGAAAGGGAAGAAAGGGCAAAGTTCAACGCTTGTTTTTTGAATATTCTTTCAAGAATGGTAGATAAATTGTAAATAAATTATTTATGGATCACTTTCAATTGTATTTATGTAATGTATTTTATTGAACTAATGGTTTTTCATTAGGATAAATGTAGTATTTAAAAAATATGCAGTGCTCATAGGATTTGTTTTAAGAAAAATAATTTAATAGGCAGTCACGGACAGCTCTTCCACCCGGTCCCTCCTCTCCTTGGCAGTTTGGAGCAGCGTATTCCTCCATGCCATTAGTCCACTCTTCTTGAAAAGGCTCTCCATGCCTCTCACAAAGATTGTGAAGGATGCAGCAAGCCATGACCATATGGTTCACATTTTCTAGGTGGCAGTCATTTCTTTTTAGGAGACACCGCCACCTTCCCTTCAGCCTCCCAAAGGCATTTTCGACCACACAGCGTGCCCTACTAACAATTTTGTTGTATTTTCTTTGCTGTACACTGAGGTGGCCATTGTCCCTGAACGGTTTAATTAACCATGACTCCAGTGGATAGGCTCCATCCCCCAACAGATAGTACCCTATCTGTTTGCCACAAATGTCTTGTGTTTCTGTGTTAAAAAAATTCCTCTCTGCTAGGCTCCAAACATTGGACTGTCGTAGCACCCTGGCGTCATGCAGGCTACCTGGTGCTCCCACTTGCACATCCCAAAACATTCCCCTCCCATCTACGACTGCTTGGAGGACCACAGAATGAAACCCCTTTCTGTTAATGTAGTCTTGAGGATACTGACTTGGTGCCATAATGGGAATGTGAGAGCCATCGATGGCACCCACACACTGCCTCATGCCCCATCGCTGTTCAAAAAATATCATGATGTCATGTAGTTTTGCAGGAGTTGGTGTTGGTAGAATGTCTTTGCATAGCAACTCACATACAGCGATACAAAATTCATGGGTACACCGGCAAACTGTGGGTATGCTGACCCCAAACAATTGCCCGATGCTGCGGTACTCAGAGTTTGTGGCCAGCTTCCACAGAGCAATTCCCACACGTTTGGGTAGAGGGACACACTCCCGAAAGCTTGTGTTCTGGCGCTGCAACCTCTCCCCTAGCCTATTGCACAAGAACTGAAATGTTTCAGAGCTCATCCTAAAATTGGCAATCCATTGTGCTTCAGTGTAGAGTGGCACTATGTTCTCCCACCAGTAAGAATTTTGTGGAAATGCCCATACAACTGGAGATGACCTCTGACGGTACAAGGTGATAATCTAGAGTTGAAGTGATAAACAAAGGGAATTTGTATTATTTTTTGTTACACTATATTTTTATATTTTCAAATATTTCTCAACAATCATGTTCACACATTTTAAACTAGGCCATGGTTATTTAGCCATATTAAAATCATGGTAGATTTTCATAAGGGTAGGCCTACAGTGTATAAACTTGACTGCAGTCAGTTTGCTTTGTTAATTACTACTTGCACTGCAAGCTACACAAATCGTAATTTCATTTCCTCTCCATCAATCATCTTGCCTTTTTAGTCCATGAATTTCCACCAAGCTGAGATTGCAGCCACTCGAGATCGCAGTCACCACATTCATCTAGTAGAGCCATTACTCTGCGCTTTCGTGTAGTGACGCTACGCGCCCTCCTCTCATTCCTGCGACATGCCATTAATTTGTACCGCTTGGCCCGTTTTCTCAAATTTTCTTCATTCACTTGGAGAAGAAAGCGATAAAGAAATAAAAGAAACACCACGAAGCTTTGCACGTCCATTTTTAGTGTTTCATTCAACGTAACGTATTTCTACAGAATGTTATTGTTCAGTCTTTATGATGATGTTGCTAGAACGCGGCACGCTGTAGATGGGGGTCACGGACTACGTTTTAGTTTTTGCGTTGATTTTGCGTTGATTTAGGGGTTTAATTAATTCCGCCACGTTATTCAGTCTGTGATGCATTTTCCCGGGATATTAACGTAATATCTAGGGATTCTACGTATGCATGGTAAAGATTCCAAGTCCACGTAAAAACCCCGGGGTTTAATTTGTGTATGGAAATGAAGACCGGGGCTACGCACTGGTGTTTAAGCGCCCGAGGCCAGTCCGGGGATTATAGTGGAAAAGCGCCTCTTGTGTCTACGTCTACATTCTTTCAGCAATGCCCTTTTAGGGACACCAAAAACAATTGCTTGTCTGAGCCATACAGTCTATGGTCTGAGCACAACGCTGAAAGCAATTTACGTCTAATGACAATTGGGAAACAGAACGCTCTTAGAAATAAGTTAATATTTTTCAATAGAAGTTAATTGGCTTCTGATCGACATTAAAGTTAAAGTTTTTTTGTGTTAACTTGGTCTGAAAATTAATATTATTGTTTAGTAATATATTCAGTAGCATCTGTTTGTTTAAAATTCGGTAGGAAACCAACCCTAGATTTACATGTACTCTGTACAGACAGTTTAGGATGCAGAAAACAGAATACCCCGTTGTTAAAAAAGATGACTCATTGCCCTCAAATGTTCTGTGGAACAGAGACTCACTGACTCAGTGTTTGGGCTGCTCACAGTGCAACATGTCATGCCACACCTGTTAGTAGGCTACAGCTAGACTATTTGTCTGTGCGACAGTGCTATGTTCAGTAGCCTAATCTTGTAATCGGGCAGACATTAAGGCCATGTCATTAGGACAATCTTTGTATCGTCACATCATTAATGAAGTAGCTTAGGTTCAGTAGCCCTCGAAGTCTACTCTACACCCTGTCCATAGCCAAGAGCCATCTTATGACGAACTTAATTTGGCAATTAGGAATAGGACTTGTTTGTGCACGCAAAATATAGTAATTACGACATCAAACATAGGTTAGGCTATTTCAGAAGACTGGTTTCTGACTTGCTGACTACATGCACAATGAGAGCCGATGTCCTATGTCAGTAAATCGTCGCTTCTGTTGATAAAACTGATTGTCCTGTAAACTGGGTGTACTACATATATATTTTTGTTTAGTGTTTAATGTGCTTAGCCTATCATTTCTTTGCTGATGTTTGTAGATTACATCTCTAAATTTCTCTTACATTTTACAGGCAAAAAAAAAGAGAAAAAAACAATTTTACCGAAGCATTTTAGGATTCATTCATTCATTCATTCATTCATTCATTAAGTGATTTATGTTGTGATGCTTACAAAGTATAACCACTAGATGGAGCCTGTTTTCCAGCAAGTTGACCAAGTTCACCCTCTTGTGTAGCCTGTGTGTCCCTAGTGAGTTTAGACTCCCTCGTGTGCCCACATTAGTAACTAACTAACTAACTAACTTACTAAGTAACTAACTACTAATAATCCTTCTTCGAGTTTTATTTAACCCAGTTCTGCTTCTCATGGATATTAAAGCTGAATCGTCCTTAAAACTTGAATGTAGATGACTACATTTCAGACAGCAGTGGAGTGGACTGTGAAGAGCATGGTGGGTCTAGACTGGAGCCCAGAGCTGAGACAAGGGGAATGCAACTGCCAGATTAGTGGGGCAAAAATAGCATCTGTGCATAGAGATAAGATTATGCCGTGTTAGCATACTTTGGGGAAGTGGGGTGTTGTGGAAAGTGTTATTTCTTGAGTGGAAATTAATATTTGAATTGGCCCTTGACTGACATATTTCAATCTCTTTAAAGATGAACAATGCACAGCCATGCTGCATGATGAGCAAGGAAGAACAGGTGCATCCATTGTGGAATGTTTTTTGCAAGGTGGTGTTCTGTGTTTATGAGGACGCTGTGTCCTTAGGAAACCTGTAAAACACCACCCACACCTGACACTGAAAGCTTTAACATGGCACTTGTCCGATTAAGGACATTTCATTTCTCATGTGTGATCATCCTCAATTTGTCCATCCAAGTAGTTCCTTCATCATTTTCTTAATTAGTCTGTGTCATTCTCTTACTTACTTCTAAGGCGACAGTGGCTCAGGAGGTAGAGAAGTCACCCAGCATTGATTGCACCTATAGCCCTCACAGTGCTCTTGATGTGCTGGTTGGCACTTTTATGTGAGTGTGTGAATGTGAGCCACGTAAGTTTCCCTTCTCTCTCTCTCTCTCTCTCTCTCTCTCTCTCTCTCTCTCTCTCTCTCTCTCTCTCTCTCTCTCTCTCTCTCACACACACACACACACACACACAAAGTGTCGAACTGGTGGAAAAATTTGGCCTGACTACCAACGGGCAGTAGGGAGCCCAGCAAGTCAGATGAGAAATATAGACAGGGAGGAGCCAACCACTTATGGGTGGGGTCCATTGTTAAGTGCTACGGTCACACACACACACACACAGACACACACACACACACACACACACACACACACACACACACACACACACGCACACACACACACACACCCCTTTGTGATATTCCAATAAGATAGCATTATATGCACTATGGGTTGTATCAGTGTTAGGGAATACACATACATCTGCATGACAGGCTTAATGCTGGTTTTGTTTTAGAGTAACAATCACCAATTTCACTGCATGTCCTACTAGTATGCCTATGCATGTGACAATAAACAATCCTTGTGTCCTTGTGTCCTTGTATGAAATTACCTGATAGCCTCACCATTTAATGAGTAATATGACTCAATAGACTCCTATTATGTCTCTTCCTTATTTTGTCTAAAATACAACAACACTTAAGTGCCATATTCAGCACTGGCTCACAGACACACAAACAAACAGTCCACAGACATGCAGGAGAGTGTGGGGTGGGTTTCAGGAGTGTGTGTGTGTGTGTATGTGTGTGTGTGTGTGTGTGTGTGTGTGTGTGTGTGTGTGTGTGTGTGTGGGTGGAGCACTGCAAGTGGCACATGGCCTTGTCTCGTGAGACACAGGTAGAACTGACAAGACAAGTATATCAATGGGCATCCTACCATTCCAAACACACACACACACACACACACACACACACACACACACACACACACACACACACACACACACAGACACACACACACACACACACACACACACTCACACACTCCACATAGACACTCACTCATATTCCCTGCATCTGATGGTATGTGACGGAGGTAACAATAGCATGTCTAAAGTTAGTCATAGCCACAGCTGCAGTCCAAAGCAGCAGGAGACAAAAGCTCATTGTGCTGTGATGATATCTCATAACCACAACCAGAAAGGGCAACTACTTTTAATCCAGAATTATGCCATAACTATCCCCCTTTATTTCCTTTCCAAACTTCTTTTTATAGATTCAGTGTTATTTATACAGTGTAAATAGCTGTCAACATGTAAATGGTGTGCATTTTCAAATCATGTTGGTGCTTAGCCTTATGTTTTTATGTGAATCAGAGAATGAACAGTTGTCACAGAAATAGCCTAGAGTTAAAACTGTTGATGAGGACATATCAAAAATGAACAGTTGGACCACATTCATTTGAGATGGTCCTACTGTTGAGGTAAGAAGACTAAGATAGACTAAAATCGTGTGCAAAGTCATTTCAAGAAACAAAGGGGGTGTGGCGGCAGAAGACAGTGTACATTTCATGAGCTAATATTATTCAGCGTCTCCAAAGAGGCTATTCGATCACCAACATTTCCACGTGTCATTGAATGAGTTTGGAGAACAGCTTTATTCCACAGACACCTGCTCTATAGAAGAAGTAAATAAATGTGTTCCCACTTCGTGACCAGAGCTGATGCCATCCTTCGGTCTGAACTTCAGTAGACCTGTGCTGTGCTTGTCTATGCCCATACCAACCAATTTGGTTAATTCGGATTTATAACGCCTTGAAAATCCAAGTTTACAGTTTCATTATTGAGGTGCTCTACCGGTGTACGGTCGGAACGCCAGTGAGTGAGCTGAGAGGTGAGATAGCCTTGCCTCTCCTCGCTCGGCTATATTTAACGGCCTCCCTGGCCATAAAAGGACTTGACTGTGGCTTCGACATTCCGCCGAGAGCCAACATTATTTTTGTTGTGTAGACGGCTACCCCCCGTCCACTGCATCCGCACCTCCTTGTGGCTTTGCGTGGATATCAAGGCTTGGTTACAAGGCACCCGCAGCTGGACAACTCTTTGCGGCTTTCAACGGCGCAAAGTCACTTTGGGACTTGGTGAGAGCAATTATAATTTATTCTGTCGCCTTGATTGATAATTAAGTAGGCTAGGCTATTTAGTCAGTTATTTAAAATCACAGATAACATGTACTGTAGGCTACAGGTGATGCAACAGAAATCATGGTAAGACCACCCAGCAGGCTAATATTTACCTGGTAGCCTAGCCTATACAGTGTGGCTGTCAGTTTTGATTTTGTTAATGTGATCATGTGCATGGAGAATGTGAATGCATGTACAGGTGAAAGCGGAATTCCAAGAATTCCAGAATTACAGGAACTTGGGAAGTTTTATTACAGGAACCTGAGATGTTTTCATATCAGCATAGTTTCATTACCAAACACTTTTCCCTAAATTGGAATTAATGACTATGTTCACGTTTTGTCAAACAGTGAATTCAGCATTATTTTTACAGTCTTTGAAATAATCATATCAAAACATCACCATGACTGCAACTTCTTTGACAAATTCAAAAAGTGTAACTTAACATTCAGTTAAAAGAAAGCCATCATACTAAAAATGTTCAAGGTGAGATAATGATGTAGAACAAATGCCAACCTAAGTAAAAAAAAAAAAAGTTTAAAATGGTCTGTCTATATGACAGAGGTTCTGTTTGGTAATGACACTGATACAATATTCTCCTCATTATCAGTGAGTGAAGCGCATAGGTCACAGGTAGTTTGTGGATACAGTTTTGGATTGGGAAGACCGTGCCGTGTGTGCAAGGATGTCAGGATCATTGCCATTCTATCAGAAACACCACCAACACTATGATCGTGCCTACCGTAGTCGGGAGGCCCAGTCTGCCATCAGCCAATACCAGCAGAGTAGCAGCAGCTACTCCTCCCAGAGGAAGAGCAGCTCCAAGGGGTAAGAGGGTCGGACCCTCCCCGAAACCCAACCACCCCCATCCCCCTCATCCCATAATTCTAGTCAACCCTGTAAATGTTCTCCAAGCCTTTCCTAATCACACTTGAGTGAGCCTATCTCTCTCTCTCCCTCCCTCCCTACCTCCCTTAAATCATCTTATTTCTGGTCCTGTTCACTCTTCACAAGCTCATTCACCACTTACGTCTCCTTTGCAAACCCCTTTGCACCTTATCTCTTCACAAAAGATAACAGCAAGGTCTTAGCCTAATACGTCTGAATATGCATGTTTGCATCCCCACTGTGCTGTGCATACCGCCCTGTTCCCTGAATGAAGCTCACCTTTGACCTTTGCCCTATAGCATAGGTGTCAGTTCACATGGTTCTAAATGTAGTTGAGTCACCACTCTGTGTGAGGGTGTTCATCTTTGATTTACTGTACAGATGAGTTCGTAGTTATTGCATCATGCATTCGAGCTTATGCCAAAGCAAGTAGTGAATTGGCTTGATGAGGGAGGGTTGTATTGCCTTGTTATGGTACATGTACACAGTGAAAGCTTAGCTGCTTATGTATAAATATGCTGTTTGGTAATGAGTTGTGGTTTTGTGTTCTGGTTTTATGCATGTGTATTTTGTAGTTTTAAGTGGTTTTACAGTGCAAAAGGTTTATGCTTTATTGCTGTACAACTTTTACACACACAGAGACACAGACACACAAACACAGACACACACACACACACACACACACACAAACACAGACACACACACAGACACACATTCACATGCATGGCGCCTCGCCTCACATACAGTGTGGCGCACCGCTGTGTTGTTGCCAGCCTTTTCCATACATCACAGGTATTTATAGCCAGGGCCCTTCAGGGGCATATCTGGTTATGTGTGGGAGAGTTTTGTTTGTATGTTCGCAAATTGAGGCTCCATAATGCCCTCCTGATTGACAGCAGTGGTTTTTGTCCTTACTTTGCCCGAGCTCTTAGCTCAGAGTGTTGATTTAAAGACTGGATTAAAATCTGGATTATGTTTTACGGAATTAGCTTCAGCTGCACATACTTCGATGCCCATCCAACCCAAACACCCATGGTAAACACTCAAGGTGCTGAAACGATTAGAACATAAGTGGTCTACTGTGACATAATATTTATAACATATGTCCATATGTCTTGGCGACAGATCACGTTTCGTTCTGGCACATGGCTAATTATTTTTGGCTGTTTAGAAAAGCTGTCTGAAGGATCGTAGATTCGCTAAAGTCAAAGTGAAATGAAGCAAACAAAGTGGATATGTCTTTGTATGGACTTCTAATGTTGAGAATTTAAAAAACTGCAAAAAAATTGAGAACTAAAGTCATTTTTAGACTTTACGCAAGTGTTTCAACATAACAGTCTGTATTATAGCATAAAGTACTGAGCTCTGTTATGGCATTGATTTATTTTGACACGCAAGTGGCAAAAATAGGTAATGTTTTGCCAGTTGGTAGCCAATAAGATTTGCCATGCAATCAAAAAAGTTGACTTACATGATATTTTACTGTTGACAGCTTGTCTTGATTGTCTTGTTGTATGTCTGGTTACCTGTTTGTTTTGTTGTAAATATATTTTAGCCCAGTGATTCTTAACCATAGGGCCGCGGCCCAAACTTGGGCCTCAAGCGCTACCTAGTGGGCCGCAAAAATGATTTAATTGACATCAGTGTCAATATGTAATGGGCCCAAGGTCACTCTCCACTGAAATAATTGGACCTCAACTTCAAAAAGGTTAAAAACCCCTTATAATCAAAGGTTAAAAAGCCTATATAATCAGACGTCTTTGTGTCTTTTTACACCCGTGTCAGGTACTGGGTTGGATATGAAAGAGCAGTAAAAAGTCATACATATAGATTACCAATATGGCGGCTCCACTGACGCACGTTTTAGAGCCCAATGTGGCATCCAGGTTTTGTATATCTGTGGCCTTGAAAGACAAAGGCACTGTCAGGCAGGAGTGTATAGCCAGTGAGGAGGAGGAGATCATGTCATCATCTGTCTTTCCTGACACAGCCAGACAGCATAGATGAATTGTTGATGATTTAAATTAAGGTTTGAAAAGCATGTGCTGGACCCTTAGTGCATACTTCACAGTTATTGGCATAGCCTTCGCATTGCTAAGTTAAGTCATGTATGAACACTAGCTTTAGCCTATCAAGACAGCTTAAAGAAGTCAGCTAATTTTGTATTCCAGGGAGAGGAGACATTAGGCACTTACTTGTAAGTAATATTGTTGTGGTTGGTTGTATGGTTAGATTACATTTAACTAGTCAGCTTTGAGTGTGTTTATTTCATGTTGTGATTCAATGGCTGGGGGTGGGGTAGGGGGGTGGGGGGTGGGGGGTGTTTAAGGCTTCTGGTGTTCCCTTGGTTGGTGAAAGGTGAGCTCCCGGTACTTATGATCCCTTCATGCAGCATTCCAGCCCGAGTCTGGAAAGGGAGACATCCCAGTGGGGTGCCTTAGAGGTCAAAGGGCAAGGACTGGACCTGCTGTACCGAGGCAGAAAGGTGGGGAGGAGTAGCGGAGTAGCCTTCTTCTCCTGCCCCCCTGCTAGCCGTCATTCCACCATGCTCCTAACTGATCCTGAAGGATCAGCCTTGGGGGTGCTGGAGCTGCTGGATTATGGCATCGCTGCATTTCCCAGTCCCCGTCGCTGTGGAGAATGTGACATGGGGCTTAAGGGAGTTTTCGGATGGAACATGTGAATGCCAGCTCTGAGAGTTGACTCTGTGGTCATTGTTATTCTAGGACGGCTTTGTGTCATTTAGAGTGGGGTTCTACATGTCCCCTGAGAGTTCTGTCCTCCTCAGATTTGTCAATGTGGAGCTCCAGCAGATGTATGAACGTCAGATATGTTGCCTTACTCTACTGTTCTCTGTCTCTCTCTTTCATTGCCATCAAATTAGTGTTCTCTATTGTAGTCCCTAAATTTTTATTCTTTGTATATGAACACACACACACACACACACACATACACACACACACACACACACACACAGAACCATACAAGAACACACTCTTAGGGTTTTTCAGGATGTTAGGGCCATGGGGCTCTAAGAATTATATCATCTTTAGCTGCTGACTTAACTGATTGCAATTGTTAAGTATGTTTTCCCCGATGGACCAGCACTTTTACTGGGTTTTGGTGTTTCTAAGCAGTAGAGTGTGTTGGACTTTTTGAAAACTGTGTCCTTGAATAGCAGCACTTTGTTGTATAAACATTTATTTGATGGATTTTTGTGTAGTGATGTATTTTTTTCTGTCACGTAGGCCTACTACACAATTTTATTTGTCTTTCTTTGTGTACAAGCATGTTATCAATTCCGAGAACCACAGGTGTGGATGGAATCCATATTTCTTCTAGAACATCAGTCATGATATGAGGGCACTAACGATCCCGATCCTATCCCCACTTTCCCCGTTTAATCCTTCCATCTTTTAATCCTTTATCCTCCTTCATCCCTTCATCTTTGGCTGCTGAACCTGTCAAACCCTGATCCCTCTTCCCATTCACCCCAAACGTTTTCCACTTATGTTCTCAATACACTCTAGTTAGTAGATGTACATGTATACAGTTATCATTGTGTACTATCTGTACCACTGTAGCATCGCGGCCTCCTTCACTGCTCTGGATGAGAGCAGGCTGAGCCCCTTGCCCAAGCGGCCGAAGCCCACCTACCTGGCTATGGACAAGGAGAACCAGATCATCGGCTATGTAGTGCCCATCTTCAGGGGCAGGTAATGACCACCGCAGGACTGGACACGGCCACAGGACACAGGACACAGCCACAGGGGCTTGGCTGCCTATTAAAAAGCCGGCAGTTTCCATGTGACCTTACGAGGATTTACGAGGTGGCGCGAGGGCATTCTCTGGCCCTTTCCAAAATTAGGCCCTAATGGCTCCCACTCTGTTATGAAGTGCACTTATGATTGAAAGCACCCTCACCTCACAGCCAAATCGAGTTCCCTTCATTAAGGTGAAGGTTTTGAATACGTCGGCCAGATTTCACCTCAATACTTCACCTCAGTAGGCGGAAACAGGAGGTGCCTGTTAGCTTGCAATTGATTTGAATCAGTTTTACAGAAGTTACAATTGTAAGAAGCGTCTTTCGTTACAAGCAGCCATTGGTGGAAAACACCTTTGACAGATCAGCATTGGTGTTGAGACTGATGAGGTTGAAGTTTTAACAGCCCACGACCGCTTTAATTAATTGATTATGAGTGGCACTTAATGTGGTGGGCTGTCCACATACACATGCAAACTGAGTGGAAGTCAGTAGGGTAAGGCTAAGGAAGGTTTCCTGTGGCCACACCAGATGTGGACCTGAAGCAGAATTGGTTGTGGAGCATACAGTGTAATAACAGATCATACTATAATCATTTGGATGTTGTTGCTACACTAAAAGCAGAAGTGCAGTGTACATTCTAAATAAGTACACCTTCTGAACAGAAATTTTGCTCTGAAACTGTTTCAGTTCCATGCTTGTAGTGGTGTAGCCCAAGTGTTTCTTCAGGAAAGGATCTCTGAGTAGAGTAATTTCCTCAACCTCCAATGTTGACACCTCCACCTCCACCTCGACCCCACCCCTACCCCCACCCCCAACCCCAACCCCACCCATCTGATCCCTCCCACTCCAGCCAGGAGTATGCGAGCGGTCTTTCTGACACGGAGGAGGCTCGCCTGAAGGAGAGCTCGGGCTACATGGCCCGCCGAGGCCTCCTGTCCAGCACCATGGAGATGGAACGCAGCGAGCAGCACCGGTCTCGCCGCTCCGTCATCAGGGAGTCCGCCGAACGCATCTCTCTCAGCAAGAGGGTCAGTTGTCCCACCCCCCATGAAGCCTTCCGCTGCCCCTCAGCCTTCAGATCCACACCCCCCCAACCATCCGCCCACTACTCTCTCTCTCTCACACACACACACACACACACACACACACACACACACACACACACACACACACACACACACATACATGTTAATCTGCCCTGACAGGGGCCGAGTCATTCATAACCCCACAGGGCAAGTGTCAGTTTCCATGACAAGCGGTTTTAATAAGGCTATGACTCTTAAAAAGTGGGGTTAACTTTAGCCTTTCCACCATGTGCCAGCGCTGCCAGGCCGGCGTGCCTCTGGGCCCTTAGAGGGCCTGGTCATAGCTGTTGGCAGTGGCTCAGTCAGCTGGGTGTCTCGGGGCTTGTTGTTGGTGTTGTGTGTTAATGTCTTGGGGACGTCTTGAGGAGGTGGTGATTCCTGTGGCATTGGAAGGACAAATGAAACCATTCACACACATACTCTCTCTCTCTCTATCTCTCTCTCTCTCTTTCTCTCTCTCTCTCTCTCTCTCTCTCACACACACACACACACACACACGTACACAAGAACATAATATGCATATTGCACATGTGCGCGCGCAAACATACACAAAGACACAGACACACACACAGATGCACAAACACACTTGCACACATTCACACACTGTTTATGGTAAAAGAAGGCAAATGAATGCAGACACACTATGAAGAAGAAAAAGAAATCAACAGCATTCAGGTTGTACTGCATATGTGATATATGACAGATATATGCTTCAGATGTATGCTTCACATGGCATAGTATCTGCTAATGCATTATGCCTGTATTAAATGCATTGTGGGCTATTTGAATGAGGAATGCCAGCAATGCTTGTAGCTTGATTTGTGTCCTCTATTGCAAGACATTTTGGATGTAATGTAGAGTAATGCAATGTAATGCTTATAGTGTATATTACACTGTAAAACCGGATTGTCAATACAACTCAAAACTTTTGATGTAACTGATTACGTCAATAGTTTTGAGTACATTAACTATATATTTTAATTTAAGTTAACTTTAAAAGTTTAAGTACAAGTTCATGTAATTAAACTTTTAAAGTTAACTTTAATTAAAATGTATAGGTAATGTACTCAAAACTATTGACGTAATCAGTTACATCAAAAGTTTTGAGTTGTATTGACTTATCCGGTTTTACAGTGTAGGTTTATACGACAGTTATTGTGAGTTTGCTGCTCTATAAGCCGTGAGTGAAGACTTTTGACTGACCCGCCCTGCAGATCCATGACCAGGAGGAGTATCACAAGCGTATGAACGAGGACAACCTGATGCGTTCCCCCGAGTTTGTGATAAAGCCGCGCTCACACACTGTGTGGGAGAAACAGTGTGTGCGGCTCCACTGCACTGTATCTGGGTGGCCCGAGCCCAGGGTGGTCTGGTAAGTATTTGGGTCCTCACATGCACACAAACTCACACACATACACACACACACACACGCATGCATGTAGACATACACACATGCATACCACTGTGCACACCAAACATTCATGCACTTACATACACACACACATACACGCACAGATGCACATGCACATACATGTGCGCACATGCAAACACACACACACACATGCACACACACACACACACACATTTGTCACAAAAATAACCATAAATATAGATTTCAAATTCTGTGTCCTCACTTCTGGTCCTAACATGAATGTCCTATGCCTGTTTTCTTTCTCTGCTTTTTATCAACTCTTTGTTTGTTTCATTTGATTGTTTAACCACTCTCAGTTCAGAAACGTCAACACCACTGAGAGACACTGTTAGTATTTTTCTCCTCTACTTCTGAGGGGTGTTCATAGTAGGTGGTGTAGTGACTAACTCGGTTAAGCTAACTCGGAGTGAGTTGTAAACCTCCTAATATAAGGGTTTTATGGCTTCATTCTCCTAGCAAAACAAAACAAGGACTCTCCTTGTAGGAGGTTTACCACTTGCGTACGAGTTAATGTACCCAGTTAAGTGAACCTAAACCTGCTTTCTGGAATACCCCTAGTCCTGTCACCAGAGTTGTATAAAGTAGAAGTAGAAGTACTGTTTTGGATGTAATTACAACACTGGTAGTATGGTATTATGCAGTTGCAACTGCGTAGTACCGTACTACTTGTGTTGTAATTACATCCAAAACAGTACTTCTACTTCTACTTTATACAACTCTGCCTGTCACTATCTCTTCCTGCTTATTTTCTTTTCTCCTCTTTTACTTTCCCATTTTTTTTTTTCCTCCGCTCCGTCTCTGTACCATCAGGTACAAGAACAATGTCAGCATTGACCCTATGGCCAGCCCTGGCAAGTACAAGTTGGAAAGCAAGTACAATGTCCACTCCCTGGAGATTAACAGGTATTTGACGCCTCCCACTACAGCCCAAAGCAAACAGACATAACAATGTAGATGCACATTGTCCAGACTGAGGCTGCTTCCATATTGGACTGTTTATAAATAGATAAACAACAGTCTGATAGCTACTGTATATAAACACTGTTTACAACACTAATGCTGACAACATTTTTTAGCAATTAATGAGTAAATCATCTGTTTATGTTGATAGTCCACTGATGATGCAAGTTGGGTATTTTAGGATACGTCCATATTAGTGCGTTTCTAAAGAGGATTGTGACAAATGTTTCATGTGTCTGCCTGTTGTCCACATTAGTCTGCCATTTGCTGGCTGTGGAAACATAACTGTGGACCCAGTGATGGAGCCATTTGAAAATGATAGATGGAAGTA
The DNA here is from genome assembly GCA_030347295.1 of Setipinna tenuifilis. Lineage (NCBI taxonomy): Eukaryota > Metazoa > Chordata > Actinopteri > Clupeiformes > Engraulidae > Setipinna > Setipinna tenuifilis. Next base: position 25,382,172 of record CM059285.1, read on the forward strand.
AAGACAGTTTGTGTGGACAGAAATTATTTAAGTTCTGAAAGGAGCTTATGTGGACGTAATGTGAGGTCCCATCTGTTTTCCTGGTCCCCATTTTCCATATCCACTCACTGTCGAATCCGAAGCTTAAGAGGTGCCTGGCTTCTTTCTGCTCTTGTCTGATAACAACGAGGACATCTAAAAATACCTACATTGGAGACACAAACACACACACACACACACACACACACACACACACACACACACACACACACAGACATGCACATACACACACACACACACACACACACACACACACACACACGCACATACACATACTCACAAGGGACATTCTTCTCAGACAAACCACTCTGTGTCTTATAATAGTCCTGTGCCTTAGAACATGGATAGCTCCTCCCACATTTACAAACAAGACTACACTCACATGAAAAACAAAAACAAACCGATACTATGAAGTTTGCATTCCAAAGACTTTATAAACACATTCCTTTAGGGCTTATAATGCATTTATAAAGCATGTAAAGTATGCATAACTATTTATACATACCCATGACTGTAAGACATTATAATGCTATGTCATAAGCTCTATTTCAACTTCAAGTAACACAGTGCATTTGTGTTTATAAAGCTTTACCTGCCTTATGAGTGTAGTCATGGAGATTTTTTAACTAGTGAATACGAATTTCAACTATTATTAAGCTTTTTGAAAGAATTATAAGCCTTTATAAATGTATTAGAGAGTAGTTATAGAGTGTCATAAATGCAAGGTTCATAAAAAAGTTTTACCAAAAAACCCACAGTGAAAGGCAAAATGGTGGACGTGTTGTAGCAGTGTTGTAGAGCATTACATATGATAGAAGAGTGACCGTGAATTACTGTAATGCCAAACCCCCTAGCACCTGGTCGCCATGACATCACCCGGCAGGCTATTTTTTGCCCAGTATGCCAGGCTTGGATTCAGCCAGCTCTTTACAGTCTCAGCACACATGCTTTAGTGTGATTTACTGAGTGTGTGTGTGTGCGTGTGTGTGTGTATCTGTGAGAGTGAGTGAGAGTGTGTGTGTGTGTGTGTGTGTGTGCGTGTGTGTGTGTGAGAGAGAGAGAGAGAGAGAGAGAGAGAGAGAGAGTGTATGTGTGTATCTGTGAGAGTGAGTGTGTGTGAGTGGGTGTGATTGGGTGTGTGTGTCTTAGTTTGTGTGTATGTCTGTGTGTTTATGGGTGTCTGTATGTGTTTGTGCGTGTGTCTGTGTAGGTATGTATGTGTGTCTTATGATGTTCTATGTTAAACTATTCCTATGATTTGCAGTATGTAGTTTTGGTGTATGAATTACTGTGTGTGTGTGTGAGTGTGAGTGTGTGTATGTGTGTGTGTGAGTGTGTGTGTGTGAGTGTGTGTGTGTGTGTATCTGTGAGAGTGAGTTAGAGTGTGTGTGTGTGTGTGTGTGTGTGTGTGTGTGTGTGTGTGTGTGAGTGTGTGTGATTGGGTTTGATTGGGTGTGTGTCTTAGTTTGTGTGTATGTCTGTGTGTTTATGTGTGTTTGTGTGTGTGTGTGTGTGTATGTGTCTTATGATGTTCTATCTAACTATTCCTATAATTTGCAGTATGTAGTTTTGGTATATGAATTACTCTGTGTGTGTGTGTGTGTGTGTGTGTGTGTGTGTATGAGTGTGAGTGTGAGTGTGTGTATGTGTGAGTGTGTGTGTGTGTGTGTGTGTGTGTGTGAGTGTGTGTGTGTGTGTGTGTGTGAGTGTGCGTCCCTGAGATGGTACAGTCTGCATGTCTGTACCCTGTTGGTCACGTGGGCCTCTCTGCTTTCAGGTGTGACTTTGATGACACGGCACAGTATCGCGTGTCCGCCATGAACGGCAAGGGAGAGCTCTCTGCTTTCGCCTCCGTCGTCGTCAAGAGTATGTCTCATGTACACCCCTCATGTACACCCCTCAGTCCCCCACAGCCCCCCCCCCCCCATCCACTAGACTGCCCACTAGGAAGAAACTATCGCACAGATTTGATACTCTGTTGATAAAGTATTCCCCTTAAAAGAATATTCATGACTGTTGTCATAAAGTCTCATTTGGTTTGTGTAATGTTTTGTAAGCTGACATTGTTTTGGTTGTCCTTATGACAACTTGACATTAACCAAGATGACATTTCCAGATAATGTGTTTGTGATGACAACTTGACATAAGCCAACAAAATGCAATATGTTCCTGATAATGGTTGGAGATATTCAAGGGCAGTTCTACATTGTGGTTGTGGCAGAGCATGAGCAAATGTAATATTATGTTCATATTAAATAATCGAATAATTTATTCATTTAAGTTCTACAGCCAAAAATAGCAAATGTTGAAATGTCATGTAATCATTTATATTACACAAATACCATTGCACTTTTTTGTCATTGCGGGCAAATTATGTGACAAAAAGTAAAAGCTATAAAATTTGTAAAATTCACATGTGCTCCTTATTCCATGTAGGGTTCAAAGGTGAAGTTGACGAATTCCTTCCAGTTCCTAGCCAACGTAAGTACCTTTTTAAAAAAAAGTAACAGCTTGTTGTTTAATGTGTTCATGTTGATTTGCTTTCATTCTGATTCAATTTGTGTGGCTTTACATTGAGAGCACAGAGAGAGTAGTGCTGTGTATACAGCTTAGAGTAAAAAAACGATCCCTCGATATGCGAGACGCGTCTGCATATGGGAGATCGCCCCCTATGTGCCATCAATGTGAAACCTACCCAGAGTGGGGCAGAGGGGCCTACATGGGGCTAACATGCTAATTCTGCCATGCTAACGGCTGATTTTGTCTTTTGTTCGCTGGGATGCAGAAAAGGCAAACTCCAAATCAGGTAACTAAGTCGTAACGCTCTGCTGGCTTTTTTTTTCCTAATTGTTTTTTGTGTTATGTTGTTTGTGACGTTTACGTGACGTCTGTGTTTTGTCTGTGTTTTGTCTGTATTTTGTCTGTGTTTTTTCTGTGTTTGGGTAAAAACACGTGTTGTTTTTCCCTCTCTTCAGTGTGTTTATCTGTGTTTGCATGATACGTTTCTCTTGGAAAATCTTTTTCCTCTTCACTCTTTCATCTTTTTAAAAGTAAAAAGACATTTTATATCTGCAATTATATAGATATATATATATTATTGAAACCATAATAAATACTTTTATGGCGTTTAATATAAACTGATACAAAGGTATCAGTACTGTATTACTCTTATTATAACACACTATACTTACGGTTATTTGTCCAGTAAAAGTAATTTTAGTTAAGGTGTCTACTTTCTGCTTCCTACTGTTGAGTCGAAACACTTTTTTACAATCAAATTCTGGTTGATTTTATTATACTATTTAGAAGACTACTTAGTTTTCTTTTGTCTTTAGACTACACTAGACTCTGAGTCAAAAAGAGACAAAGAGTGGCATCCGGTTTTATTCTCGACTCCGCTCCGAAATACTGCCGTCGGGCCTCTTATGATACTGGTTTGTGTAGTTTAGCTCTGCAGATGGGGCACATAAGCAGGCCGAGTGTGTTTATGTGTGTGTGTGTGTGTGTGTGTTTGTGTGTGTTTCTGAGAAAAGAGACAGAAAGAGAGAGAGAGAGAGAGAGAGAGAGAGAGAGATTGAGTAATCTTGTTCAGAAGGTGTTGTTTTTTGTAAGAGTTTGTGTTTGTGTGGTATAAATGTTCTTATGTATGTGATAAGAACGTCTGCATGGACATGTCCGTAAGTCCCCATCTTAAATTCTGCACATGTTGTTTGTCTCCTTCTGTCCCGTCTCCTTCCACACTGCCGGTAATGTCTCGTCTCGTCCCGTCTCGTCTGCTTGCACACTGGTGATGCTAGTGATGTCTCGTCTCATGTGTGTGTGTGTGTGTGTGCACACACTGATTAACCTCCACAGGCTCCACTGTGTCTCTGGGTGTCTTCAAAGCTCTTCCCACCTTGTCACTAGTCCCTCTGTCCCTCTGTCTGTCTGTGTGTCCTCCCAGGAAGAGCACTCTGTGTGACCTCCGTACGACCTCCACGCCCGCCACCCTTATGTGTGTGTCAGCCCAGTCACGAGGCTGCCACTGCCCCACTGCTGGTGCTGCTGGCCCGATAGAGTCCGATCACAGGAAGTGATCTGACTTCTAAAGGGGCTTCACGCCACACTGACAAGGTGGGGGTGTGGCAGCCTGCCTGTCTCGTGCCCCATCCCTGCTGACTGTGTGTATGTCTCCGACCTTGCAGAGGGCTGGGCCTGTGAATATGGCATCACCTTCGAGACTCACATCGTGGAGAAGTTCGGCGTGTCGTTCGGCCGCGAGGGCGAGACCCTGAGTGTGGGCTGCACGGTTGTCATCTATCCCAGTCTGCAGCGCTACCAGCCCGAGATCGAGTGGTATAGAGATGGTAATCACACATTTATTGTTATTTTATTATTATTATTATTATTATTAGTAGTAGTAGTAGTAGTATTAGTATTAGTATTTATTATTGCTGTGATTCTTCTTCTTCTTCTTCTTCTTCTTCTTATTATTATTATTATTGCTATTGCTATTGCTATTATTACTATTATAATTATTACTATTATTACTATTATTATTATACAATACACATTTGGTTAAAACTTTCATTTGTTCTGAGTCATCATAGTCTTTATTTATATTGGTTTTTAGGGTAATCACAGCAAGGCAGAAATGCATAATATAAGTAGATTTATATCTTTGGTATCTTTTTGGTCCAATGCGGAAAGCCTCATTCTCAATTGGAATCCATTAGAATGTACAAGATGTTAGTTGTGTACACTCACGTTGAGAATCTTGGCACTGAAATATTGTTCTTCCGTGTACATGCTCTTATCTTTATTATTATTATTATTATTATTATTATTATTATTATTACCGCTATAGTGATACTTCTTGGTGTGAACGGGTCTTAAGTGTTGTTTTTTTCTTTCTTTTCTTTTCTGGTCCATTGCAGATAAGCTGCTGCCTCCATCCAAGTGGATGGTGATGCACTGGAGTGGGGACAGGGCCACGCTCACATTCACACACCTCAACAAGGAGGACGAGGGCCTTTACACCCTGCGCGTCACCACCAAGTCTGGATACGAGACCCACTCCGCCTACGTTTTCGTCAGAGGTGAGAGATATGTGAGGGATAATGGTTGCCAAGGTGACCTGTTCCATTGAAAATAATGGCGAAGGGAAGGCAAACAACTCTGTAACGCAAAGATTCATACAGTACAGGCCAAAGGTTTGGACACACGTTCTCATTTAATGCGTTTTCTTTACTTCCATGACTATTTACATTGTAGATGTAACAATGACTGAAGGCATCGAAATATGGACCAGTCACACAATATGGAATTATGTACTTGAACTGAAAACATGTCTTATATTCTAGTTTCTTCAAAGTAGCCGCCCTTTGCTCTGATTACTGCTTTGCAGAGTGAAAACGCATTGAATGAGAAGGTGTTTCCAAACTTTTGGCCTGTACTGTATATTTATGGATTTATTTATTTACTTTTTTGTATCTCTTGTAGGAGGTAGTTGGGGAGGGTTATTATCATAAATTTTTGGGGGACCCCTACAGTCACTTGAAGTAGCCTCAGGGGGTCACAGACGCCAGGTTGGAGAGAGAGACCTGGTCTTGGCAAAGGCATAGAGAGGAGACAAGGACGGACGCACCAGTAAGATTGCTGTGAGGGACCCATCGCGAAGGTCATGAAGTGACATGACATGTTGATAGTGTCCCTGTCATACCCAGTTGTTGTTGTGGAGTGGCAGAGTGACAGTGGCAGAGTGACAGGGTCAGAGTGACAGTCTGGACTGGTACCAGTGCATTAGTTTGGCGGTGAATTACTGTGTGTGTGTGTGTGTGTATGTATGTGTCTGTGTGTGTGGTGCGTGTATGCATGTAAGCGTATAGAGAGTACAAGCTTAAAATCTTAAAAGAGTTGATCCATTATCTCAGTGTCAAAGCACACACACACACACACACACCTGTGACGACTGGAAACACATTTGAATAAGTTTGTTCCATTCACATTAAGTGAATATTTCCTACATGAGATTTTCTCTCTCTCTCTCTCTCTCTCTCTCTCTCTCTATCTCTCTCTCTCTCTATCTCTCTCTCCCTCTCTCTCTCTCACACACACACACACCTGCACACATGTACACACACACACACACACTCACACACAGACACACACATACACACAGATTAAAAGCCCTTTGGGATCTGTTGTCCTTGCCAGGAATGTAATGTCAACTAATCGCAATTGTGTGGTGTCAAGGTTCGGAAATAAAAAGAGGAGAGAGGCACAATGGGGGTTATTAAGGGACCGTGACATGTGTCATGTCTGAGGGAGGGTGGGGGAGAGAGACAGCCAGATGGTCTGTGGAAGGTTAGACTGTTTCAGGAAGGTTGGCAAAGCGCGCCATGTTCCATACGTAAGGACCTGTAGATGTGTGTGCACCCATACACAGTCATATCAGGAAGGACTGGCGCACGTGAAAGTATTGGTTGATTGCCAGCACCTCCACACACACACACACACACACACACATACACCCTCCCAGAGACCCCCCCCCAACACCACCACCACCACCACAACACACACACACACACACACAAACACACACACACACACACACACACATACACACAGATACACACACACACAAACACACACACACACACACACACATACACACACTCGCACACACACACACACACACACACACACAGCCAAATGCAGAAATAGATTGAAAGGTGAAACTGAACACCAGAGGGTATCCTTAAAAGCACCCTCCAGTGGGTGCATGTGTGAGTTCCTCTGTGTTGATATACTGTAGGTGTGTCTGTATGTGTGTGTGTGTGTGTGTGTGTGTGTGTGTGTGTGTGTGTGTGTGTGTATCTGTATGTGTGCGTGTGTGTGTGTGTGTGTATGTGTCTGTATGTGTGTGTGTGCGTATGTGTGTATTTGTATGTGTGTGTGTGTGTGTGTGTGTGTGTGTGTGTGTGTGTGTGTGTGTGTGTGTGTGTGTATGGAAAGAAGGTTGGGTGTACTATCCACAAATATTTTCTGTGCATATGTCTTCATACATTCATTATATGTAACTTTGGGTGTTATCACACAATGCCATCTTTACAATACTCTGGTACACTTGACGCCCCAAAGTCCTGTTTGTTTGACTCGTGTGATTGCTTTGTTCCATATGCTTGGAAGAGGTGAATTCAGGCAAGGTTTAGTTGAACTCTGGCATGGTACACCTGTAATGTAATTGCAGACATACTGTACCTGAGCACAGTTTTGAGTTTTACATTTTAAATACTACTGTACAGATTGTATATAATTCTGTTGGTATGGTATTTAAACATGTGTTTATGCAAAGATTTCAGAACACAGTAACTCAACCGTGCCAGGGTACATTTCGATATTACACAGTGTGAGTGCAGACCAGGGATCAGATCAGAGAAATCCGTGCTTTGGTAGCGTATATTAGGGAGGATTGCTTAAGGTTAGTTAGGATTGTCACAGTCTGCACATCTGGTGTTTATATAGACACTCCTCTCTCTGTGGAAAGATCGCAGGTGCCCCTGGTTCGACGATAAACACCACAGCTCAGATTCAGATCCTAAAGAATTATGTTGCTATGGCAATAAATCTTGCTTATGCAAAGATTCTAAAGCACATTAACTCAACCGCGGCATACTGCAGTTCGATACTATGCAGTTGGAGTGCAGACCATAGATCAGAGAGTATAGTGCTTCATTACATTATTACATTACATTACACTCAGCTGATGCTCTTATCCAGAGCGACTTAGTTATGAAGGTACAGGGTTTCAGTTACAGTCCCTGGAGCAATGTGGGGTCAGTTACAGTCCAGAGCAGCGTGGGGTTAGGTGCCTTGCTCAAGGGCACTTCAGCCATGGATGAGGGTGCAGGAGAGCACTAGTTATTTACTACCCCCACCCCCATTCTTCCTACTGGAATGGGATTCGAACCTGCAACCCTCTGATCCCAAGACCAAATCTCTTACTCTGAGTACTGCATGAGTGAAATATACCTTGTGTGAGTATGCCAATGGAAAGGTTGGTCAGGATTTCTGTAGTCCACACATCTGGTGTTGTGACATTCATACTTTGGTAGGGTACGACTGAAATGCACCTAGTGTGAGTACACCCTTACTGAATGCGCATATTAGGCAAGATTGGTTAAGGTTAGTTAGGATTGTCACAGTCCACACTTCTGGTGTTCATACGGACACTCCTCTCCCTGGCAGATGCTGATGCCGAGGTGGCAAGTGCCCCTGGTTCGACGATAAACACTACAGTTCAGATCCTAAATAATTACGTTGCTATGGCAATAACACTTGCTTATACAAAGAAAAATGTACCTAGTGTATGTAGAGTATGCTAGTGGAAAGGTTGGTCAGGATTGCTACAGTCCACACACCTGGTGTTCATACGGACACTCCTCTCTCTGGCAGATGCTGATGCTGAGGTGGCAAGTGCCCCTGGTTCGACGATAAACACTACAGTTCAGATCCTTTGCTTATACAAAGAGAAATGTACCTAGTGTGAGTATGCTAGTGGAAAGGTTGGTCAGGATGTCTACAGTCCACACTTCTGGTGTTCATACAGACCCTCCTCTCCCTGGCAGATGCTGATGCTGAGGTGGCAGGTGCCCCCGGTGCTCCTCTGGATGTGGTGTGCCAGGAGGCCAACAGGGATTACATCATCGTCGCCTGGAAACAGCCCGCCACCGACGGGGGTAGCCCAATCCTGGGTTACTTTGTGGACCGGTCAGTTCCAAAAGAAGATTCAAGATTCAAGATTCAAAAAGCTTTATTGTCTAATATGTTGCCATATTAGAAAATCTTCTTTTGATTGAAGGCTTGGATATGTATATTTGTGTGTGTGTGTGTGTGTGTGTGTGTGTGTGTGTGTGTGTGTGTGTGTGTGTGTGTGTGTGTGTGTGTGTGTGTATTTTTTGTGAGTCATTTGAGGAATGAGTGTTCTGCGTGTGTATAGCTATGGAAGTGAAAATACTGGAAGTATAGTACAGAGGTGGACAGACCAGCTTGAGAAAGCAAAATCCTGCCATTTATTTCTTTTGCTCTAAAATGGAAGATCTTACTGCAATCAATCTGGCTTTGTGGAGTTGTGGTAATTAGAATCAGCTGGTACAGTGAGTCAGCTGGAACAAATATGTGGCATGAACCTTTTGAACATGGGATGCCCACCTCTAGTCCTACCTTTCCATGTCTTAGGTCTGTACAATCAAAACACTTCCTCTGAAAAGTGTACAATAATATTTTCAGACAAAAGGTAAATCTAGGAAAATACTATCTAAAATCTTGTCTGTTGGATATGAGGATTCTTAGCATTTGCGAGTAAGATTGGTGGGCCTTTAATTCAGAGGGCAAATCCAACATTTTCACTTGTTCACTATAAAGTTTAGTCTGTAGTGTACCATCCAATGTAACTGTGTACTAAATAGTGAACAAACCAATGTAACTCACACACTGTACAGTGCACTACACAGTATAGTGAAGGAGCAAGAACATTTCAGACAGAGCAATACTCTCATAAGCTCCTCTCATAAGCTTCTCTCATGTAACATGACCAACATTGACCTTTCCCGTGACCTTCTCTGTCACATCTCTCCTGTCCTGTCAGCTGTGAGGTTGGCGGCATGAGCTGGATGCAGTGCAATGACACCCCCATAAAGTTCGCCCGCTTCCCCGTTACTGGCTTGGTCGAGGGCCGCAGCTACATCTTCCGCGTCCGCGCCGTCAACAAGGTCGGCCTTAGCAACGGGTCACGTGCCTCTCTCCCCGCCGCTGCCATGGACCCTGCTGACCGTGCTCGCAAAGGTACCCCCCATAATCTCCCCTACAGCAAAGGTACCCCCAATAATCCCCCTACAGCAAAGGTACCCCCATAATCCCCCCTACAGCAGCAGTACCCCCACAACTCACAACAGCAAAGATACCCACATAAACCCCCCCCCGCAACAAAGATACCCCCACAACTCACAACAGCAAAGACACCCACATAACCCCCCCCCCCTGCAACAAAGATACCCCCACAACTCCCCCTACAGCAAAGATACCCACATAACACCCCCCCCCCCCCCCCCCCGCAACAAAGATATCCCCACAACTCCCAACAGCAAAGTTTCCCCCACAATTAGTGTGAAACAGTGTTCACACACACACACACACACACACACACCCACCCACACCCACCCCCCCCCACACACACACACACACACACAGCTATAACTATGTCACTAGAACTTTTAAATGAACACACACACACACTTTTAAATGATTTTATTATCACCAACATAGTGACACAGTATTTGTCCATTAAGTAAAAGGTGCAGTTAGCCCTCACTGGTGATGTCATTTCTGGTGACATTTGCATCAAACCCTTTTCCTCAAAACTTTCTTCTAATTTCTCCCATTTTGTGTTTCAGGTGCATCTGCCCCGTGGACTGGCCAAATCATTGTCACTGAGGAAGAACCAGCAGGTTGGAACCTTTTAGTGATAAAAAATATCATAGATAAAAAGATGCTAGAATGAATGTAGTTTTGTCTTTACAAAGTGTCACGTACTTTCATCTACTTACTTACTCTGTATGAAAAGTGCGTTACTGTTAACCTTTACTCTGTTGTATGAATGTAGAGGGCGTGGTTCCCAGCAAGCCATGTGAGCTAACTATCACCGAGGCAACAAGGAACTATGTAGTCCTCAGTTGGAAGCCTCCTGGCGAGAAGGGTCGTGAAGGCATTATGTACTACGTGGAGAAGGTAGGAAAACAATGGGTTGCACTGAACACTGTTACACACTATATGTAAGAAATTTATATTTTATAAAGAAATGTACAGTACTGTAGGCATAAAATGGTCCTGATTTGTCACCAGAGGCTAAGGAAACAAGCTAAATTGAAAGACTGATTTCACAACAGTACAGCCAGTAGACTGTTGTAAAATTTCATTTACAGCCCGCAAATTTCGATTATGTTTTGGTTTTGAGTTTTGCTTTTAGAGGGACAACAGTGCTCTGTAGTATTTTGAATTTGGTTGCAGTTATCGGTTTTGGCCACATTCTAGCAATATTTACTAAATCAGATAATAAGCACAATTCTTCAGCCAGGCAGAGAACCCGTGCACCTTTAACTTTTATTTTTTTAAGCATTTTTATAGCATTCCTCACTTGTGTGTTTATTTAAAGGTGGTCTTCATCAGACTTACTGTAGTCTGTAGAGCTGAAGTGTGTGGACCTCTCTTTTATGTCTTGGATTTCTTCCTTTTTTGGGTTTAGCACCTAATTACATTACGGATGTGCTCACCCTCTTCCGTTGTTTTTCCTTGTTTTCCTTTGTTCTGGCTAATGTTCGGCTGTTGTGTAAGACATATGACGATGTTTTCAGACAGGCTGACAGTGCCGTGTGTCTGTCTCTGTCTCTCTCCTAAGTGTGTGGCAGGCAGTGACACCTGGCAGCGCGTGAACACAGAGATCCCGGTGAAGTCTCCTCGCTTCGCCCTGTTCGACCTGGCCGAGGGGAAGTCCTACAGCTTCCGTGTGCGTGCTTGCAACTCCGCCGGTGTGGGAGAGCCATCTGAGCCCACCGAGGCCACCACTGTTGGGGACAAGCTGGGTGAGTTAGTGTGCCATAGCACCACTAGCTTCTGGGTGAGTTAGCGTGCCAGCGCACAGACAGTTTCTGGGTGAGTTAGCGTGCCAAAGCACAGACAGTTTCTGGGTGAGTTAGTGTGCCAGACCACAGGTAGTTTCGGGGTGAGTTAGTGTGCCAGCGCACAGCTAGTTTCTGGGTGAGTTAGTGTACCAGCGCACAGCTAGTTTTCTGGGGGAGTTAGTGTACCAGAGCACAGCTACTTTGGGACAAGAACGCAATGCTACCTAATGATGTGACAATTAGGTAGAAGCATAACCATAGCCCTTTCTCTAGGCCCCACAGACAAGCAGTCCTTGTGCCCCTTCCTTTCTGTGTTTCTCATGCAGCTGACTTGCTAGAGTCCCCCCTACTGCTGGGGAGCACACTCCTCACCCACCCACCCACCCACCCACACACACACACACACACACACACACACACACACACACACACTCACAAACACACACTTGGAAGCCCCTTTCCATAACACAGTCCTTGTGGCCTTCCCCTTCCTTTCTATGTTTCTCATGCATCTGGCTTGCAAGGCCCCCACTGCCCGGGGCCTGTCTCCTGCAATCAGCACACTGTACCTTACACAATTTTATCTTTATGTTTATTCTGTTGTTGTGTTCTGCATGTAGACATCCCATCTGCCCCTGGCCGTTTGGTTCCCACCCGTAACACAGACACCTCTGTTGTGGTGTCATGGGAGGCCTCTAGGGACGCCAAAGAGCTGGTTGGGTATTACATCGAGAGCAGCCTGGCTGGCAAGAACGAGTGGGAGCCCTGCAACAACAAGCCCGTCAAAGCCACAAGGTACCGTAAAGCACACACACACACTGACTAAAGACTTCAAGACCTTTAAGCACTTTCTTTAGCCCCTACACGCCCCCTGTTGTAATATTACAACATTTAACATTACATATTTAATTACATTTAATTCTACAAAATAAACCTTCAGATATATACTACTATACTATACATTACATTACATTACACTTTTACCCAAAGCGACTTACAAAAGGAGGACATAATCAGTTAACAGAGGTGTAGAGGAACACAGAGTTAGCAGACTACCCTCAAACACACAAAAAAATACATGTGCCTTAAGTAAGTTTCCCGGAGCAGGGACACTACAGACACACACCCACCTCCTATGCACACAGACTTATACAAGCATGTGCAACTATAATCAGTTGGAAAGCAGACCCAGACCCAGGCCAGACCCAGACCCAGACCCAGGCCAGACCCAGACTCAGGCCAGACCTAGGCCAGACCCAAGTCAGAGCAAACCCTCTCTCGTTGCTCCTCAGGTTTGTGTGCCACGGCCTCACCACAGAGGAGACCTACGTGTTCAGAGTGCGTGCCGTGAATGCTGCAGGCCTCAGTGATTTCTCTCAGGAGTCTGAGGCCATCAAGGTCAAGGCTGCTATCGGTGAGTCTGCTGGGCTGTAACGACACAAAACATCAGGGTGTGATGGAGGAAGTTTTAGGGATTTGTTTAATAGGTTTGTTTACACTGACGGACAACCTGACTTCAGGAGGTACAATCTACTACCACATGTTAGTAGAAGTTCACTAAATCGGGTGACTTCAATCAGCACAACTCAGCCAGATGAAGAAGTCAATTAGTGAAGTCACCTGTAGGAACCTGCACAGATTGGACCAGGTGATTTGGAATGTGTGGCACTGGATTGTAGCTTCTGAATCTAGATTGCCCATCACTGTTTGTTTATTGTGATTATTTAGCTTATTATTTAAGCCCATCTATCCCAGAAATGTCCCGATTCTCTGCAGACTGGCTTTGTTGTTCTCGTATGTGATGTTCTCTCCATCAGTCAGATTCTTCTTCTGTCTTGTTTCATCTGGAGCATCCCGAGTCTGTACCATCATCAGATCCTGTCCCCGTGTTTCTTGTTCCACGTCACGTCATGGTTCTTAACCCACAGCGTTCCTGCTGCACACCGTTTGTAATATCAGGCCTTGTCCACTTTCCACTCTTGTCGTAACAGCCCCTGCCCGCACACAAACAACACGTACCGGAGGCAGGGTTCAGGACTTGTAGACTCCCACTAGATTGGGTCCAGTGATCCAACGTAGCGGTGCCTACAAAACCAGGTCACCTGCCAGCCCCATCCGGTTATCGCTCCCTCACACCCCCCCCCACATCCCATGCTGTAACCCCAAATCCCTGTACCCTACACCCCCAGCACCAGCACCTGTGTAATACCCCCTGCCATTGGTCTACCCCCTGCTCTAACCCTCTCTGGCTGCCTTAGGTAGCCCTCACATAGAACCTTTGTGCCAAGCAGCATGCTCTTGTAGAACCCCTCTTGGAACACATCTGGTTACCATGCCGATCGGTTTTGCTAGCAAGAATTAGCAATGATGAGGAATCACATTTCCATAAAACAGTAGGCTACTGATAGACTTTTAGCTAACATACTGTGTGTTAGATATGTATGAAGCTAAAGCTGTAACATATGTAATTGAAGATGTAAAAGATTAATATGGGTGTAAAAAACTAAGTTCTCAGTGATAGTAGTAGTAGCAAGATGAGTAGTAGTAGTAGTAGTAGTAGCAGTAGCAGCAGCAGCAGCAGCAACAGCAGCAGTAGTAGTAGTAGTAGTACAAAGAATAGAAGATAAAAAGAAGTAGTTGTGTTAGTAGTAGTGATCGTAATATATAACTATTATTGTTTTCAGATGACGTATATACATAATAGAATGAAATGAAGCACTATGACAGTTAGCTTTGGTAAAGAGCGATAAATATAGGGGCTAATAATGGTATAGTGATATACATTATATATCACAGTTTATATATATATTTATATATAATACCAATATATAATGGTTTATAATGGTAAGAGTGATATCGATTGGATAACCAGAAACTGTGTGATTTTTGGGTTGGTACAAGCTCTGCTTGTGCTTTTGATGCTAGCTAGATGCTAACTCACTTAGCCACTCACTGACCTGCTCACGCCTCCTCTCACTTCCTCTTCCTGTGTTCTCACTTCCTCTTCCTGTGTTCTCCCTTTCCCTCATCTTTTACATGTTCCATCTACCTCTCCACCTTTTCTCTTTGCCATCCGTTCACACACTCTCATCCGCTCTCTTTTCTTTCTTTCTCTCTCTCTTTCTTTCTTTCTTTCTTTCTTTTTTTTCTTTCTTTCTTTCTTTTTCTCTTTCTCTTTTTTTCTTTTCTTTTTCTCTGCTTGCTACTCGTAGATGTCTCTCTTCAGCCATCTTGTCTTCATTTTGTCTCAGAGCCAGATGAAGACTGTTGTGCTTTTAACTTAGATGCTTCTGTTTCTGTAGTTATTTTTAAAAATAAACGTGTGATTTCCTGGCATTTAATGTTTTCTCAAATGCCTCTGAAATGCTTATAATATGTCTGTCAGTCATGTAGTTGCTGTGTGTGATTCAGTGGATATAGTTGTAATACCATGTGATTCACAACAGTAAATGTGTGCATAGCTGTAATTGTATGTTGTGTTTGTGTGTGTGCGTAGATGTGTAATCTGTTCTGTGTTTAGCTAGTACAAGTAATGTTATGACTTGCCTGATTGTCAGACTTGCTTCTCTTGCTGTTTTCTGCTAACTCCTGTAGGGGGCGGTATTCCTCATGGTGTGTGTCTGGCAACAGGGGGTAACGGGGTCGGACTAACCGAGCACATCCTCCCACGTAGGGGGGAAGGCAGGCATGTTGCCCCCCCCCACCAAACCCCTCCCGACACCGCGCTAACGCTCAGGGCTCACGCCGCTGACAGGGGCACTGGGGATGGGGGTCCTCAGGGTGGTGGGCCACAGAGCGCGCTCAGTAGAGGCCGAGGGGGCCCCAAGAGGGGCAGTGTGAGTTGGGTGGACGAGCCGTCTGCCGTCTGCCAGGCTCCCAGAGAACCAGGCAAAGACAAGAGCACCCAGACAGGGGGGCTAGTAGACCCCCAGGAGGGCCGTCATCAGCTGGGCTCTGTGTCTGTAAGGGAACCCAAAACTGAGCCAGTCCCAGTCCCAGTACCAGTGCCAGTGCAGGTACAGGAGTCGGTGGTGTCAGCAAAGCCAGAGACAGACACTGGTGGGGTCCCCAAATCCAAGGGCAGGGCTCAGGCACGTAAGTCCTCAGTAGATGATGGGTCGTCCGAGCGGGGCAGAGACAAAGCCCGAAGAAACTCAGGTGAGCATCCAAAGATGAAAGATTAAAAACAAAAATCCAAAAGCCATCCACCTTCTTTTTTTTCTCTTCAGCAACTCTCTGGATCTTTATTCTCATGAAAGAATTCCAAGGAGTTGTGCTTTCTGCAAGTTTAAACCCCTTCTGGTTTAAACCCTTTTCCATCATCATTTTTTCCACTTAATTTCCATCCTTCCAGCTGTTCATCTTTCATTTTCTGCTATCCATCTTCATGAATTGTCATCAACATGTGTACTCCTAAATACACCCACACAGACGTACACATACATTTGCAGTAGAAACCTGCAGTAGATATATATCCATATATCATAGTCCTCTCTGCTCTTTAGTTAGATCTCTGGTGTCATTCTGAAGGAATGCAGTCTTTTCTTATCTCTAAAGAGCCATATAACTGGTGGACACTAATGATGTATAGGTTGGGGCTTATACTTACAGGTAAGGAAGAAAAATGAAACGGTACAGTGCTTGTGTGCTTGTGAGGCATACTTCAGAAAGTATGACCTAAGGTAAGGTGTTATAACATGCACTGTTTTAAGTCACATGTTGTTGTTCACCAATCACTTGGCCACTGTGGGCCATTCAGTCGAACTAGGCCCTCTGTATCTATGACTTAGAAACGCTTCAGCAGTTCACAGACACCTTCTCCTCCTCATATGGTATTTTGATCACGTTTTATGCTAAGCTATCACGTTAACTCACAAATACTGTACACATCACCAGCTAAATGCCAGGCAAACAATGTCAACATCAAGCTATACCCTTAGATAGTCAGTTAAAGGTGCTATATAAAGGATTGTGGCCAATATTGGTACTGCATTTAAATTCAGAATACTGTAAAGCATGACACAAAACACAAAGTCAAAACATAAACAGAAATTTTGGACTGTAAATTCGGTTTTGAAAAGTGAATATTTAGTTTGTGTTACTGTTGTTGGTGAAATCAGTATTTCAATGTAACATATTTTCATAATCTCTGGTGACATGTCAGGATCATTTTATGATTGATGACTTATTTATTTTTAACATATAGCACCTTTTACAGTGATACACTGCCAGCTTAACATGAGAGTTATGCAATTTAAAATAATGTCATAAATGTTCACAGAAAGTTCAAAAAGAGATCACAAATACAAAAAGATAACAGGACAAATATAACAGGACAGAAAAAAAAACGATAAACATATCGAAGCATACTACTACACATAGCAAAGCTTACAGCAGAGCAGGGACAAAAATGTGATGCGATGTGTCACCATGCCAGACAAGACAAGCCAGGGACAGGGACAGCCAATCAGATGACATTGCATTGCTGTAGTCTTTACACGTAGAGCAATTATAAAGCCATTGAACAGGCAGCGATGACAGGCACCCATGCTGCTAACTGATGTACTGATGTGCTCTTCCCCACTGCGCTGCGCCACCACGCCACGCACGCCATTCCACCGTCTCCCCACCGCAGCCTCCCCCGCTCCCCCCTTTGGCATCACCGTGCTGGAGTGTGTGCAGGACTCCATGGTGCTGGCCTGGAAGCAGCCCGCCTTCATCGGGGGCGCTGACATCACCGGCTATTTTGTGGACTACCGCGAGGTCGTCGGAGGCGTGCCGGGCAAGTGGCACGAGGCGAACATTAAGGGCGTCAGCGAGAGAGCGTACAGGGTCAGTGTCCTCACCGTGCCTTGGTGACCAAATGACCCCAAACGGGAAACTATTTTGTTATGGTGTTTTGTTTTGGTTGAACTTAGTCATTACCTATGTGGAGCAAATGATTATAGTGTAATCTATTGTTACAGAGTGCACTTTGCAACCACGTCACAACCTCTTCTGCACCTATAGTAGACATGAAGCAAGGCCTGAATCCTGAATGAACAATCTAACAAAGCCTCTGCTGTGTTTGGGCCTTCCTCAGGTGTCAGACTTGAAGGAGAACATGAACTACCAGTTCCAGGTGCGTGCGGCGAATATGGCAGGTGTGGGTATCCCATCAGCCCCCAGCGAGGTGTTCAGATGTGAGGAGTGGACCATCGCTGTGCCAGGTACGATTCAGGTTTCTGTTTGTCTGTCTGTCTGTGTGTCTGTCTGTCTGTTGGCCTGCCTGTCTGTCTGTCTGCCTGCCTGCCTGTCTGTGTGTCTGTCTGTGTCTTTTTTTTACTACAGAAGGACCACTTCACATAGTATCTGAGCAGAGCATATATAGAATTGAGAAATAATCAACAATGACGGAGCATAACTTCGCATCGAAAAGTTATTTGGCTCTGCCAGCACTGAATAATTCTGTGAAAAAGCACACCTCAGTGGCTGTTACCCCTTACATATAGACACAGACTACTGTGTATAAAAGTCTTAAAGTCACATTGTTTATACAGTATGCGCTTATTCATGATGTTTTGTATTTAAGATAACTGTGAATCACACAACCCTCTCCCACCTCCTCCTGTGCTGCAGGGCCACCCCACGATCTCCAGGCCTTGGAGGTGCGCAAGACGTCCCTGACGCTGTTGTGGAAACCCCCCGTGTACCAGGGTCGTGACGAGGTCAACGGCTACTACGTGGACATCAAAGAGGCGGCCGCAGGCATCGAGGCTTGGAGAGGCGTCAACGAGAAGGCCTGCACCAACAGATACATGAAGGTCACTTTCCCAAACCGTACCATGGGTTCCTCAGAGAGAAATGAATGAGTGAATGAATGAATGAATGAACAGACAGACAGAAAGACAGATAGATTCAATCAATCATTGAATCGTTTATTCAGGGAGAATTGACTGAGCATGAAGCTCTTTTGCAGCAATGCCCTGAGTTTACAATTCATGACATGAAAATAAACAAATAACAAGAAACAATAAGGAAAATAAATAAAAGTACAAAAGAAAACCATCAAATTTAGATTAAATGATTATAAATAAAAATATTAAGTTACCATCGCCCCATTTCCTGTGCCTCTGTACAGGTCAGTAACCTGAAGGAGGGTGAGACCTATGTGTTCCGTGTGCGCGCTCAGAACAAGGCTGGAGTGAGCAAGCCCTCCGAGGCTACAGAGCCAGTTCTGGCTGAAACTAAACCAGGTACAGAACATGGTGTCCAACGACCAGGTGTCCATATTGTATATGTTTTTTAGTCAGTGTATACTGTGTTTTTGGTGTACTTTAGTTTAGCACCAATATGGGACAGTATTTTAAATTTGTTGTACTGTTATACAAAGCATGACGGTGCAATGACAATAGAGACGTTTATTTTAGGTCTTTATCTTGCTTCCACGGCGTTCCTGTAAACATTTTTTTATCTTCCTGCACTCTTTGAATCTCTCAAACACTCACATTTTACTCATTCTTTCTCCTAAAGAAAGACTGGAGAATCAAATTTGTGTAAGAAACGTTTACTCAAATCGGCTACCTAGTTGTGTGATCTTATTGAGG
>CM059285.1:25411453-25448953 GCA_030347295.1 Setipinna tenuifilis
CCAAAAAGTAAAAAAACAAAAAAAAAAACACTGATTTTACGGGATCCAGACTAAAGAACAAGTAAATATGTATAAAGGCCACAGAGAAGATTACGGAGATTTGAAATAAATAAATAAATAATTAAATACATACATTTGTAGGCTGCTTACTAGTGCCATTGTAGGGTGGTAGTAGTATAAGGCTGTGGCACTAACGTGTTTACCCTCCTTTAAGTATTATTTATTAGTGCAATAGTGCAATATTAGCGCAAAGTGCAATATAGTGAAAGGGAAAGTGACGGGTGCTACAAGTGGTTTGGGGTTTCTAAAGTGTAGGTCCAAACGGTCAACCCAACAAACAACAAACCAAACACAGCTGAATACTGACAACTGAATGATAAGTAATGCTATTCAAATAAGTCTGATAGTGCAGTATTAGCCTGCAGTATCTGTTTAAAGTCAAGGCTATTTTCCATGAGATTTTAAGTAACTAGGTGCTGTCTACAGTAACCCAATGACTGCATACGTATTACCAGGGCCGCTGCTAGTAATTTTGGTCCTTATGAAAGAATACAATGTTGTGTTCCTTATTATTATTGTTATTGTTAGTATTATTATTATTGTTAATAATAATAATAATAATAATAATAATAACAACAATAGGGGCAACATTGGTGCAGTGGTTACAGCAGCATGTGTACCATAAACAGGCAAGTGCCCATAAGGACCCAAGTTCGAACCTGGGCCCAGTCATTTCCCCAACCCCACCCCATCTCTCTCTCCACTCACTCCCTGTCATCTCTTTACTGTCCTACCAAGAAAAGGCATAAAAGCCCAAAAATTGTACTTTAAAAATAAAATAATATTTTTAATACCGTCCTCAGAGGGTGCCCTGTCAATGCTAGGCCCTTAGATTTGTCCTTTTCCTCCCCCGGTAGCGAGTGCCCTCGCATATTACAACTGGGCTAGGATGGGTTGGGATGGAATGGAATGGAATGGTGTTAAATCCGAAGTTAGGCCGAGAGTCCTTGAGATGTTTCTGACTGTGTGTCTTGTTTTGATGAACTGCTGATGCTTCTATGAGGTTATTGTGAGGTTACTGTGCTGTGCATGAGCAAGTGTTTTGAGGAACTGAAGCCATACTGTGCGTTTTCAAGGGGAATGGCAAACTCCACACACGTTTGACTGGAGATACCTTTTATGTCCTTGTTTTCAAGTCAAATCTTTTACGTGTTTTGTTCAGTGAAATATAAATGGTTTCTGTGTTTTAATGTGTGTCCCACGTCATTCAGAGTCACTGCACTGTAATTGTCACATCACTTACCTACCCCTCCGCCCTCACACACACACACTGCATAACGATAGTTGCATCACTTTCTCCCTCACTACGAATAGACTATGATGTCACTCTTTAAAATCACTGCATATATTTAAGTCACTTTCTGTTTGAGTGCATAGAGGTAACTGGCATAATGTGCTTACATCACGATATAGAATTCTATGACATACCCTTGTTGTGTCACAATAAAGACTATGACATCGATGTGTCTGTCACCTCTTTCTAATAAATGGAGCACGTATTCCCTCACCTGTTGTTTTTCTGTGTCACCTCAATGTGTCTCAGTCTTTGGTCTATTCTACCTTCTTGTTCTTCTTCTTGTTGTTCTTCTCTTTTTCTGTGTGTGTGTGTGTGTATGTGTGTGTGTGTGTGTGTGTGCACAACTATCTTCTTCCGTCTCTCTCTCGCTTACACCACAGCCTGCTTGTCTTACTCTTCCTCTATTTTTATCGCCTCACGCCTTCCACCCCTCACCTTTTCCAAACGTCCTGGTCCTCCGTGTGATTCTACCCATGATGCCGCTTGATCACCTGCACCTACATGTACCTGCACCTGGGATAGGAATCTGTTTTCCAGACCATGTTCATTGCAATACAGTAATGAATAAGAGAGAGAGAGAGAAGTGTCCGCTCACTGGTATAGGTCCCAAAAGGTTTTTTCAACCACAGTGGCAATGTTTTTATGTGTTTCATCGGGCAGGTCTTGCCTGGTGAAGGCATATTTTGCTGATGAAGATCCCCAATGGGTCGAAAAAAAACATTGCCACTGCTTTCATGTACTGCTGTCTTGGCCAGGTTTCTCTTGAAAAAGAGATTTTATATCTCAGTGAGACTAACCTGAATAAAGGTTATTATTAATAATAATACGGTACGATGGCCACTACATTACCACTACTAAACCCTTTTGGGACCCATACCAGTGTGTAAATACCCTTCTCTTTCGTTGAGTGTATTTTTTTTATGTCATGCACCTGGCCTCAATGAGGAGGAATGTGCACACACTACTACTTTCTTACCCAGTGACTTGAAGACAAACTGTCACTGAAACTAGACATTCACATCAATGGAAGTGAACCAATTTCAAATCCATTTCATTTGCCATTGTCATTAGGCTAACTGTTACGTACTAGATTCATAATTGAGATAGAAACATTACATCATTAGATCATCTATATCATTACAAATGAATGCTGCCATTGAAAGATGGACTTCCTGCTCTGTAAGTACTTTGTAAGAGTTATAATATAGTATATTTATATGGATATAAAGATCAACATATACATTCTGCATAATATGTATGTTTAGAAATATGCAGTATATAGTTATTCATACCAGTACAGATGCTAAAAAGTCTATTTAGGTTGATAACTGTTGAATTTTGTGCGGTACAGTTTGTTTAAACACATACACTCCCAGAGGAAAATACTGCCTCTTACAATTGTCTTATTTTTTTCATGAAAGACAAAATCAAGATCTTTTAAGCTGGTCTTTTCATCTTAAGGGAGACTTAGGAGAAACAATTAAGAGTTCAGTGAAGTCTTGACTTTGTCTCCTAAGGAACAGTGTCCAGTGAAACCCTGCAAGTCCAACTTAAGATCTTAAAATAGTATCATACTGTTCTTTTACTGCAAGTTTTGTTTTGTTTTGGAGAAACAAATCCCACATTAATAATGTCTTATATTTTTCTGCTAGACAAAAATAAGACTGTTGAAAGAAGTAATATTTTCCTCTGGGTTCTTCCTCCTCAAAGTCCAGTTATATCCCTGGACCCAACACATCTTATGGTAGAACAAAGTTTCTTCAACAGTCTGTGTGTGTGTGTGTGTGTGTCAGTCTATTGTGTACATTTGCCGAATGCTTATGCCTGTGTATGTATGCTGTGTGTGTATGCTGCATGTGAGTCTGTGTGTGTGTGTGTGTGTGTGTGTGTGTCAGTCTGTAGTGTACATTTGCCGAATGCTTATGCCTGTGTGTGTGTATGCTGTGTGTGTGTGTGTGTGTGCTGCATGTGAGAATGTGATTAGCTGTCTGTGAGATGAGTATATGTACACTGCTAGGCCATGTAGGTTCTTCCTCCTCGAAGTCCAGTTTGATCTCCGGTTCCAACATAGCTTATGGTAGAATAAAGTTTCCTCAACAGTGTGTGTGTGTGTCTGTCCGTGTGTGTGTGTGTGTGTGTGTGTGTGTGTGTGTCAGTCTGTAGTGTCCACTTGCCGAATGCTTATGCCTGTGTGTGTGTATGCTGCATGCGGGAGAATGTGATTAGCCATCTGTGAGATGAGTATACACTGCTACACTATACCCTGTGAGTGTGTGTGTGTGTGTGTGTGTGTGTGTGTGTGTGTGCCCACTGTTCCACTGAAAGCAATCACTGACCGTAAAGTTATAGGCTCATGGTCTGGGGAATGTGGATTGTGATCGTATTAGCAAGAACAAAGAGTTCATGCTGTTCAGACTGAGACGCCCGTCATCTGACCAGTCCTGAGAGGTGGAAAAAAGAAAACAAAACGTATGGAAAAGTGAGAGGCAAAGCCATGCGTAAAAGTAGAGGTGTCAAGTCTGGCTGCCTTCAGAAAGTAAAAATCCTTGCACGTATTTTATCCGACCATTTTCTGAACCAGCTTGTTCAAATGAACACAAATCATAAGATGGGTAGATTGTCTAATTGGTAATATAACCTAGGTGAAATGCACAGGCAGAGAGATACATGACTGTTTTGACATTACACTTAGCTGACGCTTTTATCCAAAGTGACTTACAGTTATTTAGGTACAGTGTATTAGTTACACTCCCAGGAGCTATGTGGGGTTAGGTGCCTTGCTCAAGGGCACTTCAGCCATGGATGAAGGTGTAGGGAGTCCAGTCCATATACATTCTTCCTACTGGTAAGAGTGGGATACAAACCTGCAACCTTCTGATCCCAAGACCAACTCCCTAACCATTAGGCCACAGCTGACACGATTTTTAGTTTCTGAAGCCGGCATTGACACCTCTACATAGAAGAGTGTACATGTGTTTGAGTGTAGTGTACTTTAGTTGAAGTGCAAAACGCACAACAGAGACGGAGGTGCTGGCAACTCATTAAACAATTTGCCAGAGAGAAAAAAAGTACCGCACACGCCCGAGTTGTCAGTGAAGAAGTTTTTAATGTGACAACGTTTCGGCCTTCGACCTTCCTCAGGTCACGTAACCGAAGGCCGAAACGTTGTCTCGAAACTCGAAAGTGTGCGGTACTTTTTTTCTCTCTGGCTGAGTGTAGTGTACTGACAGATACTGTATATGCCCATAGCCTGTGCTATCCCTTTTGAGCTTATGGAGTATACACCTCTATTTATCTCCGTGACTGTAAACTTGACTGAGATGGACTTCCGGGTGAGTGTGTAAAAAAGTAGTGTGTGTGTGTGTGTGTGTGTGTGTGTGTTTGTGTGTGTGTGTGTGTTTGTGTGTGTGTGTGAGAGAGAGTGAGTGTATGTAAATCTTTGCTCCTCTTCCTTGTCAGCTGAAAGTGACAGAGAGCCTTGGCGATATCGGCGCTGGGGCTTATCTCACCGACGCAGACGGCAACGTGGTAGTCGGACAGCCACCCCCCAAGGCGGGCACCCCAAAGCCCACCAAGACTCCTACGCCCAAAACACCCACCCCCCAGACCCCAAAGCCCTCTACCCCAAAGCCCTCTACCCCAGCGCCACAAACACCAGTACCACGCACACCTACGCCATCTCCTGCCAGCCCCACTCCCCCGACCCCAACCCCAACACCGGAGGTTCCTGACAACTCGGCACCCCCCACCCCCTCTGCCACGCCCACACCTGGCGACGGACCCAAGAAGAAGGTGTTGGTGAAGAAGGTGATGAAGAGAAAAGGTGGGCCTTTAGGGAAAATAAAAACACCAACAAACAATCCCATGGCCACAAAAATGAAATGTGTTGTAACGAGGCATTGACTGTAGTGTTTTATACATGAGTTAAAGAGTTCTTTGCACAAGAATTTCAATGCTATCTCCAGTGTTTGGCAACCAGGATAAAGAAGATACAATCTAGTACCACATATTCCAAATCATCTGGTTCTACCTGTGCATTTAATACAGGTGATTTCACTAATTAACTCCTCTACCTGGCTGAAGAGATGTGCTAATTAGAATCAGATTATTTCATAAATAATGAAACAAATGGACGTATAATGGACGAATATGTGGTACTGGATTGTACAGTTTCTAAAGCCAGGTTGCCTATCACTGGTTCTATGCGGATTGAATTTCAGTGCCATTAAAAACCTCTGTGTCTCTTCCTGCAGACTCTGTGGGTCTGAAGTCTCCAGGTGGAAGCAGGGAGGGCACCCCCAACACGACACCCTGCACCACCCCTCTGCCTCCCGAGGACTAGACGTGCCCTCAACCGGAGCAGCCAAAGACACTTCTGGAAGAGAAACATGAGGAAACAAAAAAAAGTAGCAAATAAGGAAAGACAGTATGGCTTATAATTAAATGGTATCATACTAGACGGTTGGTTAAAAAGCAAGTAGGGTACTGTATGTTGCCTAATGAGTGGCTGCCGCAAAAAGATATTTTTTTGTCACTTCAGTAGCCTATGCAGAATTTTTTACACAAGCTTAGATAAGTTTTAGTACATGAGGTGACTATTAAACCAATCATGTTGTGTATCATACTCGATTGCAGTGAAAAAAGTACATGTAAGAATTCATCCAACTGAACTCTCTTATGTGGGAATATGAGACTTGGTTTAAATAAACTGCAAGCAGATGGATTAACATTCTGAATTGTCTATTTCCTCCTATACCTAACATTAGGCCTTTGTTATTTTCTTTCAGGGATGGAGGTGGATATAGCATTCTTTAATGTATTACAATAATACATAATACAATTGTATTATGTTTTGAGGTAGCCTGGTAAACCTGCCCCTCGTACTTCACTTCGGTTTGTACACATGGTCTGGCGCAGGTGTCATTGAAATGGCTGGTTGTAGGCAGAATCCTTCCTAGCCAATCAGCCCACAGAGGGAGTGTTTGAGTGTTCATGAGCTTCAGTTGTTAATCCATTACTTTTTGGGAACTTCCTTTACATTAACGTTTGGGTAAAGGCAGATACAATCTTTTTAAATTTCAGCAGAGTCCACACCTCCAGGAAGAAAAACGTTTCTTAATACAGCACAGCCAGGCACTCTGTACAAGACAAATTGAGCACAAGGGGCTGGTTTACCAGGCTAGGTTTGAGGTGCTACAGTATATGTATGTTTGTGGCAAAAGCTGGTACAGTTATCAAGTTCAAAATATTGTTATGCATTAATTCCTGATTTGATGTTTGAAATATTGCAGCATAAGCATTGCAAAGCATACACAGAATTTGCAGCCTGTGAAAATGTTACATAAATGTGAATGTAAATATTAGCCCCGTTTACATGGACACAAAATTTCACTTTTAATCTCTTTATTTACAGAAACCGATTAAAAATGTCCCATATATACAGTCAACTAATCGGATTCAAATGAAACCGTTTAAATTTTCAAACCGATTAAAATAGGTGGTTTACACCTTTCTTCAAACGCGAATCTCTTTATTTGAGGCTCATATAAACAGTTCGGTAGAATTCTAATAATCTGATTAAATTCAATCGGATTCAAAAAAGGTGTCCATATAAACGGGGCTATAGTGGCATTTAACATGTCTCCTTAATCTATGGTGACATGTGGCCATTTTAATGATTACTTAATATAAGGTTCTCACACATAAAACCTTTAATTTTGTTGCACACATTTGCCCAAAACAAATGAACCAGTGATCTTAAAAAAGTGAAAGAGTGCTCACTCCAGCTCCAAGTTTGCTGGAAAACTCCTTCAAGTCTTCAAAATACATTTGCTTGTCATATAGGTCTACACAGTTACAACTTGCAGTGAAATGCAGGCTGCTTGACTCCATAACTGTGCAGAAAGAATGGATTTAAAGAACATTAATGTTAATTAAATCAATAAATATACAAAAGAAAAGATGAAGAAGAAAGAAAAAAGAACCATGTAGGCCTATGTACTACAAACAATGCAAAGATGGACAATGGAGGATGACAGGCTAGTTAGCTTTCAAACTACTATGTCAGTGGGCATTTACCACTTAAAATACCACCTGCCCTAAAACCTAAACCTAAAAACACACGCACGCAAAGTGCCAAAGTCCCATAAATGACACGAGTTACAAGAAAACTCTCCTATTTAAAACACTAAAGACACCAGAAAAATGTCTGCAATGCGTCAGCGTCTAGGGCACACCTCGACAGAAACGAGGCCATGTGCAGTATTTAATTATTTGCACTTCCCAGCTCTAATCTGCATCCGTTTACCGTCATTTTAATTCAACCAGAGGCCTGAGAAGATTTACTTTTGTCAGCTGAATGTTGGAAATGCATCCCCGTTCAAGTTTTATTCGTCCCATAGGCTACTCATATTAAATCAATGCAATAACATGCTTATCTTACGTAGCCTACCTGAGATTGCTGTAGCCTACAGTAGACAGAATTTTAAAATAGGATTACTATAAAAATAGAACTATAGGTTAGGCTATAAAAAAGTAAAACGTGATGTAGAGGTCTATAAATAGAGGTGCACTGATTTTTTTAAAGCCTAACTCTTCATTTAGATTATTTAAATCCATGCCTGACTATTAGCTTGTTTTGGGGTGGTATTTCGTAAACTGTACATCTTGTTTTAATTCTGAAGTTGACAACGGAGCTCTTCTGGTCACGTGAACATCTTTTCAGGGAAGTCGCGTGTAGCTCCTACAGCTATTTGAGGGCAGGGAGGCTGAGCTGACGGACATCAGCGAAGGATACACCGGCAGGTGCCGAGGAGCTTATTTATTTTGCCTCCGGAGAAAGGTGTTGTCACCCCATCAGTGGCGTAAGAGGCAGCTCACGGAACAATGTAAAAGGAGATTTCAACTTAAGTCCAAATTTGGTGAATGACCCGTCTGTCTGCCAGGATTCACTGAGGTAAGCTCGCTTGACATTGTTTACAACAGGATTCCTCCCTAAACTCATTTTAGTGTCGACTGAAGCATATCGACAGACCTGCTGTTGCACTTATGTGAACAAGTACAGAAATGTATCTTAACTGCCTAATACGTAAACATAGTGGGACATGTAATGTAGAAAAACAAGTTGGAACTTCTCAATTCTAAGCCACTTGCAGGGACATGATGACATTCTGGTGCGGTCAGGCTGTGTGGCTTGTTGTGTTTGATAGGTTGGCTATGTTTTTGGGGCATTTTTTGAGAAGCCAGCGAAATATTTTAAACTAAAAACTGTCAGCAGCCTGCCGTTTAGGTGTGATTGGCTGCGCACAGGCGCACCTGCGCTGCGTTCATCGGTGTAATCGGGGTGACGCGTGACTCAGGCTTTGAGGCTTGTGGCTGAATCCGGTCATGGGATTCTCTCGAAGGATACCACTGGTCGGTAAACGAACGCGCCATCAGGACATAGCCTACAGTCGGTGACCCGTGGCAGGGGCTATCTGCAGACCTGCTTGCCTTGGTAATCCCCTTTTAAGGTTTCTACAATATTCTCACAGTACTGGGATGTGGGATATGACTGGGATTTAGAAGGGACCTTACCTCCCTGCTCCCTTTTAAGTGTTCTTCTTGGGGGAACTATTCCCCTTCATACTGTTTTGTAGGCTAACATTACATACTCCATCATCTGTAGATCACGAGGGCTTCCTAAGATAGGGACATCTAAGCAGAGGTGCCAAATCTTTTATTATTATTATTATTATTATTATTTTATATTTTACTAATGTCACTGTAGTGATGGAAGCTTGCTCAAACAGTATCAGTGAAAAAGATAGTAAAGAAAGAGAAAAGAAGAAGAAAAGCTTCAGTATAACTGCCCACGTGTCAGAGCCGTCCCTAAAGGGGGTGGGAGGGTAGATCAGGACGGTTCAGATGGCCCACAGAGCACCATGGTATGGTTGGGGTGGGGTATTTTCTTTTCAGGGGGCCCACAATTTCTAGCAGCCCCCCTGCAGTGTGATGTAGTTTGTGTGGATGTATGTGACCGCAGCACAGCCGGCTGGGTTTTTGGGTTTGTTTTCGTTTTCCACTCTACAGAAGGAGCTAACACCACACACACACAGAGACACTATAAGCACCTGCACTGGTATGTTACTCTTGTAATGTGCAGTGATGTTCCGTTGTACACTAGAATCTCTAGAAGATTGTAACAGGTTTGGTAACTTATGTTAACTGAGAGCAAGTGATAACACTAATATAATATGGCCTTGTTTTGATGGAAGTATGAAGCCAGGACATTCTTCTATTAGGAGGTTAGCTATTTACCCTGAAAGAATCATCTGGTCTAGTGACTAAACCACCTTTTTTTAGTAATCCCCAGTCTTACAGTGATGTGAGTTTGTAACAGAGAAAGATATGAGTGAGTCTGACTCCTCAAAATAGCCTCTCTGGATGCATACTGTCCGGGGGAAACACTTCCCTCTGTGACTCTGAAGGGGAAGGACTGGCTGACCGATGCCCAGGCAAAGACGCTCAATACAACAAAGTCAAATGAGGTAAATTGTAAGCAACTGGACATCAGGCAACTGGATGTCCAATTGCTTACAACTTAGCTCATTTGACTAGCATGAGTTGGATGAATGAGAATCTTCACAGACATACGTCGTCAATACATCAAAGTTCTCAGCAATGTGTGCGGTTATGGCCACGATTGGCAAAGGAAATGGTAAAGCCCTCAAACAGCATCAGGAACTCAGTGAAGTCCATGTGACCTGAAGAACTCTGTTGTCCACTGCTTAAGGATAACAACCAAGTGGGGTGTAGCTTGCTTGGTATCATGTAAAAAAACTGACAGCCAGCCATTTGTTTAAATAATAGTTGTGGAGTTTATTTATTTATTTCACCATATACGCCTCTAGCCTTCATTTATAAATAATAATAATGCATTTTCTTTGTTAGCGCCTTTTCACGACTCTCAAGGTCACTTTACAACAAATGTTGGCTATTAATAGATCATGTTTAACTTTTTATAGCCTGCAGGCTACCTCTGTTTTTCTATTGTTCTTATTGGCTGCACAGGCTAACCTTGGGTACCTAAGCATTTTACTGCATGCTTCCTGAAAATAGCCTCTCTGCATGCACTCTGTCTGGGGCAGCACTTCCCTCTGTGCACCCTGCCTGGTCCTCTGCCAGCAGCCAGTCCTCCCCTTCAGAGATGCTCAATACAAATGCCATTTGTGCGGTATTGGCCTTGATTGGCAAAGAAACTGGTTAACCACTCAGACAGCAATAGAGACTGTGTACTGAGAGATTGAACGTGAGTTTGTATTTGTGTATTGATTTGTGTTCTTATGGGAAATGTATGCCAGCTATTACACGGAGTTGCAAAATACTAGCTTAGTTCGAACAAATGTTAAACACCATAGACATATACAAATGCCATTTGTGCAGTAGTGGTCATGATTGGCAAAGGAACTGGTAAAGCACTCAAACGGCATTAGAGACTCTGTGTAGCCTTTTTGTCAGTCGCTTTGGATAAAAGCGTCTGCTAAGTGTAATGTAATGTGTAGTCAGCTATCGAACGTGAGTTTGGATTTGTGTATTGATTTGTGTCCTCTTGGGAAATATGTGCCAGGCATTACACAGAGTTGCAAAATACTAACAAGAGTATAAACAAATCCTTGTTATACACCACAGACATGTATATGTAAGATCACAGGTAGTTTTATGACATAGAATCCTCATGAAGAGAAATAATAAGAAAGCAAAAAAACACACTAAAAACATTTCTTAATTGAAGTGTGAATTACAACGTTTTGAAGCGTGAATTAAGGAATATGCATGTCTGTGTGTGTCATGCACAATAGAGATACAACATAAGATCACAGGTAGTTTCATAACATAGAAACCGTGTAGGGAGAAATTAGCTTGCAAAGAAAAATGCATACTAAAATGTGTGTATTAGAAAGTATATTGTGTCTGTGTGTGTCTGTGTGTGTGTGTGTGTGTGTGTGTGTGTGTGTGTGTGTGTGTGTGTGTGTGTGTAAGTGAAAAAGAGACGGAGTAATATAACTGTTTCTTCCATTTGTGTAACAATGGCATAGGCAATACAGATGTCCAATTACTTGTTATGGATATCAAAAATAACTTTTAAAAAAGAGAGAGAGAGTGAGCCAGCCAGTCTGAGACAAGGTAGGTTGGTGGGTTGATTATATAAGAGGTTTAAGCCCCTTCTTGAGGCTTTTTCCACTGAGGTGACGGGGCGGAGGGGGGGCCCGGGGCGGAGGGGGGGCCCGTGGCTGAGGGGAGGGGGGCGGTTGTGGGCTTAGGGCAGGAGAGTGGTGGAGCGTGGTATGACCGGCGTGGGGCAAGCAGGACAGGGAGGAGGAGGAGGAGGAGGGCAATAGAGGTAAAGAGTAGGGGCTGGTGGGGGGTAACAGAAGCACAGTGTACCACCCCAAGACATACAGAGGGGCAGAAGATGGAGGGACAGACACATCGGAAAGGGGGGATGAGAGAGGTGGAGACCCAGGAAACGAGTGAAAGTCGAGATCAGACAGGCGGGATTAGTGGGGTGGAGGGGATTGTGTGTGTCGAGGGGGGGTGGGGGGGTGTTGACATGGATGGAGGTGGATTCCATCAGGACTATAGTACTTCCCCAAAGCCCGCATGGACCCTGGTGAGCAGGCCACAACTTTGTCAGAGTGCGTGCGTGTGTGCGCATGTGTGTGTATATGTGTGTCTGTCTGTGTGTCTGTCTGTGTGTCTGTCTGTGTCTGTGTTTGATAGTATTTGCGTGTGTGTGTGTGTATGTGTGTGTAATGGATGCATGATGGCCTAGTTGTGTGTGTAGAACATTAGTAGTAAACCTCTATTTCAGTCAGCTAGCTAGCATACTCAACTCCCAATTCAGACTTGCTTAAAGGTTTGTCAAAATGTGCATGTGCTTGTTGCCATTTGTGTGTGTGTGTTTGTTGCTGTGTGGTGCTGGGTTCAAGTCTCTGGCTGAACCACGCAGGATGACCTCTATGTGTGTGTGTGTGTGAGAGAGTGAGTGAGTGTGAGTGAGTGAGTGTGTGTGTGAGTGAGTGTGTGTGTGAGTGAGTGTGTGTGTGAGAGAGTGTGTGAGTGTGTGTGAGACTGTGTGTGAGAGATGAGTGCTAGGGTCTGTGTTCACTGTCAGACTATCTTAGAGAGATGCACCACGTGTAGTTTAAGGATGTGACCTTAGATACGGAAGAGTCAGCTCAGGTCATGTCTTGTCTACCTAAGTGAAACAGTCAGTTTGTTGGTCAAGTGACATAACTGTTCTTCCGCCAACAAGAATCAAAGTCCATGTTAAGATGTAGCTGAAAACACTAAGAAAGTGCTGTAATTAAGTGCTAAGGAGCTTAAAACTGTTGTTTGTGTTGGCACACCAAACATCCTGTTCTATTACTTTCCTTTTTGTCTGAAACTCTTGTGCAAACTTCAGTGTGGCATTTTTTCACTAAATTATTACGTTGGTTTAGAAGAATGGTTTTAAACTTGTGGTGTTCGTTAGTTCTTTGGATCTAGTGTCTGAAGTATACTAAGTTCAAATATCTGGCTTACAAAGCCAAAAGGCAGTAGCTACATATTTTGCCAAAGCCAAAGAGTTTAGACTATAATTTGACTTTATATAACCTTTTTTGCCTTATGTCCAAATTGCATGCTTCTTCCTATTAGGAAAGTACATAAAAGCATCACCACTATTATACCTACAACATGCTTGACATTATTCAGTATTAGGCAGTATAACAACTTTGAAGGCATTTGTTTCAGTTTCAGTGTTCACATACTGTATTTACTGCACTTTGCCTTTGTAGGCCAGATATGTTGTGCACAGCTTTACCCGTCTCTTTTCACTTGCATCTGTGTGAGATAGAGATGGAGAGGAAGAGAATAAAAAAAAAAAAGATGAAGAACATGCGAGTGGTGTTTGTCGATGTTGGAGAATCACTTCAGTGAACCATTTGTTAAATGAAGGATAAATAGAAGAATGATTTCAAATATATGTTAACAGCTTTACCTATACGAGCATGTGAGTGATGTTTGTCGATGATGGAGAATCACTTCAGTGAACCGTTTGTTAAACGGGTGGTGGGTCTCGTCAGTGTAACATGAGACTGTAACAGGAGATGAGGTGAGGTGGTCAGCTGCAGTATTTGCACAGGGGCTGAGGAGGTAATGGAGCCAGCCAGCAATCTATTGCAGGGTCACTGGTTTTGAGTCCATCTCCTACATTGTAAAAAATGCTGCTTTGAACATAAAACAATTAAGACAAGCAGCTACACAAACTTTTTGCATACATGCATGGCATTGTTAAGGGAAACTAACATAGAAAGATCCATGCAGCATGTTTCCTTAATTGCTTTTAAAGATTATGCTTAGCAGTGACGCTAAATCCCATATTTCTCCCAATATATACTGGATTGCATTTTGCATGGCAGCCCTGCCTGCCTGCCTGCCTACATACTCCAAGTCCGACAACAGCAATGATTGAGAGTAATTTAACACTGTTTGATACACTATCTGTGGATTACAATCATGCTGCTGTTCATGCAAATTTGTGTGCGTGTGCGCGTGCGCGTGCGTGCGTGCGTGCGTGCGTGCGTGCGTGTGAGTGAGTGAGTGTGAGTGAGAGAATGTGTGGCATTGAAATTGTATCAGCACTTTGGTTGCTCTATGGAGTATGAGGAAAAATGCTATATAAATTCAGTCTATTTACCATTACAGTATTGAATACTGTAATATTATAAACAGCTGTACACTGCCTACTTTACATTGTAAAAGTGTTATATCTTTACACTTCTTCCATGGAAAGATATAATAAATGAAAAAAATGTTAGGGGTGTACTCACTTTTGTGACATACTGTATATACATACTGACTGTTTACTCCACTGTACCTGTTGCTGTGTACTGAGTTCAATCCAGTGTGTAAACAGCTTAATGTTGTGAGAGTGGACAGGTTAGGAGCGGTGGAGATGAGTGTCTTAACTCCCTGTGCCGCTGCTGAAGCTTATGTGTGATAATCCTGTTTACCAAACGCTGCAGTTGGCCAGTGACTAGCTAGCCTGCCGTACTGTATGTCCATGGAGGGAGTGGACTGTCAACACTGGAATTTGCTTCACACAGAACCCCACTGCAAGTGTTTTTTCTGCTCGTTTGATCGGTAAATTTGACTGCAGTAGCACACACACACACACACACACACACTCTTGCATAAACAGCAGCATGATTGTAATCCACAGATAGCGTGTCAAACAGTGTTAACTTACTCTCAATCATTGCTGTTGTCGGACTGCTGTTTTTAGGGTATGTTTCTGTGTGCCTGTGTACATATGACATACACACATGGGAAACTTGCTGTAGTTCTTGCTGCAGTTTCAAACTAAACATTACTGTGATTAAAAAAAGACTTGTTAGCCTAGTGGCTGGTGTAAAATGTTGACATTGAGCAGCAGAAAGGCATCAGGTTGGATGGTCACATGAACACAAAACTGATAACTTTCTGGACTTTTGCAAGCTTCCTCTAATTTCAAAACATTGCTTTTCTGCTGAGAAGGACCTCCGTGTGTCGAAGTCTGTGTGCCTGCTCTTGAAGCTTAAGAACGTACACTTGCACCAGATGCTTGTTGGCTCATGTAATTTCTCTTATATTTGGGACAACATTGAGTAAGAATTATTGCACAGTCCTTTCAATGATCTCCTTTTGTTTTCAGTACTGTAGACATGCTGATCCTTTAGGAGAAATCACAGATTTAGGCTGGGAACACACAGCACAGGAGGAGCAAACCCTGCATGCTGAGAGAAGGGGAACAACTAAGAAGTTTAAGAAGTTGTGTCATGTACACTGCGGTTGGGCCAGTATGATGTCATACTACTTAGCTATTGCCTGGCCCACACACACGGTTGGCTGGTGAAACAGATCAAAACACAATGCGAACTGTTAAGCGCTATTCTCACCCAGCTCATGCAAGTTGGTGGCAACAAACCTATTAGACTGTTGTTTTGTCCATCTGTGTAATGCCTAGCCCATGTGTTAATGTTTTTGTTTGTATGTCATTTGATAGGCACCATGAACTACGTGGGTCAACTGGCAGGGCAATCCATGCTAGTTTATGTCAACAATCTATTAGCATAGGCATTACACAGATGGATTAAAAAACTATGTGTTTTTTTTGTTTGTATGTCGTTTGACAGGCAGACACCATGACCTACGTGGGTCAGCTATATATATATAAGTGTATATAAGGTAGACAGAGAAGGTGTGATGGTTAGAATGGTCAGTAGATGCTCTGTCTAGTGTGACTATTCTCTCGGTGAACGCATTAAAGATCTGGTGAACAAAAAGATTTCTTCTGTCTTCTTCCTGAATCTTTTTGGGGTCCTCTCGGGAAACGACACAACCTATTAGATTTTTTTGCCCATCTGTGGAACTCCTAAGCCATGTGTGTTTTATGTTTGTATGTCGTTTGACAGGCAGACACCATGAACTACGTGGGCCAGCTGGCAGGGCAATCCATGCTAGTTTATGGCAACAATCTATTAGCCTAGGCAATACACAGATGGATTAAAAAACTGTTTTTGTTTTTGTTTTATGCTGTTTGTCGTTCAGCTGGCAGGACAATCCATGCTAGTTTAGGGCATCTAACAATCTATTAGCCTAGGCATTACACAGATGGATAAAAAACGATGTTTTTTTGGTTTGCATGTCGTTTGACAGGCAGACACCATGAACTACGTGGGTCAGCTGGCAGGCCAGGTGCTGGTGACGGTGAAGGAGCTGTATAAGGGCATTAACCAGGCCACCCTCTCCGGCTGCATTGACGTGGTGGTGGTCCGCCAGCCCGACGGCTCCTTCCAGTGCTCCCCCTTCCACGTCCGCTTCGGCAAGCTCGGGGTCCTCCGCTCACGAGAGAAAGTGGTACGTGAACGGATTATGTCGATGTTGATGGTGATACACGGGCAATGTTTTATTAATGTTGCTAGGCAACGATAATCAATCAGTTGATTTTATTATTTATTATTCAGAATATGTTTATATAGATTTAATACATTCTGACTACCTAACTCTGTTTCATGTCTGTGTCATACGCTTACTACTTGACCTGGGACATTACAGGTGGACATAGAGGTGAACGGGGAGCCGGTTGACTTGCATATGAAGCTGGGTGACAGTGGCGAAGCCTTCTTCGTTCAGGAGACGGAGCAGCACAATGTAAGACTGTTGGACATGCACAACAGCAAGTTAACTTTTGCAATCCCAAGTAATCTGCATCACAAGTAATCTGTGACACACTTTTTTTATCACAGTGAATAAATGAATGATTTTACTGTATACAGTTCTTACTGCAAAATATTCTGAATTGACAATGTAGGATTTAAAAGTAATAGAAAATATGAGTCGCACAACAGTAATTGAAGCTGTGTAATTTCTTTGCCATCACAAAGTAACAAGTAACTTTAAACACGATTGTCGATCATGTAGTGTTTATCACGTCTTTAATATCACAGATTAAAATTACAATAACAATAACTCTTGTTACTGGAGTGCACCATGGTGCAGCTGGCTAAGGCACCCATATCATATACCATATACCTGGAGCCCCAGAAATTCTTGATGTTGCTGATGTTTTCGTCCTTTTGTTCAGGAGATCATTCCAGCCCATCTGGTCACCTCCCCAATCCCAACAGAGGACCCCATGTTCTGGGTGCGTGACCCTCGTGTTATTGACTCCTCCTGTGCGGAGGGGGGGGCGGCAGAGGAGGTGTCGGGGGGAGCAGCAGGGGGAGCGGTGAAGAAGAGGAGGAGGAGGAGGAGGAAGCACAAGGCAGACCTGCGGAAGGAGGAAGCAAATGCAGACACCAACAGTGAGCTCGAGATGGACAAAGACAAGAGCTCCGAGGACGACCTCCACATGCATGCCAGCCGGTAAATACACGCACAGACACACACACACACGCACACACACAGACAGACGCACGCGCACACACAGACAGACGCACGCGCACACACAGACAGACGCACGCGCACACACACACAGACACACACAGACACACACAGACACACACAGACACACACAGACACACACAGTCACACACACACAGACACACACACACACAGCAGTAAACCAGTCTTATACGGAAAGCTGAGTGTTGTGCATACGCACCTCTTATTCATCCCAAATAGATTCCTGCATGACAATAAAGCACTGGGGGAAACACATATTCTCACACCTCCTGCTTGTGCAGTAATCATCCCTTATGTCAGAGTATGTCTGAATATGTTTAAAGATCTGTGTTTTGTTGTGTGCCCTGTTCCCAGACCTACCTCGCTGACTGCTCCAAAGGACCCCAGTGTGGAGCACAGGCACCATGAACCTGTCCCTCAGGACAGCTACCCCCTGTCAGAAAGGGACTGGAGGCCCTTACATTGGTAGGTGACCTCTGACCTTTAGTGTTCTTAACCCTTGACCTTTCATTCTCAGTCCAGGGAGATCTGTGATAAGCCATGATGTGTGTGGTCTACACTACAGTGTCCATAGTTTCACTACCCAGTATTGTATTTCTTTTGTATTGTATTCTATTGTAATAGTAGAGGTTCACTACAGACGGTTAGTGGTAAAATAAACTGGTATTCTCACCGTCCGGCTCACCACCCAGCTAGTG
Source organism: Setipinna tenuifilis (assembly GCA_030347295.1). Taxonomy (NCBI): domain Eukaryota; kingdom Metazoa; phylum Chordata; class Actinopteri; order Clupeiformes; family Engraulidae; genus Setipinna; species Setipinna tenuifilis. The sequence goes on from CM059285.1 coordinate 25,429,478, forward strand.
TGCTTGACTCCCACTCCATAGGTTGTTGTGGGGTCACTGGTTCAGGCTTGAGTCGGAGTGCACAGTATGATCTCTGTTACATGTGTTTGATGTATCTCCTCTCCTCTCCTGCTCTCTCCTCCCCTCTCCTCTCCTCTCTCCTGCTCTCTTCTCTCCCCTGCTCTCTCCTGCTCTCTCCTCTCCTCTCCTCTCCTCTCCTCTCCTCTCCTCTACTCTACTTTACTCTACTACTCTACTACTCTACTACTCTACTACTCTTCTCTACTCTACTCTACTCTCCTCTCCTCTACTCTTCTCTACTCTACTCTTCTCTACTCTACTCTACTCTTCTCTCCTCTCCTCTCCTCTACTCCTCTCCTTTCCTCTCCTCTCCTCTCGTGCAGCGGTCCAGAGCCCGGCAGCCCCAAAAGTGACTCTGAGTTGATGGTCAGGCCCCCAGAGAGCATGCATGGAGCGGAGGCACACATGCAATGGGCATGGGGCGAGTTCCCAGAATCCACCAGGGTAAGGGCAACAAACAAGCCTTAAAGGGCACCATATCTAGAATTGCGTCCGAAACAGTAACTGTCAATACAGCTGTTAGAAATCTATAGCAGAAACGCAACTATAGTTACATTTTGTGGAAGGCATACAGCTTTCTAAATAATGTAGTTGATCACCTATTATTGTTTTAAAAAAGCTGTGTTTAGGTCAGAGCTTCAGGATGTTTCCCTAATGAAAATGTTATTATATAATATATTAAATGCAATTTTATCTTTTAAGCCATTGTAATGTTCCTCTCAAAATATTTTTGGACCATAATACTTAACTTCGTGAATGCCTACCAAGTGGGCTCTCTGAAACACAGGGTCTAAAACTATTTTTAACTCAACAAACCTAGGAACTATATCCTTAAAATAGCTAACACAATTCCAATATCTATTGCAGGTTCATGGGTCTGTTGAAATTGCAGTATATTACTGAGAGTCATATGTGTGTGTCAGGGTGGGGGTGCTTTAACCCAGGCTGGCTAAGACCCGAAGGTCTCTTAACATTCTAACAACGCCTCTGCTGACACCTCATTGCAGGTGAGCCGCAGAGACCGGTCCGAGTCCCTCAAAACCGTCACCATCACCCCCTCAGAGACCACACACTTCCGGGTCATTCTGAGCTCCAGTGCCATCGCCACCTCCACCTACAACCCCGCCTGTCCGATCGTCAAGCCGGAACCTCGCAGCCTGAAACTAGACCCAGCCGCAGCTCCACTGAGGCCAGACGTGACCCCCTCCAAGCCAGAGGCTGCCCCCTCTAAGGCCCGTGGGTGTGGGTCGAGGCGGGCATCGGATGCGCTGGTGGGCCACAGCTATGGGTCGGCGGTGCCCCCGGCTGCGGCCCGTCTGCTGGGGGACATGACGGACGGCCTGGTGGAGGGGACATCCAGCGGTAGAGCCGAGCTGCCCAGCAAGAGGAAAGGTACAGTACCCTTATGGCGCGGTCAAATAATAATAACCTTTACTTGTATAGCACAGTTCATATATACAAGATGCAGCTCAAAGTGGTTTACAGTTTGGCAAGGTCACAAACAAGACAGCATTTCTTGCAGTCCAGTGGCATCGGAGTAAATGAATGCAATAATGGAATGGCGTAGTGTCATAACAATGCAATGTCACAACAACGCAATGCCCCGTTGATGCGGGCTCTTGCGTGACACAACAATGCAAAGTCACAACAATGCAATAGAATAGAATAGAATAGAGAATGCTGTTCTCTGATTGGCTGGCGGGGTATGCATTAATTCCATCGAAGCGGTCAACTATAGAAAGTAGTTCTAAAATTCTGGCATAAAGCTTCAGCACTGTTCCATATCAGTGCTCCAATGGTAACTGTAACACTATATATTTTCATACATTAATTTCTTCCATTGTCCTACACACAGTACTTTAAGCTGCAACGTGAATAAAGAATACTATGTATAAATAATAATAATAATAATGATTAGTATTATTCTTGATGTTATCAGAAGTATAATAACTAGGTTTTCTGTCTTGGTATTGTTTGGCCCAGTTGTGAGGAAGAGAAGCCAGCACCAGGGTCCAGAGGACATCTATCTGGACGACATTGTTGCCCTGGAGCCAGACGTGAGGGCACGCTACTTCCCCAAAAGGTATACATTACGAGTATACTACACACTACGAGTATACTACACACTACGAGTTTACTACACCTGATCTGAGTTTACTACACCTCATCCAAATTTACTACACATTACGAGTTTATTACACCTGATCTGAGTTTACTACACTTGATCTGACTTTACCACACCTGATCTGAGTTTACTACACCTGATATGAGTTTATATCTTGTATATCTCTTATAATCATTCCCTCTTTTCCAATCATTCCCCTCTCTCTCTACTGTACCATCAGAATAACAGCAACACGTCTAAACAAAAAATAAGGGTTTCTTTGCTTATTATGTCCTCCTTTTGTAAGTCGCTTTGGATAAAAGCGTCTGCCAAGTGTAATGTAAATAAAAGCATCTGCTATGTGTAATGTAATGTGATTCTTTGAGGATTCAGTAGGGGGTTTAATCCTGAGTGTTCTGTGCTGTCCTGCTGTGTCCTGTCAGTGAGTGGGACGCCCCAGCTCAGCACTGGGTGGAGGTGGGCCAGCGCTCGGGCTCCCAGTCCCCCCAGTCGGTGGGCAGCGCGGCAGCGGACAGCGGGACAGAGTGCCTCTCCGACTCCGCCTGTGACCCCCCACACGTCCAGCTGTCTCTCTGCGGGGGACTCGGTGACGACGCACAGATCAACAAAGGTAACATGGGCACACAGGCAGACACGAGACCTCACCCTTACACGCACACACATGAGACATCACCCTCACGCGCACACACACGAGACATCACACACACACACACACACACACACACACACACACACACACACACACACGCGTGCGCACACATGAGACATCACCCTCAGGACCAGAGGGGATAGATACATTTTATTTTCACATGTAAATTAGCCTAAATGGTTAGAATCATTGTATATTTACATGGCTTTTAATGTTTAATAATATATGCGTTCCCTATTTTGAATCAATAAACTAAAATCAATAAACATACCGATTTCATTAAAACATTTGCATTGATTTTACCATGTACATGCTGATAAATAGAAACAATAGATGAGTGAGTAGTCAACATCTCAAAATCACCACTCTCTTTTCTTAAATTTCCTGTTGGATCAATAAAATCACTGTCTCTTTCTGTCTTTCTGTGTGTGTGTCTCTCTCTCGCGCTCTCATTCTATAGAGAAGTTCATGGAGCACATAGTGACCTATCATGAGTTTGCTGAGAACCCAGCCATCATTGACAACCCCAACCTAGTGGTGAGAATAGGCAACAGGTAAGGTGCCTGACAACAGTGTACTAAGTATTGACCACCACACCGCCTGATAAAATTATACTATTGTACCTTGAAACATATAGGCATGTGTGATGCAGTGCTGTGAGAAGGGGATGCTTTAAGTGACAAAGAATGAATGAAATAAGATCCATCAAAATTGAATTGAAATACAACATGCATGTAATGAATGTATGGAAAATGTTACAGAACTACAATAAAATGAACTATGAAAAACCAAACTGTATTAAGGGCCTATAACTTGGCACAGTGCCTCTATTTTGACAATGTCAAAATTCGAATCCCACTTCTGATATTATTGTATTATTGTTACATTATTATTACATTACACTTAGCAGACGCTTTTATCTAAAGCGACTTACAAAAGGAGGACATAATAAGCTAACAGAGGTAACAGAGGTAGAGGAACACAGAGTAAACAGACTACACACAGACTACAGACTACACAAGAAGATACATGTGCCTTAAGTAAGTTTCCCGAAGCAGGGACACTATAGACACACATACCCCCTACACACCCACACTTATACAAGCATGAGGCACCTAGGGAGAGGAGTTGGTTAGTGTTAGTTAGTTTTTTAGGAAGGGAAGCAGTCATTTCTGCAAATGCTGCCTTGTGTTTTTTCCTGCCAAACTGTTGAAGCACTTTGAGCTACATCTTGTATGAATTGTGCTATATAAATACATTATTATTATTATTATCATTATTGTTAATATTATTATTTTTATTATTATTATTATTATTATTGCATCATTGTTTGCTTCCACCTGTTCTTGTTAATCTCAGGTATTATAACTGGACCCTGGCGGCTCCCATGGTGCTCAGTCTGCAGGCTTTCCAGAAGAGCTTACCCAAGGTACACCTGGGCTGTTACTGGTGGCGTAACATATACATAGTGATGTAGAGGAGGGTAAATGCACATCAACATTTTTGAAAATAACTCACCGTTTTACTGCTGGCCATATTATTTACCCACCTTTCTGTTTACCACTACACCACTGAATATAGTATGTAAGGAACATTAATGGGGCAGCAGTGTAGTGATGCAGTGGAGGGTAAATGCACAAAAACATGATTTAGGCACTTCTTTAAAATGAAAGGGAGTTTACTTGCCATTTTCTGATTGTCAGTGTTAAGGATATGAATAGTTACCTCACTGTTTTTACTGCTGGGTATATTGTTTACCCACCTTTCTGTTTAACACTACACCACTGAATATATGTAAGGAACATTAATGAGGCAACATTTTATGTCAATAGTCCAATTGGAAATAGTATGAGCATAGGAACCCATGTTTATCTTTGTGTGTGTGTGTGTACGTGTGTGTGTGTGCGTGTGTGTGCGTGTGCGTGTGTGTGTGTGTGCGTGTGTCTACTAGGCCACTGAGGATGCTTGGGTTAAGGAGAGGATGCCTAAGAAGTCTGGGCGCTGGTGGTTTTGGAGGAAGAGCTTCAAGCAGGTCATACTACTATACTGCACACCTGTATACTGCAAATACTGAGCAACATTACACATTTATATATTTATATATCTCTATATTATAGCAATTTATTATGCAGTGGAGTAGATCAATTATGTTTCTAACTATTACACGCCTTGGTTTGGAAACTTTAAACATAAGCTAAACTTGCAAGGTATTTTTGTGTATAATGTGTTTTAGTATTGTATGTTGCTTTGGAAAAAAGTGTCTGCCAAGAATCATAATCATAAACATGTATTTCATCTCTTGTTCAGTCAGAGTCCAGGTCTGAGGTATCTGAGGCACCAAGCACAGAAGACTCGGCCCTCTCCAAAGACAAGCCTACCCAGCAGTGAGTATTTTTTTAAGGCCTAAAATGTCTGCCCAAAACTGCAAAACAACGCCCTCTGGTGGTCACAAGCATTATTATGGCTTAAGTGTAAAGGGAGGCAAAGTGAAAACCAGCACCCTGGCAGCGTTCCTACCGGTCTTAAAAATCTCATAGACTAACATAGACCAGGATTTTTTTTTTTGAAAATCCCTTTATGACATAAGATCGAACTTGTCCATCAAAAACATTTTTTCCAGTTTTTTTTCACCCAAGAGTACTTCCCTTCTCAGCAAAACTAACCTCCACTCACCAACACTGTCCTGTACCCTGGCTGCACTAACTTTATGTCTTTGCTTACTCTGTGTTAGTCGCTTTGGATAAAAGCGTCAGCTAAGTGTAATGTAATGTATAAACTGATATAATCTACCAACACTGAAAGTATCGTTTTCTTTAAAAAAACAAAAAAACAAAATTGTGCCAGTCCTGTCAGAAATGGACTACATGTTATCACAGATATAAAACTCTATGCATTACATTACACTCTATGCTTATCCCAGTATCCTCCTATTGTGTTTGCACTAATGCAGATCTGCTAGAGGCTAATATTTTCTTCTTCCATGTTTGACAGAAAAAAGGTTGTGGACATATCCAGCGAAGAGGAGCCAGAGCTCAGGCCCCCTGCCCCCATTACCGACCCCCGACCACCTGACCGCCCACCTGAACGCCCACCTGATCGAGCGCAGCCAGAAGGCCACACCAACACACACTCCTACCGGAAGTCACTTCGCCTGTCCTCTGACCAGATCGTAAGACGGCGACTCTCTCTGTGTTGCTCTTACAGCTTTAGTAGCTCTTGGTGTGAACATACAGAGTTTATCTAAAAAGCTTCAAGTAGTTCAGAAAACCCTCTCTCTCTCTCTCTGTCCCTATGCAGAAGTACATATGTTTGTTGTGCCCCTACTCGTTGTCCCTTTACACCTCTGTTTGCTTATGTCCTCCTTTTTTGTAAGTCGCTTTGGATAAAAGCGTCTGCCAAATGCAATGTAATGTAATGTAATGCAAAAAGAACATCTGAAAAGCTTCCATAATTATGTGACCTCTAGGAACATACAGTAAGTCTTTCCCTTGACTCTCTCTGTAGATGTCTTTTTGCTTTGTAACTGTACTGTACCTTCAGCAATTTTACAGCTGAAGGTATCGCTTTTGTTTTAAAGAAGTGAATTACCTCTGTTGCTCTTACTGCTCCAGTAGCTCTTGGTGTGAACATACAGAGTTTATCTACTGTAAAAGGCTTCAAGTAGTTACGTACATTTGAAAATCTTCCATAATTATGTGACATCTAGTAACATACAGTAAGTCTTTCCCTGGACTCTCTGTAGATGTCTTTTTGCTTTCTAACTGTACTCTACCTTCAGCAATTTTACAGCTTCAGTAGCCTCTGGTTTGAAGATGTTAAAATAGTATCACTAGTTTTCTTGTTTGCTCATGTTGCCAGTGTCATTCATGACGTGAAGCATAAACATTTGATCTCGCTTATTAATTGAAAGCGAGTCTACATTCTGATAGGTTGACAGTCATTTACAGACAAAACGCATCATAGGTAATTTGCTGCCTTTAATGTTTTTTTGCTGCTCTAGTCTCCCAAACTCTGATGCTTATAGCTTTTGTCACTTAAAGTGAATTCACACCAAAAGCTACTTAAGCTGTAAAAGCAACAGAGGTAACATAGAGAGTTTATCTAAAAAGCTTCAAGTTATTAAGAACATCTGAAAAGCTTCCATAATTATGTGACATTCAGGAATGTACAGTAAGTCTTTTCCTTGGCTTCATGAACTTAATAACCCCTCTACTCTTGGTGTGTCCTAGGCCAGCCTGAAGTTAAGGGACGGTCCCAATGACGTGATGTTCAGCATCACGACTCAGTACCAGGGCACGTGTCGCTGTGAGGGAACCATCTACCTGTGGAACTGGGACGACAAGGTCATCATTTCTGACATCGATGGAACCATCACAAAGTAAATAAACAACCATGGCACAAAGTAATTCATCAGTAGGCCAAGAAATACAACACATTTTCAACATGAACAGTTACTTACACATTTTAGAATTGTCTTGAAATGATGAGTTGTCATGAGCCCAAAAACTACCAAAAGACACCAAAACGTTTTTAACCATGTTTATTTTTGCTAAGAATTTTTTTAATATGGAAGTACAGTATATGGCAAGTTGCACACTACTGCAGCCAGCCCCCAGTGGATGTGTGGGGTATTGCAGCTTCAGAACATTCTGAAGTGGTGGGTAGCCTGCTACTGTAGTGCTCAGAGTGCAGTAAGGGGTGAAGTGCCTCACTCATAGGGCACTGTAGCTGTGGATGTGGACATATGAGTAATATTTAATCACTTCTCCCATCCACTGTTTTTTCCAAAACCAGCCACCCTTCTTTCACAAGTTCATGGCCCTAACCATTAGGTCATGGCTGCCTCTTTAGGTGCTATTGGGTTTGCAGATATATCTTACACATACACTTTTCTCCTCCTTGTGCCCTGTAGGTCAGATGTGTTTGGGCAGATCCTTCCTCAGCTGGGCAAAGACTGGACTCATCAAGGCATTGCAAAGCTATATCACACCATACACCAGTAAGTCTGTCCTACACCATACACCAGTAAGTCTGTCCCACACCATACACCAGTAAGTCTGTCCTACACCATACACCAGTAAGTCTGCCAGACAGCATACACACACCAAACTTACAGCCTCACAAAGACAGCATGGCTTGTGCTCCTTCTAAGTATCCAATGGCATCATATTGTGGTCTCTGTATCCCAAAATGTATTATGAGGTATTATGACAGGAAAAAACCTAGCCCAAATAGCCATGAGACTTCTCTTTACATAAGGACCCCATTGAGGTGTCTGTGATACAGTGTGAGCCTACATCACCTAAACAAACCTCCCACAGCAGATGAGTGATGGCTTTCAAACTCCATGCAACGTGTGTGTGTGTGTGTGTGTGTGTGTGTGTCTGTGTGTCTGTGTGTCTGTGTGTTTTCTTCCTTCCTTCCTGTTGCAGGAACGGCTACAAGTTCCTGTACTGTTCGGCACGGGCCATCGGCATGGCGACCATGACGCGGGGCTACCTGCACTGGGTGAACGACGGGGGCACCATCCTCCCCCGCGGGCCCCTCATGCTCTCCCCCAGCAGCCTCTTCTCCGCCTTCCACAGGTCTCTGCACACACGTGCACACACACACACACACACACACACGCACACACACACACACACACACACACACACACACCATGTGCTTGCCTACTCATGTATGTCTCATATCATGCACAGTGTTTTTAGGATTGTGTTATAGTAGTGATGCTGTCATTCGAGAAATGTTATTAACCCAACTATGCCAGGGGGGTCCAGAGGCAAATCTGAGTTAAATGGACAGATTGGGACTTAAATATAAGCCTGTAACAGTAACTGTAACAGTAATTACAGTACATTACATTGAAAGTTATATTTGTAATATTAAAGTTGTCTGTGCCCGTCTCTCTAAATATTCAACATGCTTCCTCTTTTAGGGAAGTGATTGAGAAAAAGCCAGAGAAGTTTAAGATCGAATGCCTGAGGGACATCAAACACCTTTTCCCTCCAAACATGCAGCCTTTTTACGCCGCCTTCGGGAACCGAGATAACGTGAGTCTCCCCAGCCTCCCTCTGTCTCTTGCAGACACACTCCCTGGTTTAACCATGCAGTAATTTGAAACTAGTTTTTGTTTTTATTATTAAGGTAGATTAATGGAAGTGTTCAATCTTATTGATGTTAGGGAATTGTCCTTTTAGTTCTTTTTAGTGTTCTTAAAAGTATTATTGCATTTTATTATTACAATTTAAAAATGTAGATGAATTGTTATGGAGGTGCAGTTAGCTAATGTGTCCATACCTTATATATCAGGGGATTTGGGTTTGAGTTTGACCTTAGGTCAATGTCCTTCCTGTCCTGTCTCCCGCTTCCCACTCATGTCCTGTCCCTCTACTGTCCTCTCCAATTAAAGGCAAAATTGCCACCAAAAGATATCTTAACGGAGACTACCCATTATGGGTGGCACTGAACACCTTTTGCCAACGTGTGAGCCTGTTTGCCTACCAGGATCAGCTGACATCTCTGCTCTGTGGTTGTCTGTCTTAGGATGTGTTCGCCTATAAACACGTCAAGGTGCCTCTCTGCCGCGTTTTCACCGTCAACACGAAAGGAGAGCTCATGCAAGAGCAAAGCAAAAGCAATAAAACGTCGTAAGTACACTACCAGAATCAGAAGACACAAGTCAAGTATCGATTAATGTCATTGTAAAAGGATGAAGCTGCAGACAGATGTGGAGATCCCAGTTTCAGGAAGTTACCAGCTGATCCTAATGACAACATAATTCAGTTCAACGCATGAGGGTCTTGAGTCTGACGGGCCAGCTGTACAGTGGCTTTGTTAACTTCCTTAGTAGCGCCCATGCTTGCCTTGCTATTTCCTACAATTCAGTTCAATTCATAATTCAGAAGTTAAAAACACATATTTGCTGCCACATATTTGCTCCAAACATTTTCTTGAACCATCTGATCCTAATAAGCACATAAATCACCAAACAGGGAAATTGCCTGAATTAAGTGCACAGGCAGAAAAATTACATTACGATACGGTGTCTGTGAAGATTCTCATTCATCCAGGTCATGGTAGTCAAATGAACTACCATGAACCATGAACAACTGGACTTCTTTTTGTAGCTTGAAGACATTTCACCTTTCATCCAAAAGGCTTCTTCAGTTGTTCAGTTTAGTGCTTCTTCAGTTCTGGCTCCCTACCATCATCACCAGAACTGAAGAAGCCTTTTAGATGAAAGGTGAAACGTCTCCAAGCTACAAAAAGAAGCCCAGTTGTTTACAACTTAGCGCAATCGATTACGGTAAGGTACTTTACGATAGGGATTCTGAGGCCAGGATCTATTTCTCTGAATGCAGAGGTTTGTCCATGTTGCTGAAATAGCTGTCGGAATGTGATGCTAGCCTGGTAAACCAGCCCCTCGTACTTCACTTCACTTTGTACAGAGGGTCTGGTGCTGATTATTCATCGTGGCCCTACTCCCCACGGGGTTCGGGAAAAGTTTAATCTTCCAGATTGCTCCGTTAATTGTTAGTCTGGAAACTAACGTTACGATTAGACATCAACGTTTGGGGTAAAGGCAGATCCAATCATTTTAACACCACACCTCCAGGATGAAAAACGTTTCTTAACACAGCACGGCCAGACCGAAGTGAAGTACGAGGGGCTGGTTTACCAGGCTAGGGTGATGCCTGGCTGTAATAATGTTGTCATGTGTCTCATCCTCTTGCAGGTACAGCAGACTGGGTGAACTTGTGGATCATGTTTTCCCACTTCTAAGCAAGGAGCAAAGCTCTGCCTTCTCCTATCCAGACTACAGCGCATTCAACTACTGGAGACAGCCAATAGCACCACTCTGTCTGGAAGAGCTCTTCTAACCAAACAGCATGGCATTAGACCCTAATCTGGGGTATTACTGTACAAGTAGGTGGTTTAGCGTTAACTCGGTTCTCGGTCAGTCGTAAACCTCCTAATAGAAGTCTTGTAGGTTCTTTTTTTTTCTAGCAAAACAAAGAAATAGTGCTCCCCTATTAGGAGATTTACCACTTGCTCTGAGTAAACATACCCAGTGAAGCAACTTAACCTGCTTTCTGGAACACACACACACACACACACACACACACACAACACACACACCACACACACACACACTTGACTGACTGCTTGGGCTTGCCCTGAACCTCACCCACTGACCTGCTGCTGACCTGCATAAAGGGGTACTTACTACATAAGCTTACTTAAATACTTTAAAATTTAAAAATAACATTAATAATTATTATAATTACTTTTTATATGTGAAAGTATAAGACTGTAAAACCTCATCAGTATGCGTTAGTACACTTTCTGTGCGTGTGCGTGCGTGTGCGTGTGTGCGTGTGTGTGTGTGCGTGTGTGTGTGTGTTTCCTGTTGCAGGAATGGCTACAAGTATAAGTATGCGTTAGTTCACATTCAGGGGACATGGTGTAGGCAGTCCTTTAGATGATGCTGTTTGTTTGTGTGTTTGCATGCCTTTTATAGGAGACAAAGAACTGACCCATGTCACCGCCGCCAGTTTCCCAACAAACTAACAAGACAAGCACAGGTGTTAACAGTGCCATGCATTAAGATCCTGAGTCTGACGGGCCAGCTGTACAGTGGCTTTGTTAACTTCCTTAGTAGCGCCCATGCTTGCCTTGCTATTTCCTACAATTAGGCTACTGTGACATGGGTCCATTGAAAACCATTGGCTGAATACTTTCGAAGTTTTAGCCGAACTAGCCAAATGTCAGAAACCAGGATGGGTGTAGAGACTGCTGCTGCCACCCTAATGCAAGAGCAATAGTCAGGGCACACACACACACATATTGTGTGGGGGAGGAAACCAACCCTGTTACAGTGTTTTTTTTATGTGCACTGGAAAAAGTGAAGCATAGAAACAACTTGGGAAAATAGGAAATAATAAGGCAATGTACTGCATGGATCCTGTACATTGGTTTAATCTGCCCTGTTTTTCCATGTGTCATGACTCATACAAAGGCATAGTCCCCCAAAAAAGATCCACGCAGCCTGTTGCCTTATTTTTTTTCCAAGTTGGTTCTATGCTTCACTTTTCACAGTGTATGAGAATGAAGAATGAACTAACCAACCCTGTCGCAACCATATGAATGTGTGTATACGAAATGGTTTCGTGTTAACAGATTTGTGTGTGTGTGTGTGTGCTTGGACGCACTTGGTTGGTTGAAGGCATTTCAGCTTCCTGTTGGTGCACTGTAGCTCTGCTTATTGCACTGGGGCTTGACCGCTTCTTCTCAACAGAGAGCTTTTATTATTGGAAAGCACAACTTAACTATGATTTATTTGTTTAAGTCAATACAAAAATATATTGATTTATTTCTTTATGATAAAGGCATTTATTATGCTTTTTTCCTAGACTTTGTGAACTCCATAAGATCTGCCTTGACTATTAGTACCATTATGTGTATAAGTAGGCCTGTGTTGGCACATGTTATTAAAGGACATATTTGTATAAAAAGAAACTTGCATTTCATATATGGTCAAGCTGGTAAGTAACCTAGGCCCTACTATGGTTTACTTAGGTTCACTTAAGTTCTGAATGCCTTTCTCCTCAACACAGCCTGCCTGATTGGTCCGAATGTTTTAATTAGAAGGCCAAGCCTATTTTTGACTTGAATGTTTTGACTCTCTGTAGCCAGATTTGTTGTTAAATAAATAAATGAACATTTTATTGGATCCAGGCCTACTGTGATTCATTGCACACAATGTGACTTAAACTGTGAAATAGTAGGCTACTTTCACAGTTTTTTACATTTATAGTAGACGTCCCTTACATAGCCTTTTTAAATAGTTTTACCCACAGTTAATCCGTTGATTAGGCTATCTCTGAAGGTGAAGGTAATAAAACACATAACGCCAATTTGATGGTGTCATGGTTACAGTTTCTCATCTATGACGTTTTTGTGACAGACGTTCAAGAACGTTCGTGATTTCTGCTTAATGCACATTTTCTCAGATTTGCCATCTGTTCCGGCTGAATAACAGGGTGATGGAAAGGGTCTAACTCTCAACCCATTTGCTTTGTGGGGTCTATGGATCAGAATAACGATGTTCAGTCATGCGCCCCGACTGAGCTATTGTCTACAGCAAAAAATATAGTTGATGGAGTAATTAAAGAATCGGTAATCATCTATAATTCTGGGCAACATGGACAGCCGAAGAAAGACACAGAAACCAAGCCTGCGCGTCGAGGTTCTATACTGAGAAAAGATTCGGCAGAGAGTGGGAGGACTTCTCCTGGTCACAAAATTACATGGGCTGCTGACCTGAGCGACGGGTCGGAGAAAAGTTGGAACCAATCTTCGCGTGGAAGCGCCGACTCCTTCCCGTTCGCCGTTCATCCCAGATGTGAAGACCTCATCCGCGAGGAGAAACAGATTTTCACGACGGCCCATGCATACAAGAATCGTGAGCGAGTTGCTGAGCGATTTGTTCGGGCGCCGTCACCTCTCTCTGCAGCGGCCGCCAGCAGGTCTCCTACACCGGAGGAGATGAACTCACTGAAGAACAAACCAGCTTCCATGCCCGAGGTATCGGCCCTGAAAGCAAACAAGATCGGCGAGCCGACATACTCTTATTTGATGTCCCTGGTGTTGCGACCTTTCAGGGGCTCTCAGGTAGGGAGGGATACGTGGAAATATGGTCATAACCAACAGCCTACTTTTGTAAATAGTAGATTAGACGACGGAATCTGTCAGAGATGTTTAATGTGGGTAGGTTACCTGATGCAGGTCTATGTTGTTTTGTTCACCTAGGTTGTCTCACGGACTACTGATGCTGAGACAACTTGCGGATGCTGCAGGTTTTTCTGACTGGAGCTGTGGACAATACTACAATTCAATTTCTATGTTGTTTTTTTTTGTTGCAAAAATGTAATGTAAGCTACATAGTCTAATATAAAAAGTAAATATCAATAAAGTTTTTGCTCTGTGACAACTATTTTCTCACACTTGAAAGTTCTTGCCAACTCTATTTCCATGATACAGTAGTAGTCCGGGGATTTGAAACCATTGCATCTCACTTAAATATTTAAATATTGAAGCCTACTTCATTAGTGTTTATAAAACTACATTTCTCAGAAGTTATGCCTTTCATCATAAACTGTACCTGGGGTTTTACAAAGTCACAAATGGCTCTTCCAAGCTTCCTGGATGTTTGTGTACACCTGTGAATGTGAGCATGCTCTTGTTTCCTGCATTGAAGTACAGATCTCTCCGGCAGATCCTCCCTTACCTCAGGAAAGATAAACTTCCAGGTGCAGAAAAAAAACGTTCTGGTTTGTTCTCCAACTTACCCATTTTAATGGTATTGTATCTGTACAATGCAACTGTACATCTCAACACTTGTACCATAAAGCTAGTACAGTTGCTATCCATAGATCTTCTTGTATTGTGATTTGTTCAGCGGGCAAAACCATAGTAATAATGTGAAAGTTTACCTTTTTGTGTCAGAAGAAACAAAAACAGATACGTATACAATCTTTCATCTTCACAAAAATAAAAATACTAAACAGGTTTTGTGGCAAACCAATAATTCACATAGACATTTTCTCAGAATACAATGGTAATCTACAGTACTTAAACTGACAGAAAAAAAAAAACATTTTAAAATAATAATTTGGGTTGGACTGTTTGTTTTTTGTCCTTGCGGCCCCATGTAGTAATATCTAATTAGTTATCTCCTACTTCTTCCTGTTTTGAAGTTGACACATTCTGTATGTGCCGGTTTGAACATTGGATGTGACAAACAAAAATGGCTTTGTTCCTTTCATTGTCCTGTTTTAGATGTATAATAGAGACAAGTCAGGGGTGCCGCCAGAGGGGGTAAGTTAAGTAGGAGGTTCTAAGGGCCCAGCATTGACACGGGTAGCCTGGTAAACCACCCCCTCATACTTCACTTCATTTTATACAGAGGGTCTGGCTGTGGTGTCATTGACATGGTTGTCTCAGGCAGCATTTTGCCTGACCAATCAGCGAACAATTTCTTCCTGGAGGTCTTGACTGTGGTGAAGTTTAAAATAATTGAATCTGCCTTTAAACAATCGTTAACCTTAGCTGTTGCTGCCGTTCGCTGATTAGTCAGGTAAAATGCTGCCTGAGACAACTGTGTCAATGACACCACAGCCAGACCCTCTGTACGAAATGAAGTGAATGAAGTCCGAAGGGCTGTTTTGCCAGGCTATGACAGGGGGCCCTTTCAGGACACTATTCAGATATTTTTTTTTATCAATAAAGGGGACAAAATTATATCCTTTCACAGGGCCCACAGGGCGTCTAGTGGCTCCCTTTGCTGGTTGTTGCTGGTTTTCAAGTGTAGCAGTCACGATGGGTCCCACTCACTCATTACCAGTCATCAGTTTGCTGGCGTTGGATAAAGGAGCACCGCACTGAAGGAAGAGACGATCTCATTGGACGTTGAGACTGCCAGTTTGCCCGAGGTCATGATAAGCCCCACAAGGTCACCTCGTTTCAGGTGCAGAATCAGGTTGAGGGAGGCGGAACTGTCACACGAACAGCCATCTGTGGCCACGCCCCTAGGGGACGATGATGTGTTCAGCCTCTGGATGTTGTGATTGGACACCGAGAGCACCACTTCTGCTCGCTCCGCCCTCTCAGCTTTCACTATGGCGCTGACCAGGTAACGGCCACTTACAGGTACATGGAATACACCTGTGACAGACACGGGCATGGACAGAAATGGACAGAGAGAGGGAGAGAAAGAGATGTTCTTATATTAAAACAAGTAATTAATATAAAAAAAAAAAAACTTGGTGTGCCCTTGTGTATGTAACGTGTAACATGATACATTACATTACACTTAGCTAACGCTCTTATCCATAGTGACTTACAGTTATTTAGGTACAGGATTTCAGTTACTGTACAGTCCCTGGAGCAATGTGCCTTAGATGCCTTGCTCAAGGACACTTCATGATAAGGGTGCAGGAGAGCACTAGTTGTTTACTCCCATTCTTCCTACTGGAATGGGATTCAAACCTGCAACCCTCCGACCCCAACTTTCTAACCACTAGGCCACAGCTGCCCATACATACAAACATAGTACATACATGCATAAAATACACACTCATAAAATACAGACTCTCTTGTTTTGACTCATCAGTGTGGACTTTAAAAACTACATGGCTGCAGATGCTGCAGGTGTGTTTATACCAGTGTGTGGGTCATAATGATGCTGCAGGTGTGTGTGTACCAGTGTGTGGGTCATAATGATGCTGCAGGTGTGTATGTACCAGTGTGTGGGTCATAATGATGCTGCAGGTGTGTATGTACCAGTGTGTGGGTCATAATGATGCTGCAGGTGTGTGTGTACCAGTGTGTGGGTCATAATGATGCTGCAGGTGTGTATGTACCAGTGTGTGGGTCATAATGATGCTGCAGGTGTGTATGTACCAGTGTGTGGGTCATAGTGGCCTCCATCATTGATGAAGATCCTGTTGAAGCGGATGATGCCCATCGATCCAGGAAATGGCAGGAGCGTCAGGCCAACCGAGAAGGACACCGGGTCAAATATGAGCGGATCACCTGAAAGGAAAGTAATAATAATAATAATAATAGTAATAATACATTTTATTTATATTGCCCTTTACATCGGGAGATTTCAAAAAGTATGCATGTAAAGACAGACACTCCCATTGTCTGCTAATGTATGTTTATATTGTTATGTTTGTCAATATGTTCTATGGTCATGTTTATAAGATGTTTAATGTTCACTGTGGGCTTGGTATAGGGAGCGCTGCAATTTCAAATCCTGTGTGTGCAACCTGTACATATGACTTTTGACAATAAAGCTGACCTTGGCTTTTGTACACACATACATACCACATACTATATGTACACACACACACACACACACACACACTCGCTCGCTCACACACACATTTGCACAATACAGTTTACTGTAAGGTTTTTTCTTGCCCAAATCACCTATAAATGGCTCTAGTCAGAAGTGACCAAATGAGTAAATACCTAAATTCAGCAAAGGCAGCTGGACAGTCTTCACTTTGAGTTGATCTGCTGAAACGTTGTGTAAAAACAGGAAAAACAAAGAAAACATGAGAGAGCTGGCAAATACTGTATGTGTGACAGAAAGTGATATATTATTATGAATGTTATTTCAATGAAGTGTACAGCGGCAATAAACATTGTTCAACCCCCCATAACAAAATGGGTTTATTGGCAACATAAACATTTTCAGCTGAGTGCAATAAACACTCAACATGGAGGGGTTGAATAACTCTGATTATACAGTAGTACTCAAAAAGTGACACTTTAACTAAACACAGAGAAAACACTTGCAGTTTTGATTGTGTTGAGCTATTTAACTTATTTCTCCATTTGTTTGTTGCAAACTGCTAAACTTTTGTATATGTTGTCAATAAACCTATTTCATTATGTGGGGTTGAATACTTGAATACTACTACTAAATTGCCACTGTGTAGTGTCCAGGCATGTATTCTGCATAGAGTGCTTTAAAAATGTATGTCAACCTGAGGGGCTGTCAGGAGTATGGGACTCTGGAGACAGAGGAGGGTAACCTAAAAAAATAAAAATACAGAACCATGAATTCAGCTATAATGGGGCAAACACAAACACTATACTACATGTGCAAAAGTATTACGTTTTGCGAAATCTACACATATCGAACAGGAAAAAATATTTTATTGTTTTGGGTTATTTTGAATGTAAGCAGAATCCTAGTTTGGTAATGATTTTGGATTGAGGTCTCTGATTGGCTATGTTAGAAGAATGAAGCGAAGTGCACCACAAGGAGCTTGGGCCCGCCCATACTGCCTGTGACACGGCCCTAAATTTTGCATCCAAGTTAGTTTGGTCTATTCTCAACCTATTCTTGGCTGTTCTTTTGTCCGAAAAATTGGGCAACAACGCAAAACAAACGCTATGCATCGTTTTTTACGGAATCAGTGGTCTAATTGATTGTAGCTCTGCCCAGTAGTACAACACAGAGGCATTTAAAAGACACCTGTTGATCCCGCCTTTGAGAGAGAACTTCCTGTCTAAGGGAGATTTCCCAGACCAAGTTCCGTCTACGAGCCTGGTGCGACAGCCAGGCTACACCACAAGGGCTTTCTCCCTCTCTCTGACTATGGCACTCCAGGATGTGGACGTGTAGTGATGTAGCTGCATGCTAAATAAAGCACAGCTCCGTCTTTGGTCATAACAACTGTCGGGTCCTTCCATGGTCTGGCTTTAACAGTTTTAAAACTTATTTGTGTTTTATATAACACACATATTAGTAACTTGCACATAGTACTGTGCTTGTGGACAGTTTTAAAAGAAAGTGAACGTCATTCCCCTTGTGTCAGTGTGATCATAGGGCACATCACAGCACACAATGCAAACAAGGAAATTCAACCCATTTAACCCATCACACACGTGAGTTTTCGGCAAAAAATGTTGTGTTCAATACTCAGTGTAAGACCCAAAAAAAAGGAGACATAAGTGCTAATATGTAAGGCAACAGGACCTTTTCCAAGAAGACGTCCAGTTGTAAGTTGCAACTTGGCACCTTTGGCTATGGATCATGACTTGGACAATTGAAAACCTACACAGACCATACCGATCCATATGAAATAAAAGCGTGCGAAAGTGGTTGCTCCAGCGTAGGACCTTTTCCAAGTGGCACTTTTGGCTTTGCACCATGACTTTGACAATTGAAAACCTACATAGACCGATCCACATGAAAAGAAAGCGTGTGAAAGTGTGTGCACCTGGTGCTCCGGCGTAGCCTTTGGGGGGGGTCATGCTCTACATTTAACCCATCACACACGCAAGTTTTAGGCCAAAAATTTTGGGTACAATACTCTTACTGTAAGACCCAAAGAAAAAGCAGACATACTGTAAGTGCTAGGATGTAAGAAGCCTCACACACAGACTGAAAAGAAAGCGTGTGAAAGTGTGTGCACCTGGTGCTCCGGCATAGCCTTTGAGGGGGGTAGGTTATAGGCAAAAAATGTTGGGTACAATACTCTTACGGAAGACCCAAAGAAAATGCAAGTGCTAAGATGTAAGAAGCTACACACAGACCGAAAAGAAAGTGTGTGAAAGCGTGTGAAAGTGTGTGCACCTGGTGCTCCGGCGTATCCTGTGAGAGGGGGGGTCATGCTGCCGTTGGAGCCCTGGGGGGGGCCCTGGGGGGGGCGGGAGGCGCGCATGGTGCCCGGGGGTCCCGCCTCACCCGTCTCCAGCACGGGGGCCTCCTGCGGAACAGTGGAGCCCGTCACCGTGGAGACGCTGGGGTCCTCGTTACCTAGGAGACACAGGGACACTCAGTCACTATTTACTGTCAGTGTCAATAACTCACAGTCCCAACATTACATTATTACATTACACTTAGCATTACATTATTACACTTAGCAGACGCTTTTATCCAAAGCGACTTACAAAAGGAGGACATAATAAGTCAGCACCATATAATGCATTAAGGGAGTTACATGCATATGTGAATGCATTATCACACGTAATGGACATCAACTTGTAAAGTGGAAAGAAAGAAAGAAAGGAGGGAAGAAAGGAAGGAAGGAAGGACGGAAAAGAAAAGAAAAGA
>CM059285.1:25451453-25453953 GCA_030347295.1 Setipinna tenuifilis
GTGTGAGAGAGTGTGTGTGTGTGTGTGTGTGTGTGTGTGTGTTTTAACCCAATTCCCACATATGTTTCTTGGATGTCTGAACCTTCTAATGATGGCAATCACTGGAGCTCCATATCCTGGGAAAAGGCCAGACCAGACCGCCTGCCTGCTTTCATCACTGAGACACCGGAGAGTCTGGGGGTCTCCAGATTATCCAATTTAGACATGAAGGCCTCTCTAGTTACTACCGGCCAAACAGCAAAAGCAAAGAGCGAAAAGTTTTTTTTAAAGAAAAAGGTAATTTTGCATGGCCGACTGACTTTTTTGGGCAAGCGGGTAGAATGGAAGCATAATACAGGGTGTCCAGAAAGCTAACGTGTAGTCTTACGTTTTTAAGTAGTGATAACAACGGTCAGTCAATCTATTTCAAGCTAGCAACTGCTAGCAGTGTTCATTAACAAAACAAGAAGGATCCAAGCTGTTTGTTACGGTTAGCAACAGGCAACACTTTCGACATTGTTTACATTTTTATTCATATTCTCTTCCTGTATTCTATATTGAGAAATGACTGTTAATAAGAATATTAATGCAGTCAGCAAAAGCAAAAATTAAAAAGGTAAAAAAAGTAGAAATGTAATTTGTGTGTGCCCATCTGGGTTGTTTGTGCTCCAATGCTAACTCCCTGCCCAATGTCTCTGCAAAAACTGCATATTTACATATTTATACACAAATACACAACAGATGTTTGTCAACACTGGAACAAACAACAGATGTTTCAGCCGGGTTACTTTTCTCAGAGCTCTGAAGCATAATAGCTTCTACCAAAGACTGAACAGCGTAAGCGAGGAGTGAAGGGGTTGAAAAGAGAGGTAATTTGTGTATTTCCCGGGCAGGGTTGTTTGGGAAGGGGGTAGTAGAATGATGGCGTAATAGTTTCCAGTGGTGGGTGGGTGTCACGTCACTGATTGTGGATGTTTTCCTGTGGTGAAGATTAAAGGTCCAGCCAACACGGAGATGCCCCAAACAGTGCTCCATGCCCCCTACTTCTTCTCACAGTTTCCCCTTAAGGATGCATGTGTGTGTGTGTGTGTGTGTGTGTGTGTGTGTGTGTGTGTGTGTGTGTGTGTGTGTTTATGTGTGTGTGTGTGTGTGTGTGTGTGTGTGTGTGTAGTGCAACTTTAGCATAAAAATTAACTAACACTCCTTTAGTCCTTTAGCTCAGTCTATATTGCAGTCTGAACTTCTGTGCATGTCTGTGTGTGTGTCTGTGTGTGTGTGTATCTGTGTGTGTGAGCATGTTCAGTGCAACTTCTGCATCAACCTCTAACCTAGAAACACTCCCCTGTGAATACGTACATATGTGTGTGTGTGTGTGTGTGTGTGTGTATGTGCTCTGAATGCCACTGAAGCTGATTTACTGAGGTAGGCTGTAACGCAAGCCTTGGCTCCAGCTGTTGAGTGTAACGGTGAAAGTCTCGTAAAGCCCACTACCAGATGTGCTGCCCAGCCAGTATGACTCAGCTTTCAGGGAGAACACACAGCCCACACGCCACAACACAACACAACATACCCACACAACATACACCAACACGCCACAACACAACACAACACAACATACCACAACGCAACACGCCACAACACAACACCACACAACACATCACAACACAACACGCCACAACACAACATACCCACACAATATACTCATACCGGGAGGATTAGCTCATGTTGGGGTATGTTGCCTATTTTAGTGATGCATTGTTTTGTTAGTGTTAGTGTAAGTTAATGTTTTGTTAAGAATTATTGGCCAATTGTTCTTGCACTGCATTGCATTATACATTAAACTAATTGTTTCTGAATATTATCACCTACTGTATGTATGTCTTTGCTTATAATACGAGTATACTTCTTCCTAAAAAGGTTTTGTTATGTTTTAAGTCAAGTTTAGCCAAGTGTTTTTGTTCATAATGTGGTGCTTTTTTAGTGCTGTCAGTGCCTCTGGAGAACAGCATCTGATGCATAACATAACCATAGCCATGCTCTGCTAGCACAAGACTGCTTTTTATTACTGTGATCATCAGATAGGTTGGCTTTAAACCCTCAAAAACATATCTACTATTCGCCTCGAGAAGACCCTGGTGGGTGGAAATATTATGCCATGTTTGTAATCCAAAACAGCCTTTTGTGTTGTTTCCAGTGTGCGGACATCAACTTTACTTTTGGACGGACACATTTTTTGTCCTGCACAATGAGGTGGGATGTGGATACATTTACATGTGCATTCATTTTGTAATGATTTTAAACTTTAAACTTCAAACACACACACACACACACACACACACACACACACACACACACACACACACACACACACACACACACACACAAAGAAGATATCTAGGGAAAAGAAGCTGAAGCATTTGTCCAGCGAGTAAGAGCAGAGCTGAAAGAATAGAACCAATGAATGAAGGCTACTTCAGTACAGAGGTATCCACTCTCCATCCACTCTCCATCCACTGTCCTT
>CM059285.1:25456453-25561453 GCA_030347295.1 Setipinna tenuifilis
CAAAGTTTTGGACACAAATATCTGGAACATTGGCAAACTGAAACAATAGAATGTTATAGGACCATTAAATTTGACTATGAACTAGAGGAATATGTCTACTGTCAGAGATATAAAGCAGCGCAGATCTCGACTCAGTGACTTCTGCCAAGAGAACAAAGGGTATGTGGTCACTGTACGACAGGTGAGGTTGAGACAGAGGTGCGTTTTCTTCTTCAATGTGAGAAATATTCAGATATTGAAGATTGTTAGGGAAATATACTTTGATAGATTCACACACATAATCCCAGGATTCCAAAATCTGTACAAACAGGAATTACCATCTGTCTTACTTGGACAGCACAGCAGCTTGCTGCCAAATATGTCACTGAATGCCATAAAGGAAGGGACATTGGATAGACACCACCAACACATAAACACGTATGTACACCAATCCCCACCATTTCAGAACACACACACAAATTTAGAATAAATAGCCCCAGATTATATCTAAACCTCCCATCAAAAGACAGTGAAGCATGCAGGTAACGCAACTCACCTGAGTGTACAGGTGTGCTGGTTGTCTCTCCCACGCTGTCCTGCGTGTGTGTGTATCTGTACAGAGCGTGGAGGTCTCGTGTGTGTGCGCGTAGTGTGCCGTTCATCTGCTTCACACACGTCCACAGGCCCGTCACGTGCTTGTTGATCCCGTCCTTGATCCTCCGAAGGCTGTCGGACATCGGCTCCAGCCGCCCGCACACTCCCTCCACGTTGGAGACCCGCCCGTTCACACCCGTCCAGGCGTCCTCCAGTGAGGTGAGCCTCTGCTCCAAGTTGTCCCCACCGACTGGCTCCTCGGTGGGCTTGGAAGTGCTGTCAGCCTCCCTGAAGGTGGAGCTCAGGAGCTGGAGATCAAGTGAGTTTTTAGACACGGAGTCGTTCAGCCCAGAGACAGAGTCCTCCAGGCCCTTGACCTGCTGTGTGAGCGACTGCACCTCACGGCAGCACAGCTGGGCTTGCTGTCTCGCGCTCTCGGCGGTCGCATTGAGAGCTTCATCCAGGTTGTGAATCAGGTGCTGGTGGGCCTTCAGCTCCTTCTTCAGGTCCTCCAGAACGGAGCCATTACCCAGAGCCTCTTTCCTCCTCCGCTCCTCCTCCGCCTCCTGTCTCTCCTTCTCCCTCTCCCTCCGCTCCTGCGCCTCCTCCTGCTTCTCCTTCTCCCTCTCCCTCTGCAACTTCTCCTCCAGGAACAGGCAGTGCACCTCCGCACTCCTCTCCGCCAGGCCCACGCGACCCTCCAGCTCCGCCCCCTTCTCCTCCATCCTCCTCAGGGTGCAGTTGTGCTGTTTCAGGGCGCTCAGCAGCTCACGCTGGGCCTCCTCCATCTGCAAAACAAGCATCAGAACAAACAAACAAACAATCAAATTCAGACAAGCAATTAGATGTGTGTTAACAGAGAGGAGAGGTGTTCATCAAACAGATGAGTCTTGAGATTTATTTATTGAAGAAGAACAATGTTTGCGTTTTTTTTCCCATCTATGACACCTGTGTGAGCCTGGCGTGCAGGTCGCCCTCTTCCGTCCTCGGAGGAGGGGGAGGAGAGGTGGGGGACCCAGGCGTCGCCGCCCCTGACCCCGAGCCCGAGCTGCCCCCCCCCAGGGAGAGGCGGAGGTCCTGGATCTCCTTGCGTAGGTCGGCCTCTTTGGAGTCGAGCAGCTCGGCCAGGCTGAGGTAGGAGGTCTCCTGCTCCTCACACTGCTCCTGCACAGACATCACCTTGTACTCGCACGAGCTCTTCAGGTCGGCCATCTTGATCTCCATGCCCTCCATGAGTTCGTCGCGAAGGGTGGAGACCAGGCCATCCACGTAGTCCTTCAGCGAGCCCTGATTGGTCGAGTCGGAGGTCGGGGGTGACTTTGCAGGGGCGCCGTGGCCTGCACAGCAGACTGGCTTGCGTAGCTTTTCTGCCTGCTGCTTGACCTGTTCCTGCAGATCCTTGATGACCTGGTTGTTGGTAGCGAGGCTGTTGGAGAGATCGCTGACCTGACTCTGCAGCTGCTCGATCAGAGACGCAGACAGGGGGTCTGAAGTGATGGCCGGCAGGACGATGCTTTCCGTGCCGCCCCCCACGGCGCTAGCGGGTCCCTGCAGGCTACCCAGCATGCTCAGGAAGATCTTGCTGGCATCCTCCTGGAGGTCCTGGCGCAGGTTGGCGTTCATGCCCGTCATGGCGGCCTGCAGATCCAGAAGGTTGTGAGAGAGACGCTGCACCTCCTCCTCCAGCTGCTGAACTTTCTGGGGGTCGGCACTCGGACGCCTCCCGACACCCGCTGCTCCTCCTGCTCCTCCTCCTCCTCCTCCTCCTCCGCTCTGCAACCAGGGGTGACTGGACCCAGAGCCGGGTCTCCGCTGAGTACCAGGGTCCCCCCACGGAGGAAGAACCTCCACCTGCTCCCCCCACTCCTCTCTGGCCAGAGACTCCAGCTTCTCAGGGCCTGGGATGGGAAAATGACATAAAGGGCTGAAGGCATAATGAACAAAACCGCATACTAACACAAGAAGTCCAAACCTCTCAGCAGTGATATGCAACCTCTATTCACAAACTGCAAAGTAGTATCACAAATTATCTGGTTCTACCTTTGCACTTAATACAGGTGATTTTACTAAAAAAAACAAGAGTTCTGCTAATTAGAATCAGCTGATTTAGTGAAGTGTTGAAAGAAATATGTGGTACTGGATTGCAGCTTCTGAAAAAACGTTAACCATTACTGCATTTCAGTTAGCACTGAATCTACAGCAGGAATAATTAAAATATTTTACAATGGATTCTATAATTTTATAGAACATAAAAATGCTTGAAATGAGAAAGTCTTTTTATACAATGGTAAATAGGTATTTTAGTGCTGAACTTTTTTTTTCTTTCAAAAGTAGTGATTCCTTACTGAGCATGCTCTGCTCCTGGTCGGGAACGTGTGCCGTGTTTGGGTGCAGCTCTCTGGGCTGAGGGGGCACGCCCTTTAACTCCATGCAGTCATAGCCCTGGTAGCCTGGACAACACTTCCACTCCAGCTCAGTCACAGGCTTATACCCAACCTTATACATGGGTCTCAGATGGGTGCGGTATCTGACCATGGGAAAAAACATATGATTAATGTATATAAACAAAAAACTATTAATGTAAAATATTGCACCTTTCTCAAAGTCAAGATCGCTACAACGTAAAGCTGACAAAACAAGCAAATCAAACATCAGAACAAACAGTCAAATTCAGACAAGCAATTAGATGTGTGTTAACAGAGGAGAGGGTTCATCAAACAGATGAGTCTTGAGATTTATTTATTGAAGAAAAACAATGTTTGCATGTTTTTTTTCCATCTACGATAACATTATTCCACTGAATTATTTTGGGATTTGATCAAAGTAACTGTTAACTCTGACTCATGATGATTCATTGTTTAACTGCGTCTCTCAGAGGTGATCTCGGCTTCAGAATTTAAACCCTGCCATGTATTACTTCTGCCTGCGCACTTAGTTTAAGACACGTGATTTATTTGACTAATTAGCTGATTTATCTGTCTGATGATGATGATGATGTGTGTGCCTATTAGAATTGTCTGCTTCAGAAATCACGACCAGATCAAATATATGGCAGGGATTTTACTTGTCAAGCCAGGGTCTCCACCTGATATATATTTTTAATTTTTTTATTTTTTGGATCTACCACAAGGTTACATAATGGAAAAACAGAGAACCACCAGTAGCCATCCAGAGTGCAGTACACCAGCACCAGCCGTCAGTCGAGTGTCAGGGGACCACGAGCCAAAAGGAGCCCGATTTCCACATAGGCACGTGGGAAATATTCGGGAGCTGGGAACGTAAGCGAACTCTACTTTTGCAGATGTGTACTGTACATGTCTCTTTCTTCAAGTGACTGAAATACAAACATCAGCCTTGGAGAGCCCTGTGACATTATTATGATTTACATAATTCATTATGATCCCACCGTCAGTCTGTTCCAAACATCTGGACTGCAGCTTTGCTCTGTACGACCTTACACAGTTTATACCTGTACATGTATGTGTGTAAATTCACTGTGTATACCTCTCTCTGTGTGAATGTGTATAGTATGCATGCATGTGTTTGTAAATTCACTGTCTATACCTCTGTGTGCATGTGTGTACATTTACTGGGAATACCTCTGTGCATCGAGCGTGTGTGTGTATGTGTGTGTGTGTGTGTGTATGTGTGTGTGTGTGTGTGTGTGTATGTGTGTGTAAATCACTGTGTGTACCTCTTTCTGTCAGTGAGTGTGTGTGTGTGTGTGTGTGTTACCAGAGTCACAGTTCACCTCCAAAGTAGACCAGTCTTTAAAGCAAGGTCTGGGGGTCAGGACAGCAATGCTGCTGCCCGTGGCTACAGCAGTGTGTGGCGTGCAGTGATCCCAATCAAGGGGAACATAAATAATGATGTAGATGCCCAGATGATGACTAGGTTTCGGTGAAGACCTCAGCATTCCACAGCTCATAAATAAGCAGTGCCTTTTCACCAGCCCACTACCAAAGACTCTTTTGTGTCACACTTATCATTATCTGACTTGAAATCTCATCTCGGGAAGTAGGCCTCCATAAAAGCTTCAAGTCTGGACATTTCTGGACAAAGATCTAGAGATGGAACAACAGCTCTCTAAGGCCAATTCAAACTCCAAAGGAAACAATAACCGGAGTGAAGACACTAAAAATGTGTGGATGGGTAATTTTGTCATGTGCAGTGCTATTGGATTTAGAGTACATATTAAAGAATCCATTTTCTGTTTTATCAATCACACATTTACAAATGAAGCTCATTTGACACATTAAGTTGACACACTTTCCAACATGTTATGTAAAAGTTATGTTTTCATAGATATGACTCACCAAACATTTCTCATCACTTAAGGATTTTTTTGATAGGTCTCTAATGCATTTAGTTTATCCCATGTCTCTACTATGAGCCAGCTCAAGCACTACCCTCTTGACCAATAAATGTCTACTCTAGGCCCTATTCTCCAAACCTCCACCCTGTTCTTCACGCCGTTCTCCTCCGGGCCACTTACATCACACGTTGCACACAGTCAGGTTGGTGTACGGGGCACGGCGCGAGCTCTGGTTGCACAACGCTCTCAGTCTGTCCAAGAACTGCGCACGTTACGTTTTTGTGCACCACATACGCGCACCAGTTTCTAAAAAAAAAAACAAAAAAAACAAAAAAAAACAATCATATCAAGAAAGTTAAAGATTTTAACCCACATTTGCAAACGCATTTAGAATTGTTTTTCTATAAAGACAACTCACAGGTTTTTACACAGCATTTACATTTTCTTAATGTCATTCAAACTGCAGTAAGAGTAATTAAAATAAAGGATCCCAAAGACAACAGCCATTCAAAACCCATCGACTATTTTCTGAAGATGAAAAAGACAGCCACTTACTTATTTCTCTGAGGTGGAGCTGGCCCCGAATATGCTGAGCCTTGAAACATGCTATACCTTGACGGAGTTCCATAAATTAAGGGAATATTTAACTCCAGGTTAATTACAGTAAGAATAAACACAAAGCCAGTAAAACCTGACTTCATCTTTTTATATTACTCTATTGGTCAAAAGTGCGCAAAGATGTTATGTTCTTGCGCAACGGAGCGCTGCTGCACTGGTGAGAGCGTCGCCTCGAGTGATGGGGCTGGCAGATATGTGACGTTCAAGACCCCACCGTGCTGCCTCGCCTCTGTTACCCCGCCCAGAAAGAAGCTTTACAAGTTCTTTTTTACTCAGTGTTCACCACTTCATCTCCGAGTCCACTTACTCTTTATTTGTTTAGCAATTTAATCTGTTTCTGGGTATTGACCCAAGTGTGCTTCCCCTTTTCGGTGTCATTTATACAGCGTACATGGAAAAAAAAACCAAAAAAAAAAAAAAAAACAATAACCTTTTGCTTAGACGTTTTGTGGATCGTGTCGTGGTCTTGTTAAACGTTCACCAGTTGGTAGACAACATTCTTTATGAATGATCCTGGGGGGGAAAACCATTCTGAATAACGTGGTAGTTTAGTGACCTAAGTTTTTCAGTCAGGACAGGGCACCGTCGTTAATTACTGTGGGCAATGAATGTCTGTTTCTGCATTTTTAAGTGGGAAGGCGCGATAGTAAACTCAAACGACAGGGTAGCTCCCAGACACATCCAAGAAATGACACTGAAAACAAGTCAGCATTAGATCTTGAGTCACTGTAGGACAAATGACAGTAAAAATAACTTTTAAAAATGTACCTTTTCAATTGACTTTTTTAGGCATATAAAGCAGAACTTAGATGGACTTGTAATCACCCGAAGGTTGTGAGTTCAATCCTAGGCTCTGCCTAAGCAAGGCACCCAACCTTCAAGTTGGTCCAAGGGGAACTGCCCATGTCCCAACCTCATTGTATGTCACGGTCACTAATAGCATCTGTAAAAGTACAATGCAACTTGGGCAGCTGTAGCCTAATAGGTAAAGAGTTGATCTAGTGACTGGACATGTCACAGCTTTGATTCCTGTAGCAGTTGGATAAACGTAGATGAGGAAGTAAACACGACTGAGGTGCCCTTGAGTAAGATATCCAACCCCACACTGCTCAGAGGGACCTGATTCACAAGGTGAGAGTCTGAGCTCAGAGACCTGTACTGTGTGAACTGAAATGAACGTATTTCTCATGGCCTTTATGCAGTAACAGTTTGAATTGAATTAACACCAATAATGGGTGGGTGGGGGGACTGAGAGAGTAATGATATGGTGATGTTATGATAAAGTCATTCTTGTAGTGTTAACAGCTGAAAGTGCCTGCCAGATAACTTAATAGCATGCATGCACACAACACAGCTGCGTTTTCAAAAGTAAATATTTCAAATGAACTTCTTTTTGGTAGCAAGAGGTGATGTCTTAACTTTCTAAAATAACTGGGTTTTGAAATACTTGGTAGTGGACTACTACACACTGTAGAAGACAAACATAACAAGGGAAATATTAACTGATCATCTGTGGAGACAAGTGCATTACAGATTTTTTTTTTACCAAGCACAGCTGCAATGACATGATAATTTCAGCCACCAGACACTTAAAAAAAGGGCGATTTCAGTAATTAATTTCATCGAGTTCCTCACGAAATGCTAACTCTGATGCTAACTCCCAACTCTACAGGTGAGATTATACAAGTGATCGCTTTTATTCCAGACATAAAAAGAAAGACAGGCTCCAGACAATGGAGCAGTATTTTCTGTTCAATATTACATTTTATATTTTCTTTTTTTTTTTCTTTTTTTAACAAACATACAAAGTCAGGCAGTAAAAGGTAAAGCAAGGTCGAACTCTTTCTCAGAAAGCACTTTAACATCTTTCGTATTTCAGTTTAAAAAATTAAGAACTATAAATGATCTGATGAGTTAAACGGAAACAGAAAAATCATTTTTTTAAAAGTAGCTGTATCAGTAACCGATATTTCTGATGCTCTTCATTCTTCTGGGGTTCGGCATACAGAACATTCATCTTAATCTGTCAGGGAAAAGGGATTGTAAACATACAGTTAATCCACGTCTTCTCTGATTATTATGCATTTATATCTAAAATATAGAGCAACGTCATGCACAACAATTTGCACTAGTCCTAATGATGTTTGAGATGTCTTAAATGTTCATTCTGCCTAGTCAAAACTGAATTACAAATATCTGCAGTTGTCATTTAAGATGTGTGACGAGTTGAATGCCGTTATTAATAACTGCTGACGTAACTGCAGATGTCTGTACTTCAGTTTTGACTAGTGAAAACTGAATTACAGATATCTCTATTTGTGATTTCGACTACTTACAGTTATGCTACAGATATCATGAATGACAATTCCAACTATCCAAAACGTATTTATGACTAGTCAGAAAGATGTTCCTGATATCAGTATACAATGTTAATTTCGGATAGTCAAACTCAGCTTTTAAATGTTAAAAGGGCTCGACACCCTCACCAAGTGATCTCAGCTTGGTTAATATATTCCAGTGCAGAGTAGGTTTGTTGTGTTACTTTAAATTACACTTAGCAGATCCAAACCAACTTACAAAAGGAGACATATATGGACGTATATGTCCAAACTAACCGCTCTTGGAGGAGAAAAGTTGGCTAGGTATTAGAGCACCTTGAGTTTAGCACCATGTGTGGTTCTTACCCATCAGTCTGCAGGGTTTGATGCGCGCTCTCTTCGATGGGGTTCGGCATGCCTCTGGTTCTGAATGGGAACGCTTGACGACAGAGCTGAGAGGGGTACGGACTGGAGTGCTGGCTGTGTACGCAGAAGAGAAAACTAAAAAGTTTGTATAGATTCTCATGAAGTCGAAACTAATAATAAACTAATAATAAAAAAATCTTCACATAGACTGTACAGTCTCAGTTGCATTGTGTGTAGTACGCTTGGAGGAAGAGGTAAAGTTTTTGCCACAGATCTCAAATACGTTTAATAAAATATAAAACACTGAATAGAAAAATTGGTAGAATGGCACAATGTGAGGAAAGTGGGAAATATTGCAGATCTTAAATACATGTGGTCAAAAATAAAAAAGGACTTGGTAAGATTACACAATGTGGCAAAAGTGAGTAACATTTTGGAAAAAAGGAAGGTCAGAAAAAAACATTACATTACAGTGCATTACATTGAGCAGACACCCGAAGCGCCTTACAAAAGGAGGACAAAAAAAAAACAATCTAACAGAAGTGTAGAGGAACACAGAGTAAACAAAGGCATAGCAGAGGTATGTGTATGTTTGAGAGCAGGCGAAGGTTCACACCAGGAGGGAACACACTAGGAGATGGATAATAAACAGAGAAGAGACTGAGACAAAGTGAG
The DNA here is from genome assembly GCA_030347295.1 of Setipinna tenuifilis. NCBI lineage: Eukaryota > Metazoa > Chordata > Actinopteri > Clupeiformes > Engraulidae > Setipinna > Setipinna tenuifilis. The sequence continues at coordinate 25,465,319 of CM059285.1, forward strand.
ACAGGCTGAGACAGGGCGAGGCAGAGTGAGATGGGCTGAGACAGAGTGAGACCAAGCAAGACAGAGTGAGACAGAGTGAGAGTGAGACAGAGAGTGAGATGGGCTGAGACAGAGTGAGACAGAGCGAGACAGAGTGAGACCAAGCAAGACAGAGTGAGACAGAGTGAGAGTGACACAGAGAGTGAGATGGGCTGAGACAGAGTGAGACAGAGCGAGACAGAGTGAGAGTGAGACAGAGAGTGAGATGGGCTGAGACAGAGTGAGACAGAGTGAGACAGAGTGAGAGAAGGAGACAGGCTGAGACTGAGCGAGACAGGGCGAGACAGAGTGAGACAAGTGAGACAGAGTGAGAGAAGGAGACAGGGCGAGACAGAGTGAGGCAGAGTGAGAGAGAGAGACAGGTTGAGACTGAGCGAGACAGGGCGAGACAGAGTGAGACAAGTGAGACAGAGTGAGAGAAGGAGACAGATAAGAGAGTAAGACAGGCTGAGACAGGGCGAGGCAGAGTGAGACAGGATGAGACAGAGTGAGACAGGGCGAGAGAGAGAGGCTGAGACAGAGAGAGACAGAGTGAGAGAGAGAGAGAAAATGAGACCGGCTGAGACAGAAAGACAGAGTGAGACCGAGCCAGACAGAGTAAGACAGGCTGAGAGAGAGAGTAAGACAGGGCGAGACAGAGCGAGACGTCATGAGGCGGCGAGCCTCACCGAGCTTCGTCTCGATGTCCTGCAGCTCCCTCTTCTGCTCCTTGAGCTCCTGCTCCTTCTGCCGCATGTCTGGGCTCTGCATGTACTGCACGTGGGAGTCGTAGTCCGCCCGCACCATCTGGCTCTTCTCCAGGGCCACGCGGTACTGCTCCAGCAGCTCTGCACACACAAACCACGGCCATGGCCAGCCATTTTACTTTCTGACATTTACAATAGTTCATAAAAACGCTTTTGCACACCTCTGTAATTTTGACAGGTGCGTAGGATAACATCCCAGTACGGCTTTCAATTTGTAAAAAAGAACATCCCGCACACTATCTTATCCACCAGCAAACTTTAATAGGCTACAGCGTTTCGGTCATCAGACCTTCTTCAGGTAAGGACCTGAAGTTTGCTGGTGGACAAGACAGTGTGCGGGATGTTCTTTTTTACAAATTGACATTTAGAATAGACAATTCTCTCCCATAGGGCTTGACTGGGTGCGGAATGCACTATAATCTATTGTTACAGTGTATGTTTAAAAGCTAAGCTAAATGCAACTACTTCTGCCCTCGGTGGAGACACAGAGTGACAGCTAGTTATATTGACTCATTGTCTTAAGAAATGATGGTCGTCGATTCCCTCATTAGCTACACCTCTGCATCACAGCCTATCAGATCGTGTCTTAGAAGAGTTGACACACAAAGATGATGTTAATCACCGATAAGTTGCATCATCGCCTCCGATCCCCTTGTTGTTAACTCACAAAATGTATCAGAACTTGGCAAAACGGGGCGAAACCTGTGAACTTGCCATTCCACAAACACTCACTCACCCACGTGACTGCTGGTCTGGTGATACTCCCTGGGAATGGGGGCCCCAAACACGTGGCCCCTCAGCTTCTCTATGGAGGGAGCCTTGTTCTGCAGCCCGCCAAACTTCCCGTTACTACGGATACGGTCCCCTTGCCGCGTCAACAGAGTGGGACACTGGATCTTACTCTGCACCACCTGTCCGTCAAAGACACGACACAGGAAGGAAGAGGAAGAAAAATAAAGTCATTGCAGACAGGTGTATCAGCTAATTGGTGAAATCACCTGTTAATTGCACCTGGCAAATGGCCTTTATAGTGCAGCCGTTCCAGCAAAACAACATAAAAAAAAACAAAATACTAAAAGCACAAAGACTTTGGTTTATGCCCTTTCTCTGGATGTCTTTACAGTGAAAATGATAAAGATTACTCAGTTACTGTAAGTTATGATGAAAAGTTATTAATGACAATGTAAGGAATAGAATATGTCACTGAACCTGTGTCAACATTTAGTAAGTATGACCATACACTAACAGAGACTGATGTGTAGACAGAAACTCCACACAGGCCACCCACTACCAGGCAAGACAGGAAGTCAACAGTGTACAGGGCCAGACACCCACGAATGACATCTGCCACTAGCGCCCAACCCATGAACATTCATTCTGCTGTACATGGAGCCAAACACACCCCATTACATTACATTACACTTAGCAGACACTTGTGTCCAAAGCGACCTACAAAAGGAGGACATAATAAGGTAACAGAGGTGTAGAGGAACATAGAGTAAACAGACTACAAACATACACACATGGAGATACATGAAGATTAAGTAAGTTTCCCAGAGCAGGGACACTACAGACACACACACACACCCCCTACACACACACAGACTCATATCCGTACTCACCCCCTTGCGATAATGGTTGGCAGAGTCGAGGTCGTCAATTAGGATGGTGTCCCCCAGAAGGCTTCCAAACACTGGGATCGTAGTAATGGAACATGGAAACGCACACACACACACACACACACACACACACACACACACACAGTAGTGGAACATGAGAACACACACACAGGAAAAACAAAGAAACACTTAAGTACCATTTTGGCAGGCGTGGAACAGACGCAGGGCCAGCTACAAGTGTCATGGTTGGGGGTGCCAGCAGTGTGTTTGAAGCCCATAATGTGTGTGTGTGTGTGTGTGTGTCAAGTGTCATGGTTGGGGGTGCCAGCAGTGTGTTTGAAGCCCATAATGACTCAGTGTTCCACAGCAGCAGCAACCAGGGAGGGGCCTCCTAAAGCACCCCATAGGGAGCACTGTACATCTGATATGTGTGTGTGGGTGTGTGTGTGTGTGTGTGTGTGTGTGTGTGTGTGTAAATCACTCTGTGATGGTGTTTTCCTTGTGTGTGTGTGTATGTAAATCACTCTGTGATGGTGTGTTGCTCATTTTGTGTGTCTGTGAATCACTCTGTGTCAGTGTATCCCTTGTGTGCGTGTGTGTGTATCCCTCTGTGGCGATGTATTTCTTGTGTGTGTGTGTGTATCACTCTATGACGGTGTATTCCTTATCTGTGTGTGTTTGGAAATCACTCTGTGGCACGTGTGTGTGTGTGTGTGTGTGTGTGTGTGTGTATCACTCTGTGGCGCTGTAAATAATAGGTCACTGTCCTGCAGCAGCTGTGTGAGGAGGAGGAGGCTACTGAAGCTCTCTGTAGGGAACCCTGTGTGTGTGTGTGTGTGTGTGTGTGTGTGTGTGTGTGTGTGTGTGTGTGTGTGTGTGTGTGTGTGTGTGTGTGTGCGCGTACATTTAAAGCTACTTGTTAGTGCTGGAAATGGCTGGACGGGGGCCAGGTTTGGATGCAGTAGCTGGGACCCCCTTTAGTAAGGCACCCCTTCCCCCCCCCCCCCCCCCCCCCCCACACACACACACACACACACACACACACTCCACCTGATCACCACCAACACAGCCCCCACCCACCCCCTACATCCTACATCCTGCATCCACACCAACCCCCCCAATCTCAAACCCCCTAGTCGCTCACTGGGGGTCTCCCTCATCTGGAAGTGCTTACAGAACAACACAGATCCAAAACAGGGGAAAAATGAGAGAGAGAGAGAGAGAGAGAGAGAGAGAGAGAGAGAGAGGAAGAAAGGAAGAGAGGGAGAGAGAAAGAGGGGGTGGATAGATGACTCAGAGACAGTGAGAGTCCAACTCGTACCCGCCCAACACTCACTTACCTCACAACTTCACACACACACACACACACACACACACACACACACACACACACACACACACACACACACACAGATGAGGCCGGATTTATAGTTAAGGCTGGCCCAGCACGAGTTTTACAAGGTCGCTGGTGAGATCACTTTCACGCACGGTCAGACTGCTTTACATTTGTTTACTGACAATCCACTGCTGTAGACAAGGCCCAATTGCAGGCTGTTCCAATAAGGTTAATCAAGTTATCATCAGCTGTGGCCTAATCAGGAAGGTAAGGAGTTAGACTTGGGATTGGGAGGAAGGACCTCACTTCTATTCCACTACCAGGGGGAAAATGTGGGTGGGGGAGTGAATAACCAGTGTGCTCTCCTGCGCCCTAATTTATGGCTGAGGTGCCCTGGAGCAAGGAATAACCCCCCCCACACACACACACATTGCTCCAGGGGTACTGTCCCTATGTGGCAGGGTTTTTACTTTCTGAACCCAGGATTGACACCTCTGGAGAGAAGTGTGGGCTAAATGTAATGTAATGTAATCAAACACCTGACCTGATGTCTTGCAGTGTCACATGTATCAATAAGAATCAGTGAATTGTAGTAACTCATTAACGTATTATTGTTTGTTCAACACTCGTAAATTCTGAGAACAGGCATCATGTGGTAACTGAACGTGAGTCATCAGAACGAGAAGATAAATCTTTTGGCCTTTTCAAGAACACAGCCGTCAAACATTCCTTTCAATCAAACGTTCCAAGGCTTCTGATTGGATCATAGGCCTGACTGACAGGGGGGTGGGCCCAGGCTGAGGAGCAACCAAAGCTATGTCTAAGACACAGGCATAAAAAAAAACACACACACACACACACACACACACACACACACACACACACACACACACACACACACACACACACACACACACACAGACAGTCATGCTCATGCTCACCCATCTGGCATTGTTCGGCATACTGGGGGTAGATGAGCAAGTCTCGGGCGAAGACAGGGTTTCCCACCGGGGCGAAGATGTTCATGCCGTTTCTGATGTGGGGCAGGGGCCTGGGGGACAGCAAAACAACAAAACAAAACAAAACAAAAAACAAAAACTGAAGAGTGACAATTGGATTCAGAGGGACTCAGATGAGATGACAGATGTGCAGTGTGCTTTCGGCAGCTTAGAAATACTGAGTGTCCCTTAAGTCTGCACCCATAGGGAGAAACCATGCAAAATTACGAAATAGTCCCAAGTTTTATTATGCAATGGGTTCAAATTTTATTACATATTGTGTAACTTGCTTTTTTAGTTAGTGACCAGAGAACCGTACACGTTACAAAATGATTATACTGTAAATAATGTGTTTGTGACGGTGTAACTGTGTGTATATCTGTGTGAATTATAGTTTAGAAATGTTGCACATGGCTTACCAAAACATAAAACTAGCCTATGGGTTCAAACTTATGGGACTTCTGGTATATCTTAAATGCTTAAAAAAAAAGTTCCAACTTGGAACTTAGAACTTAGGTTTTCCACACAAGTATGCAAATACGTACATTGAGAAGTGTACATGAGTGCAATACGTGTAGATTTAGTAGAGTTACTCTGTGTACATTAAGTGTTTATCTGTTTACATTTACAAGTGTTTATCTGTGTACATTTACACTTCTATATGTTTAACCTGTAAATGTAAACAGATAAAAACCTTTAAATTAACACAGATAAACACTTCTAAATCTACACAGATTAAAAAAAAGTGTTTCAGTGTGTACATCTGCAAGCGTTTTTGTTCATGTCGTAGTGTGTGTGTGTGTGTGTGTGTGTGTGTGTGTGTGTGTGTGTGTGTGTGTACCTGGTGCTGCTCTTCCAGAAGACGGTCTCCAGAGGCATGACCTGCTGTCGGCCCTGTGTGTCGTCGTAGATCTTTCGCGCCGCAACCGTCGTCACGGTGACCACGCAGTCCATGTCGCCCAGGAGGTGCCACGAGATGACCTTGGCGGCGTCGTCGTCCTGGACCTTGGCCAGGTGAGCTACCTGTGTACAGGTAAGGAGTGTTAATCTAAAATGTCTAATTAAATCTAAACGATTGTTTCTCCTCTATCTAAAAGAATAGGTGAACTCCTAAATGATTGTCTTGACCTTCATAAATATCTCTACATCGTCCACATCACATTTTTTTTTCTCTCCATAAAAGGTATTTTCAATTGGACATAAAATTTTGACCAGACCAGGTGGGCATTGACCCAAGACATACACCCATGTAAAGAATTTAAGCCTTTACAGCCCATGCAGTTATTGGTACATAAAGTAAAATGACAGAGGAAAAAAACGTATTTAAGACTTACTAGGCACTAAAACTTCAATACTTCTTCTCCATGTTGTATATATTTAACACAGAGTTAAGTATGGATGTCTGTGTAACAAATAAACCAGTCATTTTGTAACAGTGCCCTGGAGCTCTTGTGGACTGTGTTGGGTTCTGCACTTTAGCTGGGAAAGCTGTTGAACTGTTGACCTCCAGCATGCAGTAACACTGGCTTCCTGTGACTGAGTGATTTCTGTCTCCTCTTAGACACTGCTCACTTTACTCATATATTTTGCATGTTACCAAACCAAATATGCCTTTAAATTTACTGCATCTTTAAACACTGACTGATGTTTGCTACGAGTGAAGCAATCGTTTTGTTAAAGCGGCCCTGGGGCTCTTGTGGACGCTGCTCTAGTGTCAGGCTTAGCACTTTGGAGACAGTTTGGAGAAAATGGTTTTAGTTTGGGGGGGGCGGGGTAGGGGGGGCTCCATCTGTCAACAGTGCTGAGGCTCACATCTGCTCCAGTCCAGTCCAAGCCCACAGTACCCACCTTGGGGCAGACCTCCACTGACACCAGGCAGCCTTTCATTAGTGTTTGTGTGCAGTAGTGTACGAGATGGGCCTGGGGGGTGAGTACAAGAGGTAAGTGTGACCACTGCACGGCCTGGGGTGTGTGTGTGTGTGTGTGTGTGTGTGTGTGTGTGTGTGTGTGTGTGTGTGTTTGAACCTACAATCACATCAGCATGATTGATGACAAGACACACAAAGTTACCATTTCTCTCACATCTGTTTTCCAATACATCACCAATGGACACCTATGGCGGGGAAAGTTCACACACACTCGCCCTCCACACCACCACACACACACACACACACACACACACACACACACACACACACACACACACACACACACACACACACACACACACACACACACACTTGCCCAGAGCCACCACGCCCACACACACATACCATGGGCATAGCCCGGAATCATAAAATGGGTGAAACCAGAGAAAAAAAAAATCAGGTGGGCCCATTATGAGGCAATGGGAATGTCGTGCAAATAGTCAATTATTCCATTCAATCAAACATTCCAAGGCTTCTGGTTGGATCATAGGCCTGACTGACAGGGGGGTGGGCCCAAGCTGAGGAGCAACCAAAGCTATGTCTAAGACACAGGCATAAAAAAAAACACACACAGACACACACACAGACACACACAGACACACACACACAGACACACACACACAGACACACACACACAGACACACACACACACCCACACATACACACCCACACATACACACCCACACACACTCACATACACATACACACACCTTTCCCAGGACGCCAGGGCTTGTTCTGAAGGGGTCGGGGATGCTGCAGGCACGTCGAGGCTGCTTCTTAATTTGCTCCATCTCAGCCTTCTTCTGATTGATCTGGGCATCGATCACAGACATCTACACACAGACAACATCTCATCTGAGCATCGATCAAGACATCTACACAGAAAAAATATCTCAATGGAGCATCAGTTGCAGACATGTACACTACTGAGACTAAGATTAAAAGATCTCAATACTTTGGTCTTGTCTATAGAAATCCTGCACACTATATTTGCACCATCTCTTTTGTACTTCACCCACTCCCAACACTCCACTCATAATGTGTACTTTGTCCAGTATATTACTGTTTATGTGTATATTATGTATAATATGTGCCCTTTGTGTATATGATATCACTTGTCTATTGTTGTCTGCATTGTACAGTGTGTTTTTATTTACCACTATTCGTCCATTATGTTAAATGTTTTATGGCCTGGTTAAATAGAATGCTGGTTTCTGATTGGCTGGCGGGGCATGCATTAATTTCATTGAACCGTTCACCTATGGGAAGTAGTTCTAAAATTCTTAACATAAAGTTTAAGCACCGTTCCAAAACAATGGTAACTATTAAAACCATATAGGGTAATTTAATGGTTATAGGATAATTTAATGGTTGCTTTTTAACAGGTTGCATTAAATAACAGACAATGACTCCTAATTGTGAAGGATTTCTAGAATAATTTAAATGTTCCGACATGACGATTAAAAGTTTCCTAAAGTCTCGAGTGTGGTATACGGGCTCTAAGTGGGGTAACAGCCTTCAAGGCGTGCATTCATCGACATTTTTATCAGCTTGGCGGCACATAACCTCCCTCCGCTTCACAGTGTAAACTAGAGAGTTAACATCTGCCAAAATGAAATGCCTTGAGTATGTTAGTATACTTGGCCAATAACATTCTGAAAACTGACTGGAGACTCATCTTCAAACATGTTTGTGCTTGTTTGTCTGTATTTGTGTGTGTGTGTGTGTGTGTGTGTGTGTGTGTGTGCGTGTGTGTGTGCGTGTGTGTGTGCGTGTCCACTTACATCTCTAAGTGAGCTGGCAAGGCCATTTTTGTGGAGCTCTGCTTGAATCTGCTTTTCTTTGCCTTCGGCGAGCTGCAGTCGACCTGAGAAAAGGATGACATGCTGTTTTAAAGGAAGACTTGTTTGAAGTTAATTGAAGTGGGAACTAGAAAGGAGAGGTGGTGACCCATTGTAAACTGAGTGCTCCGGTCTTGCTCCTTAGTCCACAGTTGGACTGAAGTACTAGTCACAAAATATAAAACTTGTAGCTGTGGGACCTTTTTGAAAACACAAACTAGAGTACTTTGCCTTTTGTTAAATTGGATGTTTACAATCTCGAAGGTAGAGAGCGTGGCGTACCCTTGAGTTCGGTGATGAGCTGCCTAGTCACAAAATATAAAACTTTTAGCTGTAGGACGTTCTTGAAAACACAAACTAGAGTACTTTGCCTGTTGTTAAAAGTGGATGTTTACAAACTAGAAGGTAAAACACAAACTAGAGTACTTTGCCTGTTGTTAAAGTGGATGTTTACAATCTGGAAGGTAGAGAGCGTGGCGTACCCTTCAGTTCGGTGATGAGCTGCCTGTTGGTGTCGAAGAGGCTGTTGTAGACGTCGATGGAGAGCGAGAGGCGATCCTTCTTCTGGCTCAGGGCGGACATCTGCCTCTGATTCTCCACGTCTACACACACCATATCAACACACACACACACATACACAGATGCACACACACACACACACACACACACACACACACACACACACACATCAACAACAACAACACACACACACACAACATCAACAACACTCAGCACACTTTAAACATCATCAGCTCAGCAATCACACTGTATAAAGCAGGGCTTTTTTAAAGCAGGCTGGACAGGCTCCTGTGGTTATGACAAAAGGGAAAATGACTGTGCTTTTATAGTTTGCATAATGCTGCATTGTAGACAAAGCTGAAGATCGTGACTTTAAAAAGTTAAAAACTCATATTTGATTTGGAGCCACATATTTGATTTGACTAATTTTGTAACAATAAGTATGATCCTAATGAGCACACATAACAAGTCATCAAAAAGTTCAACGCTCATGAACACTCCCTCTGTTCGCTGATTGGCCCAGTAAGGATTCTACCAGAGAAAGAGCTTCTCAATACAGCAGTGCCAGACTCTATGTACAGACCGAAGTGAACTACGAGGGGCTGGCTTACTAGGCTAGGAGGACATTACTGACCGTTGTAAAATCGGAAGGGCAGTTCAAACGGGGTCAGCTCGAGGATGTCCGCCTGGAACACCAAGATGTACTCTGTTCCATCACGGCCAGGACTGTTCTCTGCTAGAGCAAGGTCCTTCAAAAGAGGAAAAAAAAAAAAAAAAATGTGGATAAGTAACAGAACTGAAAAAAATATACAACCACTAACGTAGTAATAGTAGGCTGTAGTTCTCAACATACACTCACACAGATTACATCCCGCATTAACGGGGCATTGCGTCATTACGCCATTTCGTTATTGTGTTCAACTGCTCTGGCACCACTGGACTGCAAGACATGTTGTCTTGTTGTGACCTTGCCAAAATGTAAAGCACTTTGAGCTGCATCTTGTATGTATGAATTGTGCTATACAAGTTAAGATTATTATTATTATTATTATTACATTCTGAAGCTAGGTTGCCCATCTGTGAGTAGGTTTGCTACCTGTGCAGCTTATGAAGGTGATTTCAATAATTTACTCTTCACTCTTGGCTGTAGAGCTGGACTAAGTAAAAGCTTAATCGAGTGAATGGCTGAAACAAATACAGGGTAGTGGACTGTATCTTCTGAGGACGGTATTCCCATCACAGAACATAACATAACAATGGGCAGCAGTTCTGAACACACACACACACACACACACACACACACACACACACACAGGCACACACACACGGGCACAAAATACACAGACACAAAATACACAGGCACAAAACACACACACACACATACAGACACACACACACAAACACACACACACACACAAACACAGGCACACACACACACACAGGCACACAAACACACACACAAACACAAACACACACACACACACACAAACACACACAACCCCCTATCATTACCTTAATAAGGGATTCCCCGTTCTTCAGCGGGTAGGAGGCGCGGGAGGTTTTGCCTTCAAACAGCGGCAGCTCTTTCTGGCTGCATCCCAGCGGGCTCTTCAGCGAGACACACACCTGTCCACTGCAGCCCTCACCTGCCGGGTTATTATACTCATCCTGCCGGACCACACACGAAGGGCACACACACACAGGCACACACACACACACGCAGGCACGCACACACACACGCACAGGCACACACACACACACACACGCAGGCACGCACACACACGCAGGCACGCACACACACAACAACTCACACGCACGCAAACACACACACAAACACACACGCACAAAAACTCACACACACACACGCACACAAACTCACACGCACGCACACACACACACAAAAACACACACAGACGGATTTAAGTCCAGGTTTTATAAAACACATAGTAACACATAAGCATCGTTTTGTCATGTCTAAGTTTATGCATGTTTGAGGTTTCTTTTTGCATGTATGTGTGTGTGTGTGTGTGTGTGTGTGTGTGTGTGTGTGTGTGTGTGTGTGCGCGTGCGTGTGTGTTTAGTCAGCGCAGTGTGTCATGACAGCTGTTCGGCATGTCTTGTGAGCTCGTTTAATAAAACGAACCGAAATACGAACCAAATGCTCCGTGTACCGTACATGGGCGTGTGCGTTTTGTCTGTGTTCCTACGATTCATAGCTGCCAAGCCAAGCTGGTGGGCATGTGAAGCGGAATGGTGGAATGATGACCGCAGAGAAAAACGGCAATAATTTCCTTCCCCCTTCCCCCTCACCGCCACCTCCGAGAGGGAGCAGGAGATTAGTGAAGTAGATGAGTAAATCCGGGGCGGTGAGTCATGTGCTTGTGTCTGCACATCACCATCAGGGCAACAGCAGCAGCAGGGGGGGATGGGATGGGATGGGATGGGGGACAGGATGGGATGGGATGGGGTTCCACTAACGTCACGCAAACGCTGAGCACACACACACTCTCTTTTTCCATTTCACCCTCACATGGATGCACACATGCACACACACGCGCGCACACACGCGCACACACACACACGCATACAAATGCACACACAAAAAGATAGACACACAAATGCACACATACACAGAAAGACACAAACACACACACACACAAATGTACACACACAAATGCACACACACAAACGCACACACACAGACAGACAAGATGGGAGCTCACCACAATCTTGATGGGTGCCCGATTGGCCATACACGTACATGCATACACACGCACGAACACAAACACAAACACACACAAACACAAACACACACAAACACAAACACAAACACACACAAACACAAACACACACAAACACAAACACAAACACACAAACACAAACACACACACACACACACAAACACAAACGCACATGCAGATCCAAGCTCACCATGATCTTGAGATAGAGGCTCTCCACCAGCGTGCGATTGGCCAGGACGTTGTTGTTGGAGACCACAGGGGTGGCTGGGGGGTCCTCAGGAGCCAGCTTAACCGTCTTGCTGGGCACCACGCTTATGGTGTGCTGTGGGTGGGACAGAGAGAAACAAACATGCTTTCTTAAGAAAATAAGATGTTGTGGTATACACTCACAAACACACACTCATTGTACTATACAGAGTGGGCCTTAAAGTTCCATACATAGAAAAAAAAAACTTTTTCATCAAGTCTTTCAACATGTAAGTTGTAAGTGGCTTTGGATAAAAGCGTCTGCTAAGTGTAATGTAATGTAATAACGCATCTTTTTTAGACATAAGAAAAAAAGGTTTTAAATTTCAGATGTATGAAACCTTATGGCCCACCCTGTATGTAAACCTGTTAGACTCTTTTGAATTTTTATTTGAATTAAATTGTATTGAAGGAGAGAGAGAGACAGAGACCAACCTGCTTACTCCAAATAACGTTGGTCTTGTCTGCAGAAAAGACAAATTGGATGGTGTATTTCCCCGCACGTTCTGGTATAACCTTATCTCTGGAGTAAACAAAAGCACAGTTCAGGTTAAAAAACCATAAAAAGGTTCTTAAAAACCCATCCCCCTACCCAGGAAAAGCATCCTATATTGCTTAGAATGAGAGTCATAGACAAGCATGTAAACCAATGTAATTACTGTATATTGAGATGACCGTAAGGGTTTTACCTGAAATAGAGGCATTCTTGCTTTTCTGTCTTCTTAGCCTTGCAGCACTTCAGGGTCAAAGCCTTCACACAACAACAAGAACATCCATTGGCATACAAAACCAAACACAAGAGTACAGAAAATAAATGGCTGTGGGATTGTCTTGAAATGTCACGAAATGACGCTTAAAGTCTTTAGTAAATTGTGTGGTGTTGAGTTCCTAGACCTCAATTCTTAAAAGAACAAAGTCTTTGTTAGTGTGCTCGCAAAATGTTGACAGGCCTTGATCTGGCTAAAGCATTAAAAATCACCCTACAGTCTTCATCATGGTGACACGTCTTTTTGTCACTTTAGGTATTCTGTGTCACTAAACAGCACATTTGAGAAACACAATTTCTGCTATGAGATGTTTTGTCTATGGTCTTAATTACAATAAAGCTCACTTCGACTTTGACTAATGCTCTAAAGCTTAGATCGATTAACAAAGGCTTTTGAACATTTTGTGAACCTACTGTGTACCAGCATAGGACTTTTCTTACGTTGCCTTCAAAGGGCAAAAGTGCTTCTAAGCAGCGCACTTAACTCATCTTAGGGGCCATTCAGACTGCAACGCTGTGTTCACCTCCAAAACGCGACAAGAATTGCTACTGTTGCTAAGTTACATATAGCCGTCCATTTTTTACCATCGACAGTTAAAATTAAATAGTTGACAGTTACCATTAATAGCTACAGTGATTCTCAGGCAGCTTCAACTACCCATTGTAGAAAAAGACGCGTTCCAAAAGTTGACCAGATTTTAACTTCTGGCACCTAGCGTTTTTGGAAGCCTTGCTGTTTTTTGAGCAAGGCACAGGCAGAAAAAAGCAGCATGGCACATCGCAACGGTCAAACCACTTGTCAGCTACGTCGTTCCATAGGAAAACAACTGAATTTGAGCGCAGAGGAAAAAAACGGTGCAGTCTGAACGCCACCTTGGTTGTGCTTCGGCTCGTGCTTAAGTCTCCACCTTATTATCATTCTCACCTTAAGACATCTGGGCTTTGGCAGACCTTATGATGGTCTGATACTGTATTTTTTTTACTAAACATTGTGGCCAGAGGAAAGAGTAAAAAAGCGCCGTAGTCTTAACGCCACCTTGGCTGTGCTTCGGCTGGTGCTTACCTCAGCGGGAGGTTGGTGACCGGAGGGAGGGCCCTTCCACAGCAACATGGATACGCTCGCTGGGTTTACGCCCCTCACCGCTCCTCCATCTTCAGATAAGACCGTTACTGTAAACACTGAAACACACACACACACGCACACACACACACACACACACACACACACACAGACACACGACACACACGACACACACAACACACACAACACACACGACACACACACTTTGGTTAGGATGATCACCTATTCACAATGGCACAGTAATAAAAAAACAACGGGTGACTCTCCACTTATTTCTAAAAGTGAAAGTACAGTAGTTTCTATTTTGGTCACTTAGTGTTTGGATAACTAGTGAATACACACTGTTATATTTCAAACCATTAATAACGGTAGTTAATATACTAAGGCCTATAGAAAATTAGTAACATGAATCAAAGTTGCATGATCAAAAATTTCCATGAAAGAAAAAACTGCATGGAAAAGGACATTCCCATAAAACACACACCTGGAAAATTCCCGCCGGCAAAGAAGGACGCGCTGGTGTCGTACTCCACCGCGAGTTTGACGGGTTTCGAGGGATCCGGCAGGACGTTCACCAGTACGGTCGGAGCCGATATGCTGCCGCTGTTCATCCCTGCTCTGAACTCCAGCTTGTACTCTCCCCTGGCAGAGAGGCACACAACAGACCGATATTAATGTAAGTAATCAGAGATACAGAAACAGAGATAGAGAGATAGACACAAAGAAAGAGAGAGAGAGAGAGAGAGAGATAGACAGATAGACAGATAAATAAATACCCTAACAGTGTGGGCGACCACATCTAATAAAGTACACATAAACAGCTGGTTAAATGTGTTGTATTTCTTACTTGGCTAATTCATCTTCAAGTTTTATTTACGGCTGTTCACAACCACAGCTGGAACTACAACAATAACTATATAGCTTGGTAAAAATCGTTTTCACTTTAGTGAATGTCGCAGTTCACATTTCAACTATATCAGCAATGACAGGCTGAACAATACTGTTGTTCAGTCTATGAAACCACTGGCAGCCAATTACAATTTATTAGAATCTACACAATGTACACATTGTTTCAGTTATTTACACTTGTGATGAGAATCATTAAAATTTTGTTTTTAAAATGTCGTTCTGAAATGTTTTTACTTTGATTTTATTTTGATATTGTACAGCACTTACTTTGTTTTAAAGAGAACTATATAAATTTAGTGTTACTCGTGTTGTTACTATTGTTATGAGAATGATGATGCCGATGATTACTATTGTTGTTATTACATATGATACTTTTGTTATAATTACATATTTGCCATTCAAAATACTATTATGGGCTGCTCTGAACTGCTCTTACTCACTTTGGTGCTGTAATCTGTGTTAGAGTGAACGTGGCTTTTCCTTCCGAGTTCACAGGCTGGGACATCACTGCTGCCTTAACCTGTAGTACACACACACACACACACACACACACACACACACATACACACACACACACACACACAGAATCAAGTGTTACAATTTAGCATTTTTCTATGCCATACTGAAAATTGAGTGATAAATAAAATATCATTTAAATGTCCAGGTGCATACCTTTCTGGCCCGATGGTAGGGAACCAAGAACTAGTTAACCTACACATACTTCACACTAATTTATCACAAGTACTCCACTGAACAGAACAGAGGTCTGTAGCAGGGGACAGAGGACGCACCTTGAGTTGCGATGACAAGGGCGTGACGGCGATGACCACCCTCTGGTCAGGGCTGGGGTTGTCCCACTCGTCACACAGCTGCAGGACAAACGGCGTGTCCACACCTTGGCCATTCAGCACCTGCACGGGCTACACACAGGGGACATGCACAGTTACTCCTGCTCTCCATAATCTCATAAATACAGTCGGACTCAACTAATTCATGTGTGGGCCTGGACTGCAAGGCTTTTAATCTGGGCTGATCACTGAATAACACATGCAAACACCATATAAAGGGAAATTCATGGGGAAATGGTGAAGAAATGTCAAAGTCCAACAAAATCCTCAGTTAATTTTTTTATAGCATTAAATAAACTTCACATGTTTCCAGTCAAGACATAGGTCATAGTGGACATCCCCTTGCTTTCATAGTCATAAACCACATTGAATGACTGAAAAGACAACGGAATAAGCTTCATCTTCCTTGGTTTCAAACTGTGGTAGTCCTGGATTAAGGAGATAAAATCATTTACAAAGTAGTCAAGTTTTGTGTATGTTTATACAGTATGAGGCGGAGGCAGGCAGAGTCTAACACCGTGTCCTAACTGAACGCGATGCCACCGACCGACGTCGCACAGCACATTTTTCATGTCCTCACTGCCTTCGTTTGTTACGTCATGTTCCGTAATCACGTGTGTATTTATCCTTTCAAATGCCAACGGTATTTTTTGCTCCGATGCGATGCCACGTGAAAAAAATAGAAACAGACCAAGCGACAAAACCACTTTCAAAATGTCGCGTCGCAAAGCTTACTGTCGCACGATGTCGCATCGCATTCAGTTAGGACAGTCCAACAGAAAATAATGGAATGGAATGTATTTTGACGGTCGCTGTTGCTCGCATCACGTTCAGTTAGGACACGGTGTAAGGCAGACAGCAGGGAAAAGGAAGCCAGTGTTCAGGCCTCTGCACCCCGGATTCCAGAATGCTTCCAACATTCTATTTCACTGGTTCCATTGTTCCACTGTGTTCAGTACAACCCCACACAGCAGTGTGCTGGCCGTCAGTGTGATCTATTGTTGTTGGCACCGCTTCATAAAACCCACTGGTAATTTTCGAGGATTGGATCTTGTTACGGCGTGGGCTCGTACACACCGCAACATACGATTGAGCTCTATACGATACGATTGAGCTCTTTTTTGTCTGAGCCGTTCGTTGTTTATCCATGTTCTATTGTGATGAAATTAACCGTTTCTGTAGGTCCATACAATAAGTAAATGACTACTATGACGTCTGCGGCTATACAGTGCGCCGCCAGTGTGCGGGAGCAACCGAAATTGTCGAATTCGAAAGTGCTCCGCAATGCTGTCGGAACCGGTGTGCGGAGGCCTTTAAAGTTTCTTACCATCTCTGGACCGTCCTCAATGATGATTTTGGCAGGGCGTCCTGGGTTGACTTTGAGGCGGGCAAACTCCTCGTAACGTTGCCATGCGAAACGCACCTCTCGCTGTCCTGGGGGGCAGTCCATAAAACGCACCCCACTCACAGACACAGACTGGGTGCTCTCCTGCAGAACACAGACCCAAAAATACACATTACATTATTACAAGTACAGAGTTGCATTTGGCGAAAAAATCTTTCATAGATTTGACGTGACCAGAGGGCCACATCCTGGGTTGAGAAAGTAAAAGGCAGGCATTTCTGGGTGGATGTTTTTTTTTCTCTTCTCAAGAAAATCGATAAAAAGTGCTAAAGTGCTAAGGAACATGACATGAGCCAACACACAGGGCACTGCAGTTGTATTACCTGCCACTTGATGGCTAAGGATGATGTGTCCAGTCCCTCAGCAGAAATGTTGATGGTTTTAGAAGATTCTGCAGTCAAGGCGTCCACCTTATTGCCATACTGGTCCGTCAGCTCTACATCTAGAAAGTGAAGACAAGCAAAAACGATTAGCATATACTACAATAAGAGGGTTAAAATATTATCATGGGTTAAGTTCAGACAAAAACATCAGCCTGAAGGAAAGGTGTCTTCATTTTAATTGGTTAAAATAAAAAAACCTTTCAGACAAATCACCATCATTGAAAGGTGAGAGGACTTACAGATGTTTCCTGACAGCACCTCTCCAAGCCTGACAGACGCCTCCTTTAGGGTCACCTTCAATAACTCTGGCTCGTCTGGTCGTGGCCTGTGTAAGTGCGTATGTACGCAAAGAGACAGAGACAGAGAGAGACACACACACGCACACACACACACACACACACACACACACACACACACACACACACGTAATGAGGCTGCATCCATGGGTGAAATTAAGCAATACAAATAAGGGATACTGTTGACCATCACTGGATGCCATCAATGGGAAGTAAACAAGTGAGAATATCCTCAGCAACCACTGCCCGACAAACCCGACAAGCTTTAGACTTTAGTCACAAAGCAGTGGGCGAGTACGATGTGTAATTGCCACTTCACACATGAATATGAGAGGGCAGGCCACTTACACTATGACAAATTTACTGAACTTTAACGATATTTCCAGGCATAGGAAATTGGCTTTTAAAATTCCACGACTTATCATGTTTTACATGACTGTGGGCGCACTGTTTTAACCAACACTACCACCAACAGACATTTTGATATTGTTCCACTTAAATGATTACAGTATATCTCCTTAATCAGTGAGACTACCACAGTTTCAAACAATGCAAATTAAAGCTTACTCCATTTTCTTCCCAGTGATTCAGTGGTTTATGACCATGAAAGCAAGGGGACGTCCACTACAGCTATTTGAATAAAACTACCCCTGGAGAAAAAAAAAACTGTCTTGTGCTTTCTCACATTTGTATTTTAAATCTGCTTTAATTCTGTTTCCTGAAAGCAAGTTCAGATCCTTTTTTAAACTAACTTTTTAGGGGTTTATGGGTTTTTATGATGAAGGAGGTCTCTACTGAGGGGGGGGGACTTACACTATGATGAAGGAGGTGTCCACTGAGGGGTGTGGGGGGCACTTACACTATGATGATTGTCACGCCCAGCGTTGCCATGCTGAGGGTGCGCACTTCTCCTTTCGAACAGTAAAATTGAACTTGGCTGTTTCTCTCCCTCCAGACCAAAGGGGGAGCTGTCTAGTACTACAACACCTGTGCTAGACAGAGCCGGGAAGTTCAAATACGGGCCACTTCGAGCCAAGTGGTCATAACATGATGGAGGTCTCCACGAAGGGAGGGGGGGGGGGGCACTTACACTATGATGAAGGAGGTCTCCACTGAGGGGGGGGGGGGGGCACTTACACTATGATGAAGGAGGTCTCCACTGAGGGGGGGGGGGGGGGGGGTGGTACTTACACTATGATGATGGAGGTGTGCACTGAGGGGTGTGTGTGTGTGTGCGTGTGCACTTACACTATGATGAAGGAGGTCTCTACTGAGGGGGGGGGGGGGGGGCACTTACACTATGATGATGGAGGTGTGCACTGAGGGGTGTGTGTGTGTGCACTTACACTATGATAAAGGAGGTCTCCACTGAGGGGGGGCCCTTGAAGGCCACCTGGTAGAACTGCTCCCCCACGGCCAGAGTGGGCACACACACAGGGGGCAGGTGGCCCTGGACTACATCTGCACTCTTCATGTGGGCACTCCAGTTCACCTGTGGACACACACACACACACACAGGCACACACACACACACACACACACACACACACACACACACACACACACACAGGCACCCATCAGCTTGCACAAGGATACTGAAGGTTTTGTATTTAATTCCAGGCAGGAAGGCATTCAGTGACTACCTCATCTCTGCGGTAGTCCATATAAATAAATAAAAAGAGAAAAAGAGAAATTTCCATCACTCTGACGATAACAATCACACACACACACACACACAATCACACACACACCTTAATTTTCTGAGCCAGCTCTGTGGTGATGGGTATCTCCCGCTCCCCCTCGTCGTAGAGTCTGTAGAAGAGGTTGCCCAGCGTGTCCCCGACGGTCCAGTCGAAGCGCTCCAGGTTCTTGAGCACCATTGGGGGGGCGTCACACTGGGCCTCCAGCCGATACACCTCCACACGACACACACTACGGCTGGGCAGCACGCGCAGCCTGCGCTCCACACACGCCACCTTCTGGTGGTTCTGAGTAGCACACGCACGTTAGTTAAAATAAAGAAATAAAAAAGAACGAAATAAATCACTATTATCTGCCTTTGGTATCGTCATCAGTTCAATCAGTATTTAATTTGATCAGACCGGCTTGTTTTCCAATCAATCACTACATCAAATTGTTTAGTGTAAAAGTAATCGGGCTTATCTAGTGATCTGTTTTATACACTGTGAGTGTACAACAGGCCACTCGGTCACTTACATCAGTGTAAGTCGCTTTGGATAAAAACGTCTGATAAGTGTAATGTAATGTATTCTACATATTGTTCCAAAACAAACCAGTATGATATTTCATGCCAAGCCTTTCCCTTAAATATCCAAATACAGCTCACTTGCTGGGTGTAATGCATTCTGAATATAATACTGCAGTCCTTGAATAGGGAGGAAGAAGGTATGAAAAAGCCCTGAGAGGGTGTTGAGTTGAGATTAATAATAATAATAATAATAATAATAATAATAATAACAATAATAATAATACATATGTTTTATATAGCGCTTTTCATGACACTTAAAGACGCTTTACAAAGGACAGTACAAACACACAAGTATTGGGACATACAATTACATACAGTACATAAGGACGGTACAGACACACAGTATTGGGACATACATTACATACAGTACACAGTACAAACACACAGTATGGGAAAACTGAACAGAGGTAGGGAGGGAGAGACAGCAGGACAGGAAAACTACAAAGGGCAACAGCAGATTTAGGGCGGAGGAGACTGGTGATATTGGAGATATCTGAATATAATACTGCAGTCCTTGAATACAACACTGTACATACTGTATACTGTATAGAAGTATATTGCCTTGTAAACGTGTCATGAGCAAATAATACAGATGTTGAATGCCATAATTGATGTCAATAAAAATTGGATCACAAAAAAAAAAAGCCCTAAGAGAGCGTTGAGTATTTACCGGGAGGTCGAACTTGGCAGTGATGAGCTGCTCTGTGCGGATGTTCCTGAGCTGCAGGGGTTTGCTCATGAGCTGGCCCATACCCGTGTTACTGCAGTCCACCGCCTCCATGGGCACCTCTGGCACACCCACCACCTTGTAGCACACACACACACATACACGCACAGATGCGCACACACACACACGCGCACACACACACACACACGCACACACACACGCATGCACGCACGCACGCACACACATACACACACACGCACACAAGGTGTGAATGGATCAATGTAAGACGTTCTTGTAAAGTGCTTTGGAAAAAGCACTATATAAATGCTGTTTATTTGCCATTTTACTATTTACATTTCCAGTCATGTACTGTAGTGTTACCTGGCAGCGCACGATGAGTTTGGAGTGTGTGGTGACGTTGTCAGCCTCATCGAGCACCTCCACCTTGAACCCCACTGCCGTCCTGTTCTCCACGGTGATGGGGTCCTCCTCTGGATGCACCCGCAGGCTGTGAGGCAGACCTGTCGGCCAACACGTGTGTGTGAGAGGAGTGCTCCGTAAAAAGCAGGAGTGAACCCTTCTTTACATTACATTACACTTGGCAGACGCCTTTATCCAAAGCAACTTACAAAAATGAGGACATAATAAGCCAACAGAGGTGTAGAGGAACACAGAATAAGCAGACTACCCTCATACACACAAGGAGAAGCCCGGTTGCCTATCGCTGGTCTATGTGTGTGTGTGTGTGTGTGTGTGTGTGTGTGTGTGTGGGTCATGTAGTGACGATCACAGGAGTCCTCACCTGGAAGCATGCTGATCTGTACAGACTGAGAGTCATGCCTCAGACCCTCCAACACAACCTTCAGTGTGTGCACCTAACGAAACAAACACAGACAATTGCAAGTGTTTGGTGATGTGAAATATATAAGAAAACTGTGCCTGAAAAGATGTGAAAAATATGCATCAGGAAACTGTCTGGATCTGAAAAGATGCAGAAAGCCTATGAAGTATCTATCTATCTATCTATCTATCTATCTCTCTCTCTCTCTCTCTCTCACTCACTCACTCACTCACCCACTCAATCACTCAATCACTCTCTCACCCACTCACCCACTCACCCACTCACTCACTCACTCACTCACTCACTCACCCACTCACTCACTCACCCACTCACCCACTCACCCACTCACCCACTCCCTCACCCACTCACCCACTCACCTTGGTTGCCACGGAGCCTCGTGCTCTTACGCCTTTTATGGTGAATGTGGTTCCGTTGACCGCTGTTCCCTCATGGGTCACCTCCAGGGAGCTGAAACACACACACACACACACACACACACACAGGGAGCTGAAACACACGTACAGTACGTGTGTTCACACAGTAGCATCCTTACACAGTTATATGGTGTACACACAGGGGTGGGCCAAAATGGTAAACAGGAGGCATGCACATCAAAAAATGTTTAAATCAGGCACTGGACTTTATTATGTCCTCCTTTTTGTAAGGCGCTTTGGATAAAAGCGTCTGCTAAATGTAATGTAATATAATAATGTAATAATGCACATAGAGAGCTCCACAGTGTAAAAGGTTTTAGCAACCTCTGATGTGTGATGTTTCGGGCTGCCATGCCCTTCTTCAGATGATTCAGATCAGTCATCGTCAACATTATCAACAGTGATCACGAGAGGGAGAGAGAAAGAGAGAGGGAGGGAGACAGGGAGAGAGGAAGGAAGGCAGACAGAAAGAGACATGAAAGGGGAGATGGAGAGGAACACACCTGCACTCCAGTTTTGGCTTCAGGTCAGGTGGTGGGTGGGCCGGGTGGCCAAACTCATCTTTGAGCTCCAGCGAGAGGGAGAAGGGCTCCCCCACCTGGAGAGGAGTGGCCAGTGCACCCACTGAAAACGTCTCCGCTGCACCCTCTGAGTGGGGGAACAAGACAAAAAGTCAAAGTCAAAAGTCAAAAGACAAAGTCAAAGTCAAGGTCAAGGTCAAGGTCAGCTTTATTGTCAAAAACCATATGTACAGGTTGCACACACAGAATTTGAAATTGCAATGCTCCCTAGGCCCACAGTAAACATTAAACATCTTATAAACAAGACAGGAAGACATGTTGACAAACATAATAATATACATAACAAAAAGTACAATAGGCTTGTGTATAATACAAATAAGTAAAAACACAATGTGTAGTGTAATAAAGCTCAAATGGTGCCATTTAAGCAGCAGTGTCAACATTGCGTTTCGATTTGATGAACCAGATGTAAAGCACATAACAAATGTGGTTACAAGCAAACATGTTTTACAATCAAAATGAAATTAGTATGGTCGAAACGCAATGTTGACAGCGACGGACCAAGTTTCTGGGTTTATGCGTCACTAATGTACAGCCATAATCTCACAGGCACACACTCGTAACAGGAGTATTTCACACACACACACACACACACACACACACACACACACACACACACACTCACACTCACACTCACACTCACACTCACACTCACACACACACTCACACTCACACTCACACTCACACTCACACTCACACTCACACTCACACTCACACTCACACTCACACACACACACACACACACACACACACACACACACACACACACACACACACACACACACACACACACTCGTAACAGGAGTATTTCTTGCCAAGATGGACACATGGAGGTCAATTTTAGTCCATCTTGTGGTTCTGCTCGTAAATACTTTAAGAAAGAGAAAGTTCTCTAAAAATATATCTCAGCATCACCCTCTAAGGGGGACAATAAAACACAACCTTGCCAGAGTTAACCATTCACATGTTAAGGCCCACGGCCAGAATCTGTCAGAGGAAAGACGCGTCCATAAAGAAACAGCAGAGATTTGGACGCCCACCAGTTACGCTTAGTTTCGCTGATCTAAGGTTACTCCTGCTAGATAAATCACTTCACTTAGGTTCTGGCAAGAAAAACAGTTCTCTGAAAAAAAAAAAATTTTTTTTTTTGACAATTTCTGTAAAGGTTGTCTTTCACATGATCAGCAGCCCCAGAAAAAAAGAAATGCCAAAAAAGGTTATAGTTTCAGATCTGAAAATAGCTCAGGAAACTTCACACAATTGGCAGGTCTGCATAAGAAGACTGCATGAGCAGATATTTGCTTATTGTCATGGAAAGTGATACGTGCACTGAACCATTGCTGATAGTAATAGTAGTAGTAAGACTAGTAGTAGTAGTAGTAGTAGTAGTAGTAGTAAGACTAATCAGGACAAAAACATACAGATTGACACTTGTCATCGTTTCTATGGACGTCAATCTGCAATCAAAATGGTAACAAAAAATGACCATGCCAATCAGTTCCTTATGTTTCATTTTCTGAAGTGCCATGTGTTGATGTCCAATAAAGTGCAAAAGTACCTTTTAAGGCAAAACTGAGGCTGTAAAAAGGCAGTTGCTTCCCCGCCCAGGTAGTGGAGTTGCTCTCATTCAGCATGGTCTGCAGATGGAGGGTGTACTTCCCCAGCTTGTTAAGGTTCTCTGGGAGAAAAAAAACACAAACAAATACCATGAAGCAAGCCCTTCTGACAGCTTTAATGTTGCCATATTCTGGAAATCTTTAGTCCATGTAGTAATATTTATACTCTTGTAAATGTTATGTTGATGTATAATGTATTTTGAACCAGTGTTTAGGGACTAATTCCACATGACATGCTATGGATATAAAACTCTGAAGTAATGTGATCAAAAACACAGCTCTTGGCTCCATGCTGAAAATCTGAGATTTTAACATGGCATTGTCAAATAATGGACACCGTCAAACTCTGCAAGTAATTCTGCAAGTCTCCAAGATGCAGACATTTATGATGTGGAGCCAGGAGCCATGTTTTTAATGATGTGCCTGTGCAGGTCTATTTCACTGACTACAGAGTTTTACACCTTTTGTCCCTTACCTTTGGCAATAAACAGAATGTGTTAACATCGTAACCTTTACTGGTGAGAAAAAGCAGTGACTTACCCATCTTCTTGAACCAGTAGTCCCATTTGGCTGAGTGCACACCTATGTGGGAGTTGGTTTGGATGTCTCCTTTGGGGGCTGAAAACAGAAGATTGTTGTTCACAATGTGAATTTTGGAGATGTGTTGCAATAGTGATCTTACTGATCAGCAGCGGTGTTAGATTTACAAGTACACTCACAGTGCCAGATGACTTTGAGCTCCATGAGAAACTTGCGTCCGGCAGCATTGCCACCCACAGGCAGCTTGGAGATGGCCTCACCCTTCTTATTCAGGATCTCCACTTGGATGGGCCCTGTGCCAAAACATAACATCACATTTATACATACACATATACATACTGTATACGGTACATACATCTACATATACATTACATTATACTCACTACACTTTATCCAAAGCGAGTTACAATGGAGGAAAGCAATCTTAGGTAACATAAAAGATCACAGGGTAAGTGCAGGCAGCCAAATACACGCATGTGTCAGTTATTTGGCTAATGAGTGAGAGCATGACTAGAGTTAAGAAACAGAAGGAAAAAGAAAACAGAAGAATTCTGTGAAGAGAGATGCTGTTTGTGAGAGAAACACAGATAAAGATGGAGCACGTATTTCATCTTACCCAGGGGAGTGCCCACAGGCCTGGTGTCACAGTCTGACCATGCCGTTCCTTCTGGCCAGCTCACTTTCAATTTGACGGGCAGCCTGAGAGAGAGAGAGAGAGGGAGAGAGGGGGAGAGAGAGAGAGAGAGGGAGAGGTAGAGGGAGAGAGAGAAAGAGAGAGAGATAAATACCCAAACACTGTAGGCGACCACATCTAATAAAGTACACACAAACAGCTGGTTAAATGTACTGCATTTCTTACTTGGCTAATTCATCTTCTATGTTTCTCTTGATGGCTGCATTGGTGGCCTGCCTGTCGATCTTGAGGATAGGGATGGTTCGAACCTCATCATACAGCTCCTTTGGTTGCTACAGATTCTCACACACACACACACACACACACACACACACACACACACACACACACACACACACACACACACACACACACACACACACACACACACACACACACACACACACACACACACACACACACACACACACACAGGTGTTCAGTACTTGTGTATGCACCACTGGAATACAAGCTGAGGTGAGTGCATAATATTTGGTGCATCATATTCCAAATTACCTGCTTCTACCGGTGTCGTAATACAAACAATTTTATCATTTCACAAAATTAACTCCTCTACCTTGCTGAGGAGTTGTGTTGTGTTATTTGAAATCAGCTGATTTAGTGAATGGCTGGAAGAAATAGGTAGTACTGAATTACAGCTTCTGAAGCCAGGTTGCCCATCTCAGGGTGTGATTGGTTACTGAACACTTCTCTTACTTACCAGGGCGATCTGCACGTAACCCCCAGTGGCGAAAACGTCCCCCTCGTGGTCCCCATACAACAGGAACTCCTTTATGGTGCCAAACAACACAGGAAGGGTCTTCACAGACTTCACCTGTGGACCCAAGCAAACAAAGCAAACAAGAGGCAAACAATTAACTATTTTTAAAAATCACTGCTTGATATGACTGCACATCAGTATGAGTACCAGTGAGCCTAATGACGCAGTACCTGCCAACATTTGAGTGACTAAAAACAGGAGATTTCAAAAGCGGCGGTCATACATATTAATTTGAATATCAATAAAGATGTTTGGACCTCATAAGTTACGGGAGATTACTTAGACAAAACTGAGAGGGGGGTGGTGTGGAAGATGGATGGCTAAAACCTGGAAAAAAACAGGAAAGTTCGCAGCTATGCTAATGACTAATGATTTACATTCAGCATTGCCTTTATGTTAATAGGGGTCAACCAATTACCAGAATTACAAAGTAAGAAAACCAGTAACTGATATTCTGCACCAATACTGTTTTTATTAAATAAAGAATTAAAATATGTTAAAATAACAATGTCAAAATCTGGAACTGCATTCCGTGTAATAGAGCAATGATTTCAGACAGACAGACACATCTGCAGCTAAACCAGAATAAAAGATTTTTAAAATTTATTTTATTTTCATATCCTATGATGCCAAATACCCATAAACGATGCCAGATAGCCATTACCATAAAACCGCTAAAGAAGCAGCACCAAAAATCACATACAAGGGCATTAGTCATTTTTACCCTAATTACAACAAGTCTATTTTTCCCCCAAAGGAATAAATCAGAGAAAATTATGCGTTTAGGTCAAATAAATAACACTAACGGCTAACAATACCAGATGTCCCATTCCGCCTACCATTGTTTGAAATAAAAATAAAATAAAAGCAATGCTGTCGAGTGCAATAACTCTAGAACCACAGAATATCTGAATTTAGATGAAGACCCGCAAATCATCCTTACAATGCTTTTCTACATCCTTACGAGACCATCTTTCTTACCCAGGGAAGAAACCCTCAAAATTCTCCAGCAATCTGAGATCAGAAGCAATAAAATAGACGGACACACGGTCGTGACATTCGTGGGGAACAGCAGATGTTGCTCCTTAAGCTCACGCTGTTTAATGGCTAAAAATGTGCTGTGCAACAGGAATCATTAACACAACACAGACCCAAACAGCAACATTATTTCCTAAGTGCATTTGGTATTGGCAGGCTATTCTATCATCTCTGGTATGACCGACTGTGTAGCCAGAAAAAGCACGACAGTCACAGTTAGCACACAAAACGCTCGTGGGAGACACCCTGGGTTCAGTAAGCAACGGTCCCACAAAGTTTCCGAAGACATCAAAGTATGACCTTGCAGTAATAACAGTGACCCCCCCCGCCACCCCACAATTTAGACAATTGCTGGAACTTATGTCTGAAAAAGTATCTTATTATGTCATGTTGGAAAGAGTCAGTAACGAAATTGAGAACTTTAAGACCTCATGGGACTACTTTGTATTGTGGGGATGTTATAAAGACCAAAGGCCGCTGAAAAGGCCTTTAGGGAGAAGGAATACATGGCAGGACTTCTACTTTCTCAAGCTGGCTTGTCCACCGGAGAGCAACAATTCTGAAAAACACTCTTTTCAGTAAAATCAGTGTGCACATGTAAGTTGCTTTGGATAAAAGCATCTGCTAAATGTAATAAAAATAAGGGTCAATAGACAACATAGCTTCAGTGTAGTGGAAGGAAGTGCACATGGGTGTGCAGATATCAAAAGTTAATTAGCTTTCAGAAGGACAGATTACAAAGGAAAATTGAACATAGTTCAAATAGCTCCAAATACTGGTGTTTATGATGAACAGACCCAGACCCAGTAAGTGAAAACAGCAGGTTTGGTAGGGTACCGACAAATTAATGCAATTAATGTAAAATCTAAAAGGTAGTAGCCCCTGTGAAAGGTAGTACCCCCTGTAAAAGGTAGTAGCTCCTGTGAAAGGTAGTACCCCCCAAAAAGTCAAACAGCAGGGTTGAGGGGGTACCCCCTAATTACAGAGAGGTGACGTAGGTGACTCACGTGCTGGCCGGCCTTGTAGGTCTTGCCGTCCCACCTGATGGAGCTGAAGCGAGCCCAGGGGTGCTGCAGCCTCTTAGTGCTCACGTCAGTGCGAGAGGTCACACCCTGGAAGCCCATAAATTTGATCTGCACACACACACACACACACACACACACACACACACACACACACACAAATACACAGACAGACAGACACACACAATTTGTAACAATTTCTAAGTACACTGTGTGCTGAATGACAGAATAATAGTTGAAAAGGGTTTTTGGTGAATTTTAAAATGTATACACAACAGATTGCTAAAAGACACTTACAAGTCATGTTTACAGCTTGGTTTGTATTAAAAACACATTTACAAACAAAATAAACATCGCCTGTCATGATGAAATGTCAACAAGTAAAAATTGACTTGGGTTCCTTTACACACACACACACATACCTGTTTGTCATACAGCTCGTGACATTCCTTCAGCCAAGAAGTGAACTCCCTCTGAATTTTTACTCTCTGATCCTGAATAAAAAAGGCACCCCTTAAATACTACATAATAATAATAATTATTAATAACAATAATAATAAGGTAGATATGCTGTATTTCTATTTTATTCCCAAATGTTTTTATTAAGTTTTAAAATACATTCATTTGAATATTTTTTCTGACAATTACAATGACAATAAAAGTAAAACCCAAACTTACATCAACAACATATACACTAAAACATATGACTAAAACAAACACTAAACATTAAAACAAAACAAATGTTTGCGCATGCGTGTTGCCTGGCCATTGATTATGCGTGTGCATGCATGTTACCTGGCTATTGATACAGGTGTGCATGTATGTTACCTCACCTGGCAATTGATAACAGGTGTGAAAGCATGCAGGTTACCTGGCCATTGATGACGCGTGTGAAGATGGTCTCCTTGTCTCTGAGCTGCAGCTCCAGGTCCATGAAGGTGAGCTTGTTGGTGCTGACGGGGAAGCAGTCGTTGGTGAACAGCACACCTGAGATCCGACTGTAGCACTCCGCCGGCACCGGTCCCGCCTTCTTCGGCCGTGCACACCACTCAAACCTGTGCCAGGTAAGGTAAGGTAACCGAGCGTTTGTGACCCTCCATGGCAAAACTAGTCACTTAGTCCAACTTTTTCGAAATTAATTTTTATTATGCTCTCATGAAAGCCCATACAACAAGCTTTCAAGCAATACCTACATCAAGGAGATTGAACGCAAATATAAAATGTGTATTTAATATGAACTTCCAAAGTATTCAAGTTTTTCTTGTCTTGCAGGGTAAGAAACAGAAATGTGCTTTTAAAATGCTGGGCTAACAGAAAGCAATTGTCATCGCAGCTATGTTTAAATTCACAGATTATTTTTACTTCATTCAGTCTAAGTATACAACTTTCAGGCAAGTAGCAATGCTACCGTGAAACATATAGTAGCATAGAAACAAAAAACACATGTTAGCATATGTTTTCCTCAAAACTGTAAGTTGCGACTTTTGACTAGTTTTGCTATGAAGCATCACATGTATGCACATCCCATGCCAACCCAAAGATTTGTGTCAGCTTGCGATGTGTGCTATGGTACGGTCAGACTGTGCCGCTGTGCTTACTCTGATACAGTGGTGTAGGGAATCAGGCGCCCGTTCCAGAAGCACTCAAAGAACCTGTGTGTGTGTGTGTGTGTGTGCGTGTGTGTGTGTGTGTGCTTACTCTGACACAGTGGTGTAGGGAATCAGGCGCCCGTTCCAGAAGCACTCAAAGAATCTGTGTGTGTGTGTGTGTGTGTGTGTGTGTGTGTGTGTGTGTGCTTACTCGGATACAGTGGTGTAGGGAATCAGCCGGCCGTTCCAGAAGCACTCAAAGATGGGCCTCTTGCCCCGCCCCTCTGGGTTCAACACCAAACACTCATCATCTTCCTCATCAGCTGGACCTACATATAAAACACATATACACACATACACACACACACACTTAAGCATTTTTCTATGCCATACTTAAAAATGAGTGATTCACAAAATATTGCTTAAATGTCCCTGTGAACCCCCTTTCTGGCCTGATGGTAAAGAACCAAGAGCTATTTCTCTGGATCACTGGAGGTGGCGCTGTAGACCACAGCTCCAGAGATATAGCTCCTGCTTCACTACCATCAGGCCTGAACTGAAGAAGCCTTTTGGGTGAAAGGTGAAACATCTTCAAGCTCCAGAAAGAAGTCCAGTTGCTCACAACTTAGCTCATCTGACTACCATAACCTGGAAGAATGAGAATCTCATCTTTACAGACATATGCTCAGTGTCTGCCGATGTGCATTACATTACATTACACTTAACAGACACTTTTATCCAAAGCGACTTACAAAGAAGAGGACATAATAAGCTAACAGAGGTGTAGAGGAACACAGAATAAGCAGACTACCTTCATACATACAAGGAGATGCATGTGCCTAAGTAAGTTTCCCAGAGCAGGGACACTACAGACACACATACTTCCTATACACTCAGTGATGCATGTGCCCAAGTAAGTTTCCCAGAGCAGGAACACTACAGACACACACACTTCCTGCACAATGTGCCAGCGTGTCACCTGTGCTGGTGTAGGGGTCATGTGCCTAAGCAAGTTTCCCAGAGCAGGGACACTACAGACAGGTGTGTCACCTGTGCAGGTGTACGTGTGTCTGTAGTGTCTGTGACTGTAGTGCCAGTGTGTCACCTGTGCAGGTGTACGTGTGTCTGTAGTGCAGGTGTGTCACCTGTGCTGGTGTAGGGGTCCTGGGGGTAGGTCTCGCGGTCGTACAGGAAGGGGTGGTATCTGATGAGCCCCTCCACGGCGGCGTCCCCCTGGGCCTGCACGCGGAACTCGAAGGAGGCGGCGCTCGAGTTGATGTAGAGCGTCTGCATGTCCGTGGTGATGTCACGCAGGTTCACGCGACGCGGCTGCTTGCCTGCCTTCTCCACCAGGGTGATCTGACGAGGAAAACACGGGGAGGGTGAAGAGTGGGATCTCTTTCTTTCGCTTTCTTTCACTCTCTAACACACGCTCACACACACACACTCACACACACACACACACACACACACAAACACTCTTTTGTGTGTCTTTCGCACACACTCACTCACTCACGCACTCATTCACTCACTCACTCACGCACTCACTCACGCACTCACTCACTCACTCACGCACGCACTCACGCACTCACTCACGCACGCACTCACTCACGCACTCACTCACGCACTCACTCACGCACTCACTCACTCACTCACGCACTCACTTACTCACTCACTCACTCACGCACTCACTCACGCACTCACTCACGCACTCACTCACGCACGCACTCACGCACGCACTCACGCACGCACTCACTCACGCACGCACTCACTCACGCACGCACTCACTCACGCACTCACTCACTCACGCACTCACTCACTCACTCACGCACTCACTCACTCACTCACGCACTCACTCACGCACTCACTCACGCACTCACTCACTCACTCACGCACTCACTCACTCACTCACTCACGCACTCACGCACTCACGCACTCACGCACGCACGCACTCACTCACGCACTCACTCACGCACTCACTCACGCACTCACTCACGCACTCACTCACTCACGCACTCACTCACGCACTCACTCACTCACTCACGCACTCACTCACGCACTCACTCACACAAGCTCTGATTCTGTATATCATTAACAGATCAGATACTGTCCACACCAATAAGGCTCACAATGTACTATATAGCAAACTGCATATATCTTTCTGCAAATGAACCATTTCACCTACAGCCTCCTAGAACCATATACAGTATTGTAATCAAAAGTGATTAAAGCTATCTGAAGTTTGTCGCCATTGTTTTGATACAAGCAATTTGCACCTGCTCGCCAAAATAATAAATCAGTGAACAGAAACACTTCAGTATTTTATTTTAATTTTTATAGAGGCATAAATGATACACTGACTGGTGAGCTCTTTGTCACTGTCACAGGTACAAGGAAATTTCTGAGAAATTCTATGTTTTATTCTATTGGATCTGAAAGCACACATACATTTAATTTGTGCCTGGTTTGCATGACAATAAATCACAAAGCACAAAATATTCAATATGTACAGCACAAAGACGTTACCTGAATGTCAACATCAGATTGTTTGTGATTATCCTTAGAGGATCGAGACAGTTCATTTCCATGGATACCATGTACGTAGTAGTGATAGATGTGGCTGTGGGACACAGGGACAAAGTTAAGAGTTCAACACAAAAGCACAACAACTCCTATAAGTGGGAGGACAACATTAGTCAGCAATCACACGAGTTGGTTTATCATCAGTGCCAGAGGCGGCCATCCCGGGTTCAGAAAGTAAAAGTCCTGCCACATATTTGTTCCAGCCCAATTCACTCATCCAGCTGATCCCATAGGTAGACACGCTAATTAGTGAAATTACCTGTGTTGAGAGCACAGGCAAAAGGAATACATGGCAGGACTTTTAATTTGTCAATCCAGTTTGTGCGCCTCTGATCAGTGCACACTCTTGTGTTCATATGAGTCTTTACAAAGCTACTCTATAGACTTCTTTTGTTTTCACACAGTGCACAGTCATCCCAACCCAACTGAAAATGTTAGCGGCACACACCACAAATCAAATGCAATGTGCTAACAATAAACAGGATTACCACAACTTGGTTATCATCAGTTGCACATGCCTATGTGTTACGCATGAGTCGGCATCCACGCCTGACGTGTGTATCTGCCGACTCACACCACTTTTGGATTTATTACATGTGTACGCTTATTACATTACATTTATTAGATCTGTACGTTTGTCAAAGTGTCAGAGGTGTGCAACTCACGCTAGTTCTCTGGTCCACAGGTGAAAGTGTTGTTTGAGGTAGGTGATGTGGTCTGACTGGATACCAGTGATGACGACGGCGGTGAAGCTGTCCTTTCCCTCCTCCTCGGCGATCAGCGCCTGCAGAAAGAGGTCGTCCTCGGCCACAATATGGGCACGGTCGCCAGGCTGGGGACAAGACAAACATTTTCATATTATTTAAATATTTTGAACAACTGCATGTTAGCCCTAAAGTGAACATACATACATACACACACACACACACAGTGGGGCAAAGTATTTAGTCAGCTACCAATTGTGCTAGTTCTCCCACTTAAAAAGATGACAGAGAGGTCTGTCATTTTCATCATAGGCACACTTCAACTATGAGAGACAGAATGGGGGAAAGAGTCCAGGAAATAAATAATATTATATTTGCTCATCCATAATGTGAAACTGCCCTTTAGTACATTTCCAAGTGCCTCAGACACACCTTCCTATATATATATAATATTATTCAAATATTTTGTACAACTTCATGTTAGTTCTGAAGTGAAATGTGTGTGAGTGTACATACATACACATTTCACTTTAGAACTAACATGAAGTTGTACAAGATATTTACATAATGTTATATTTGCTCATCCATAATGTGAAACTGCCCTTTAGTACATTTATTTTCAAGTGCCTCAGACACACAAACCTTCCTGTTCCTGATGACACCACAGTAGATGTCCTCCTTATTCTTCTCCTTCCGCTCAAAGTCCTCTTTGGACATGACAAACTCATGCACATCTGGGGAGGCTGCTGGCTTTGTGATTATCTGCAAGCACAGAATTAATACAGCATAACATTTACCCTGTGGCATGACATCCCTACACACACACACACACACACACACACACACACACTTCCTACACACGCAGACTTATACAAGCACGAGGCACACACAGACACAGACACGGACAGACAGACAGACAGACACACACACACAGTCAGACACACACACACACACACGCAAAGTCACACTCAGTGGCGCAGTTTACCCGTGCTGACTGGCCGATGTAGAAGACCGCTTGCTTCCCTCCCACACCGAAGAACGAGATGTCACTGTTGAGACTCCGGGGGACAGGAGACGGACGCACGTATCCGGAGTGATCACTAGATAGACACACACAGAGAGACACACACACCGGCACAGAGAGAGACACACACACACACACAGGCACAGGCACAGAGAGAGAGAGACACACACACACACACACACACACACACACACACACACACACACACACACACACACTTAATACACTTCATTTAATGTACATACATAATTAGTACTACTCACACATGCTTAGACCTAGCCTGCCCCTGCTTTTACTAAATAGACATACTCACACAATTAATACACTTTTTATAATACACTCACACACATTTTTAAACCTTGCCTTTGCCCTAATAACACTAGATACACACACACACAATTAATACACTTTTTATAATACACTCACACACACTTTTAGAATTTGCCTAGGCACTTACACTAAATATGCACAAACACAATTGCACAATACTCATGGCATGTCTCAAACACAGGTTTTTCTAGTTTGCTGCCTTTGTCTGGCATCCATAATATTTAGTTTTTGGATGTGTGCACCTTCCCACTGTCATCTCTTAAACACACATACCCACTTCCACCCACATTCACAAATACACACACACACACACACACACACACATATATACACACACACATACATACACATACACACACACACACACACACACGTTTAGATGTTGTGTACTGCAGGACATGTGATGCTGATGTGTTGATGTTACCTGTGAAGAGTGCTGCTCTCCCGGTTGAACTTAGACAGCCTGTATACGGCCCAGTTATTCAGCTGCTTGGACGTCATGCCACAGCCGTTATCGATCACCGCCACCGCATGCTTGCCCTGCCCCTCATCAAACAACTGACACACACACACACACACACGCATCATTAAAGGAAACACTCCAGACTCATTTTCCAACTGCCCTAGAGTTAAAGTAGTCCTAGTCCATTCAGTCTGGAGACTGGCTAGGCAACTCCAAGACCTTAAAATGGTTCTTACAAAGCCGCTCCTTCGTATCCCGTATTGTCATGCTGAAAGGAAAGATCAAGCCACATTTCATCTTTAATGCTCTAGCTAGCAAACTTCACACGGGCCTGGACATGTACTGGCTTAAGCCAGGATTTGAGTCCCCGGGGATGTAGTGTGTTACTGATGGTAGTCTTTGTGACTTTGGTCCCAGCTCTGCAGAGTATTGGTATTGCCGTGTGGTTCTGGGATGTTTGCTCACCGTTGTTGTGATCATTTTGACCCCACGGGGTGAGATGTTGCATGGAGCCCCAGATCGAGGGCAATTATTAGTGGCCTTGTATGTCTCCCATTTTTTAATAATTGCTCCCAGAGTTGTTTTTTTTTTTCACACCAATCTGATTACCTACTGCAAATTTAGTCTTACCAACCTGGTCTACAATTTTGTTTCTGGTGTTCTTTGACAGCTCTTTGGTCTTGGCCATAGTGGAATTTGGAGTGTGACTGTTTGAAGTTGTGGACAGGTGTTATACTGATGACGAGTTCAAACAGGTGCTATTAATACAGGTAACGAGTGGGGGACAGAGGAGCCTCTTGAAGGAGAAATTACAGGTCTGTGAGAGCCAGAAATCTTGCTTGTTTGTAGGTGACCAAATATTTATTTTACTGAGGAATTTACCAATTAATTCATTAAAAACTATGTGATTTCCTGGACCCCCCCCCCCCCCCCCATTCTGTCTCTCACAATTGAAGTATACCTATGATGAAAATTGCAAGCCTATCTCATCTTTTAGTGGGACAACTAGCACAACTGATGGCTGGCTAAATACTTTTTTGCCCCACTGTATTGTGTATGCAAGGTTTTTGTACGTACACAGCTTCAGTATATCAAACCCCCTTTTTCTCAACTGTGTGTTAAATACAGGTGATTTCACTTGTTATATAATGACCTGAACAGTTTGTACTAAAACAGGACTGCCAACCCCCCACTCACCAGCCTGATATCGATGATCCTGTGTCCTTCTCTTTTGGCTGTGGCTGAGAGAGAGTTGTCAACGAGCTCAGCGAAAGCGTAGGCTGTAAAACAAAAACAAACGAACAAACAAAAAAAGACCAAAATGGCAATTAGGGGGATGTGTGTAAATACCCGCTTCTGTAAACCACTTATGCCGATGCACATGGTTTCCTATTAGTCTGTATCTATCTATCTGTTTATCTATCTATCTATCTATCTATCTATTTATTTATTTTTTATTTTTTTACTACGTCACAGGCAACCCATGTCACTGACCAGACAGGAAAAGATATTTCGCTGGTCAGAACTTCATAAATTTTGCAGGTCATAAACTTTGGACAGATTATATAATACATTTTGGGACTTTTTTTGTAATTTTATTGTTTTTCTTCCCTATTGGTCCAGACTTATGGGACAGCCAGTTTACTGACAAAGAACAACTACAGAAAACAATCAGCCAACACAGGGTACATTTCAGGGGAGGACATCCCAAGTTCAGAAAGTGAAAGCCCTGCCACTGTTCCCAGCCAATTGACTGAAACAGCTGATCCTGATTAACATAACTCTTCAGCCAGGTAGATAAGCTGTACCTGTGACAACTACAACAAAGCTCTGTTCTATTCTATTCAACCAGCCGAGTCAATGTAGAATGGAAAGTATATGAATGTTAATTCATTTTATTGTCTCAATGAATGATACACTGACTGGTGAGCACTTCAACGTTTGTTATACCTGTGTCAATTACAATAAAGCTCTGTTTTATTCTATTCTATTCTATTCTATTCAACCAGCCGAGTCAATGTAAAATGTTAAATATATGAATGCGTTCTTACGGAGTGACTTCTGCCCCTCGCTGGCGTAGTACTCGTACATGCCGCTCTGCACCAGCGTGTAGTAGTGGGGCACATACTTAATGTGCTCCTGCGTCGCCGCGGGCAACTCCTGATCCGCAGTGCGCAGAAGTTGAAGGGTGATGCCATCATCCAGTTTATCTGAAATTATATACTGTGTATTGTGTACTGTACAAACTAAAACGGCCAATAATGTCATATTTGCTACAATGTTACACACACATTAATAACCAGTTTTCTTTAAAGATTAATAACCAGTTTTCATTAAAGATTTTACCTGATACTTACCAAAAATGCCATCATCAATTACTCGTCTGTCTGTTGTCGTCAAAACATAGGTTTCCTTTTTAGCAACAGAAAACGCCTAAAAGACAAATTCAGTTGAGTGAAGCCTGGTGAAATCATTGAAGTCATCTGATGTTAACACCTCCAAAAAGTCCTTGCTGAGATGTCTCCACCAACTTTAGTGGGATCTCTAACGCATTTCTATGTTGTTAAAATCCACTTGTTGATACATCAGCATGAAAAAAGGACTTCTGTCAGTGTTGAAGCGGAAATCGGTACTTTAAAGTTATTACTAGTTAAGTTAATACTAGTTATTACTTACTTATTACTTAAGTTATTACTAGTTAAGTTATCACCTGTCAAGAGAATCACAAGTGACATGTTTCTGGGGGTGATCACAGTAATTAGCTCATTTTGCTGACATTTTTAGCAGTCAAGAACTTGTCATAATCCAGATTTGTAAACGTATCACTGTTCATTTTGATTTGGGGTACAATATTATATTTCAGCAAAAAACCTCAATTTGAACCTTTTCGATGAGTTGTCCCGCCAAAGAAGTTCGAGGCTCTTTGCCCTAAGTTAATTACTCTGAAATGTCCTGCAGTTACACACATCTTAGTTGGTAAATCCCTTCTAATTAATCATTTGTGTACCACTAATGCAAAACAACTCGAGAAGTAAGGTTAGCTCTTGTAATTTAATACATTTCCTCAAATGCAATTCATCTGCAAGTATGTTACGTCAGATTATCCCAGCCACAACATCCGCCACTGTGACAACTAAAACACAAACAGTTACAAGCCGACTGCCTGACCACTGCGTTATTCGTTATAACTAAAGTTAGTCTGACAAGGGTTTTGTTCTGGCACCGAGTCTGCTGTAGTGAAAATATTCTGCTAGCATACTTTTACTTTAGTTGGATTCTTGATCTGACAACTCCACGAATGTTACGTTGACTAGCCATTACACTAGCTATGTAGTGTCTACTTCATGCTATCAAGCAGCGGCATTTCTCCCATTAATCCATCCAGCGTTTATAGTTTCAGCTTTCAACCAACACGAAGGGATGCCAATAATGTAATCCCCAACCCAAACAGATTATAGTGTTATTTATCAATTACATGGCTGTTTATCAATTAAATATGTTGGTAAACTAGCTATGTTAGACTGCTAACAAGCTAACATAGCGTTACCTTAGATACATCCTGAAGGAACTCTTCCAGATTTTTGCCCGAGGCGTCCACGACTTGGTCGCTGACTTCTGTGTTCTCGGGACGGCAATCAAATACTCTTATTCTTCTGGGAGGACCTGCAGACACCTCGGGGGAACGGTTTGGCTGGCATGGTTTTAAACCCGCCGTTTTAGTCCGTGACTCCTCCGCCATGACTCTTCTCTCTCTTCCTCTGCTTGCACCGATACTGAGGAGTCTAGCTGACGACTGCTAGCTAGCTAAGCATAACTTTCGTTGCAAGCTGAAAGTGCAGTTGGTAGGCTAAACTTATTGTGGTTCAAAATAGACAGCTAGTAGTCTAGGGAAAATAAGTACATAACCTCAACTTAAGTACATAACCTTAGTTATGTATCTGCATTTTATGGTTAGTTAGCTACCAATCGCAATGTCCCTAGAAGACATGCAAGCCTACCTGCATGTTATATTCTATAAACAAATTATTAGCAGATAAGATACTATCGCTTTTTTAACTGCCACAAAGTCTGTACGACGAAAAGTGTAAAGAGTGTATTTGATCCTGCTAATAACCCAAAAACGTTGTACTGTCAATAGTTGTTTAACAGTCTAATACATCTTTTAATCCACCACGCGCCAATGTTTATCACGCTATCAGACACACCCTCTACATGCTAGCTATCTACGTCATATATGCGCCTTGAAACCACAGTCCATGCTTGAAAACGAAACGCGGTGGTAGCATACAGCTAATACGCCATCAAAGTGTGCCACCAGTGTTTTTCTACCTGTCAGTTGAGTTTACAGATTTATATACATGTTACTGTGAATTCTATTATTTATGTGATTCATCCCTATGTCTGTAATAGTTTCGGATACTCGCGGCTGGCTTTTGGATTCCCATTCTTTTATCAATGACAATTACAGTTGTTGCCTTGCAAGGGATGGTTGCCTGCAGCAAAGTGCAACGTATAACTTTAAAAGAGAGTATTTTAACCTTGTTAGGCCATATATTGCGTCTAAACTCACGACAGATAATGAGGAAACGAAAACATCGACGGATAATGTGAAAACTCCTGGTGATGTTGACGTTCAAAAGGTAAGACTTCTAGAGCTGCTGACTTTATATATACGTTCGTATATCTGAAACTTTAGCTCAGTGTATCTTGCTGTTCTGCAGCTGTCACTGGTTGCAGACTGCTCATGATGACACTTCGGCTGTTCATTTAGATTAGCGGTATTTTAAGCATTTAAGCCTTGTCTTTGTCATGTGACATTACTTTTTCGCACACTCTTTCCCTCACTTAGAGTAGAGGGAGAAAGCGCAAAAGAAACCTGAACCATGGTGAGGTCGACTCTCAGGTCTACCATGACAAGGTAATGTGCTCCTGGATATGAAACGTCTGTTATTGGCTTTCTGTATAAGTTATAATACACAATGCATTTTTGTTTGTTATTTTATTGTTTTTTTTGTTTTGTTTACGTTCTAGGTTAGATTGTTGGTTCAAGAGGGCACAAAGCATTTAGTGGAGGTTGGTCAGACTCTTGGCTACCTAACAGGAGCAGCTTCCGAGGAGACAACAAAGATGATGACACCTCAGGACTGCCACCTGGCGGCAATGTGCGATATGGCCAAATCATTGCCTCTGGATGGCGGTGATGCTGTGGCCTCCCAGTCCGTCTGGAGAGATGAAGCGCTGGACCTGTTTTCCCAAATGACGGAAAATCCACTCGACCACACCTGTGAGGTGACACTGATGGGGGAGCGCTACCTCATTCCTCCACGTTGCAAATTCCTCCTCTCGGATATTACATGCACACAGCCCCTCCTGAACTGTGAGTATCTGCTACACCCGCTGAGTGAGGTGGGCATCCCATGTTGATTAAGTAAAAGTCCTGCCACAACATATTTGTTTCAGCCCTTTCACTGAACCAGCTGATTCTAATTAGTGCAACTCTTCAGATAGACAGATTAAATAATTAGTGAAATCACCTGTGCAGCACTAAGGAGTTTTTTCAATCCATTAGATTGCAAACAAATGCAAATGCACAATCCCAGACCGTTGTAAAGTATTTATTACTACTTTATTATTACTTCACACTTAGCAGACACCTTTAGCCAAAGTGACAAAAAGGAATTTTACAACAGCACTGACTGACAATTGAGCTTCCAACCTGTAGGGTGACCTAAGAAAATCTCTAGATATACTCCTTGGTGTATTCCTTTAAGACCACAGGGCACAAGCAGAAGGAATACATGACAGGACCTTTACATTCTCAAGCTGGTTTATTCACCTTTGGCCGCTGCTGATAGACTTAATGTGACTCAATGTGACACCCCCCCCCCCCCCCTTCAGAAGACAACTTTATTTTTAATTGCAATATTTTACAAGATCTCAATGTGAAACATTTCATACTTACAGCGAATATTCATTGAGGAGAAGGAGATGGATGTGGAAATGGTTAAAATTGATGTGCTTGCTTCAGGTGGGGAGAAGTTTGACCTTATTGTCCTGGACCCACCCTGGGAGAACAAGTCTGTGAAGAGAAGCAGCAGGTCAGTAGCACTGCTCATTCACCCCTGAGTATAAAATAGTGTAATGTGTGTGAGTTACAGGCAGCTCTCAAGAGCAGTATGTCTGGTTTTATTGATAGGGATAGGGAACACAACAATCTCTGTGTGTCTGTGAAGATTCTCATTCATCCAGGTCATTTTAGTCAAATGAGCTAAGTGAAATCACCTGTGTTATAGCAACACTAAGGAGTTTTTTCGGTTCATTAGATTGCAAACAAAGGCAAATGCAAAAGTTGTAAGCAACTGGACTTATTTTAGTGGTCCAGAACTGAAGAAGCCTTTTGGATGAAAGGTGAAACATCTTCAAGCTACTAAAATAGGTCCAGTTGCTTACAATTTAGCTCATCTGACTAACAATCTGTGTAGTACTACTCAACTCAGTAATCTAGCAGTCCAAGTCAGGCCCAGAAGAGAGCTTCACGAAGATATTCTGTTGTTGACAGGTACAACTCCCTACCGTCCTCTCAACTCAAACAACTTCCGGTGGATCTCCTGAGTTCACCAGAGTGTTTGGTGGTTACCTGGGTAACGAACCGGCCCAAACATTTGCGTTTTGTCAGAGAAGAGCTGTACCCACACTGGGGGGTCAAACCACTTGCAGAGTGGCTTTGGGTGAAGGTAATTAGTCAAATGAACATGTCCTTTGAAATGATAATAATAATTATTAGTAGTAATATTATTAGTAGTATTTTTATTGCTGTTGTGGCTGTGGTTTTTGGGGAGAATCACGCCAATGTTAATGTCTACAGTAAAAAAAATCTAAATTAATATATCTCTGTAATGCACATCTAATATGATTAACAAAGATATAAAGTTTAGAAAAAAGGTTGAATTTTGGTTCTATTATAATTTTACTTTTGAGTGAAGATGTTTTTATGCTTTTGCCTGAAATGCATTAAGTTGGTCAGTTATGATTTTGTTTTCTGTGTTTTGTGGTTATATAAACCCACTTTATCTGCTATTGTAGGTAACTCAGGCTGGGGAGTTTGTTTTTCCTTTAGACTCTCCACATAAGAAACCGTATGAAGTTTTGGTGCTGGGAAGAAAAAGTCACAGCTGTGATGAAAGTGTCACAACCAGGTACAGAAGGAAAGGTTTTAAGTGTTCCCTATCAACAACTCAAGAAATGTATTGTCATATACTCAGTTAAACAAAGCATGAAAAGCCCTGTAATTAAATTCTTAATTTACTCATGTAATGGATGCCAGCTAGCATAGCTTGGCATTAGAACAATTGCAATTGGCAATTAAACTCACTCCTGACTCTCCAAAGTGGGTGTGCTACCGACTTCGCTAATAGCCCAGCTTCTATCTCACTTGGTAGCACATCTGTCTTTCAATCTGAGGTTGCTGTTGGGTCACATATTTGAGCCTGGGGCTGGATCGAGCAGTTGCAGTCACTTCCCTTAACTTATGCAAAGACAACACTGAAAGTAATAGCTTACAATTAAGTGAAAGGTTAAAAATGCAGTTTTAACTTAAATGCATGCTTTCATTTGTGTTTACATGCAATCTTTGTTTCTTAGTGATTGCAGTACCTTGAGTGAATGTGCAGTGCCTCTTCCAGATCAGCGCCTGATTGTCAGCGTGCCTTCAGCTCTGCATTCCCAAAAGCCCTCACTTTCAGGTATCACAAACTAAGCGATGCAGCCAATATATATTGATCTGGGAATTATATCAGTGAGTAACATTGTCATCTTGTCAGCATGCTAATGGTCTAATGGTTTTTTTTTTTTTATATAGCTGTGCTGAAGCCATACATTGGCCACAGTACCAAATGTCTGGAGATGTTTGCTCGCAGCCTACAGTCAGACTGGACGAGCTGGGGAAACGAGGTCCTCAAGTTTCAACATATAAGCTACTTTACCA
The DNA here is from genome assembly GCA_030347295.1 of Setipinna tenuifilis. NCBI lineage: Eukaryota > Metazoa > Chordata > Actinopteri > Clupeiformes > Engraulidae > Setipinna > Setipinna tenuifilis. The sequence continues at coordinate 25,508,159 of CM059285.1, forward strand.
AGGATACCACCAAGGACACCACTAAGGATACCACCAAGGATACCACCAAGGATACCACTAATGAGATACAGCAAACGAAGCAGTGATTGTTACTCAGCCTGCTTGAAAAACATCTTTGATGGAGACCATCTTCTTAAAGGAAAGGTTCGGTGTGAATCAGTCCGTAACCCTGTTGTTCAAAGTCACCAAGTGCTGTTGGTTGGAAAACGAATGAGAATATTTGACGCAACATAGACCAGTTAATGAACTGCTAGCCTATCCTGATTGAATGGGGCATAGACAAATGAAACTGAAAGTTATGTTATGTAACACAGTGATCATTCAACAATGTTTTTTATATTGTATACTATAATAAATGTTTTTACACCATTAAACCCTTCATTTGGAATGCTAACTGGAAAGATACAAGTATTTGTACTCTGAGTACGCAATAAGACACTGAAGCACTGCTTCCTGGATACAGTGATTGGACACATTAGCACTGTTTGCTAGGTAATAAGAGAGTTTAAGCAGTCAGTAAAACTGAACAGATCTGGGTGGGTATGCATCTGCTGTCTCATTTTACATTGAACGTTTTACTAGTAAATACACAAATTACACATGTAACAAAGAGCATTTTGAAACTGTGAGGTAGTCTTTTTTACCAGTTGTTTGAGCTATAGGCAAACTGTTATTACCCATTTTCAGTGAATTATCAGTGAATTATCCCAAGCTATGTTAACAGTGAGAGTGTCAGACTTGATTATCACTCAAAAAGGGTGTGTGTCTACTAATATAACTCTGTGGTAGGTGGCAAACAAGCTACCCCCCCCCAAAAAAAAAGGTTGGTGTGTTCCTTTAAAAGTAGCTGTGGATTGTCAGTGTGGTCAATAGTTGTAACGACAACAGGTGGCAGCAAAGAGCAGACCAGTAACCTGACTACCTGGTTCACAGATTCATAAGATGCATTATGTATCTGATTTGGGGGCCCATTGGCTTTGCATGTTCATTTTTGGAGAGCATTATATCTTGATTCTAGGGTGTCTAAAGAATAAAAAAAACTTTGTAACTTTTAGTGACTGACAAAAGTGACTTTTGGAAACATACATTGTCTATATAGTTTCTCTGCTTGGCCCCTGAATATTGGAATTTTTTTCTTAATGAGAGGGGCTAATGTGTTTTTAGCAGAACATTAAAAAACTACAAACAAAGGACCATAGAAACATAGGGATCTGGGAACATAGTTACACTCCCCATTTTAACATGACATGAGCATCATTTTGTTTACCAGCTAAGCAAACTCAGCATCTCAGGCTTCCAGTCTGCAATAAAAAAATCTGACATCCATGCTATCCATGGGCAGATGTGGCCTAGTGGTTGGAGAGTTGGTCTTGGGATTGGAGGGTTGGAACCCATGACCTCACAGCAACTCCAGTATGGGAGACAGACGTGCTACCAAGTGAGCTAAAAGCCAGGCTGTTACATCCTCAGCCATAGTGATGGCACTAGCATCTCACTGCCATCCCCTTTGGGAAGCACTTCACAGTGTCCACGCATCTCCCACCATACATCTACCATCCCAGAGTGACCAACACACTCATGCTTCACCCATCACTGAGATCCCTCACACCGGGGCCAACCTAACCTAGGTCCCTCATATGGCTCACAGTAAGCTCAGTAAGGATCGGTGCTTCTTTTGTCAAAAACAGACTAAAGATCTTGTTTATGAGGTGTCCTCTTTTAATGCACACAAACAACTGAAAGAAGCTGTTGTTAGCGATTGCGTAAAGGCAGAGGCAATCGTTTTAAACTTCAGCAGTCTAAACTTCCAGGAAGAAAATGTTTTTCAATACAGCACAGCCAGACCCTCTGTATGAAATGAAGTGTAGTATGAAGGGCTGGTTTACCAAGCTATGTGTTAAGTGCATAGGCAGAAGGAATACATGGCAGGCTTTCTACTTTCTCAAGCCAGGATCTCCACCTGTGGAAAAAAGTCATGATAATCAGTGGTAGAGTGACACACTAAGAAAGAAGCTTTTTCCACTTCCTTAGTCCAAAACGTATAACAAATGCAATGAACCTTGATTCACCGCAAGAACCTAAATGTGAGGTCAACTGTGCAAGTCACATGCAGATTATCTTAACATAACATTCGTGTCAATATTTAAATCACTTGTAATACAAATCCTGACCCGTATCTGCTAAAATTGTGTGTGGGTCGCCTGTGTGTATGTGCTTGCAGCTGCAGCCAAAGTCATCCCGCAGACTCTGCATATTGATGCAGACAACTGAACTCCCTCTGCTGATAGCTGGTTCCACTGGAATGGCTTGCATCACATCATGGGGACCAGTTGCCAGCGCAGTCTGTGGCCACCTGCCTTCAGTGTCACATGAAGCCCCATACTCGTGCCGGGCCAAAACCAATAAAGCCGCATTTCGCTCTCTGCAAATCCTATAGTCTGGGCCACTTTACATGGAAATATTCTCACACAGTTTTTCCACTTGTGTCGCCGCCCGCCATAGGACATTTATCCAAGAGCTCGACAACATTTTGCCAGATAGGAATTTGTGGTTAGACTAGCTTTTCTTCCAGGCTCTCCACACACTATATGGCACATAGTTTAATAATAAAAGAAGGCATTTAGGCATCCAACAACTGGTGGGAACTGAGAGTTAGAGTTAGAGGCACCTGCAGGACTTGGAAACTTCACAAGGAGTGTAATGAAAGAGGCAGCACACTGAACTCAAATCACAGCCGTCGTCGTCCCTCTTTGCCAGTGCTCTTTTGAGATGTATGAGCGCTATGAGAATAATAATGACAACATTCGAAAGATGAATAATCACAGGTTTGCATTGCAATAAACATAATTAGGAAAACAATATAAACTGTCAAGATCAGCTTAAAATCGGTATTATGCTGACATGTTGATAACCCTTTGTGAATAATGTGGAAAAATTATTTAGGACAAGTATTATAGAAGCTAGGCAACTATGAATCCCAGACATTCAGTGAGGGGGAAACTTGCATTAAGAAGCTACTGCATTCAGTAGCTGCATTCACACCAACAAAAACAAACCGAACTAAGACCTTTTGGTTCAGTGGAATGTTTGGTGCGCACCAAATGCTGCAAGTGTGAAAACACCCTTAGACTCCTAAGTGTAGGATAGGGCAGCATCACATCCCTTCAATGGATTCAGTTTTGAACAGTTTTTTGCAAATGCAATGAGGTAACCCTCATCAAAAAAAAATCATACTCTATTGTAAATAATGCTCTACACAGTAACTCTAATACAGTTGATGAACTAAAATAAAAACACCCACAAAATAGATTTTCTTTTTTAATAAAAAAGTGCTTCCATTGTAGAGCTTAATACTAAACGGAGCTCATTAAAGCATAACAAAACAACCTTATGTATGAACATAGCAGCATCACATCTCCTCTCTGTCTGCCATAAACGTCTTTTTTGTTGAATAGCTTCCCTTGGTTGATTAGCTTCCCTTTGTTGAATAGCTTCCCTAATTGGCCCATGGTGCTGTGATGCATATAAAGTGCAAATGCTCACCCTATAATGTTTAGGCAGTAAATAACAATTATATGGTATCGTAACAGCTTACATACAGTATTATCTGAATGAATGGCTTTAAACAGAACGTCCCCCTTCATAAATACACCAACACTGAATATTCTTTGTATGAAACGCGGAAGAACAGCAACTACCTTAAAGCAACACTAAGGAGTTTTTTCTCAACCTTTAAAATAATGTTTCCATAATCGTTTTGATGGTACATCCACTCTTAACAGAATGACTGGCACTTCTGCCATACCCCTTTGCAGCCCTCTATCAATGAGAATAGCGCTATATTAGCTTGCCAAATCGGGTAGGTAATTTGTAGTTCATGTGCGAAGAAAGAAAAGACTACAAATCATCCTTGCCTTACGACATCTATTACAGTAGCCCATAGATGATACTTCCTAAGACCAGATTCTTCTGAATATCACCAGTTATCCGTTAGATTACAAACAAATGCAAATGCACAACACCAGGCTGTTGTGTGAAGTATTTACAACAGCGGTGACTGACAATTATGCTTCCAACCTGCAAGGGGACCTAAGAACAACTCTAGAAAAACTCCTTCGTGTTGCTTTGAATGCAAATATTGCACCATACAGACTTGGACCTTAGTTTCGTTTCATTTAAGACTTTTACTTCAACAATGTCAATAAAGAAAGCAGGGAGAAAACAGCTCCATTTGTCATTGATAAGAGTTTCTGTGCCTCTCCCCCCTCTGTCACCCAAATAGAAATATTTCATCTTACAACAGACTTATCTTTGTCTCTCAGAAATAAATAAGATCGTACTGACTTCTGATCTTTTTCTGTTAAAAAAGAAAAAGAACAATAGGAGACTATTTAAAAAATAGTTGAACTTATAGACTGGACCTATAATGAGCTTCACTTATGTGTTTAATTGAAGATGTTGAAGACAAAGGCCAGATCTTACTGAATTATTTCTTCTAAAACTCCCTTAAGCAAAAAAAGATGTAAGAATATCAGCTTCATTTAAGTTCTTATTTGTTTCTGAAATACAAAATCAAGAAGCCAGTTCCGAGAAGCATTATTTTCTACTGGGTAGGTCTTGCTGGGCTGCACAGATGCAGGCTATCCTCTGTGCCACCCTCAGTAGAAAGCAGGGATGGTGTGTGCCTCTACCCCCTCCACTATTCAGTAGGATGGCGTGTGTCTCTAGCCTGGTAAACCAGCCCCTCGTACTTCACTTCGTTTTGTACAGAGGGTCTTCCAGCTAACGGAGCAAGCTGGAAGATTAAGCTTTTCCCCGTGGGGAGTAGGGCCACGATGTCTCTTTCACAAATAAAACTCCTCAAACATTCTTCTTGCTCTGACTTTAATTCTTTAATATTCCAAAGTGTTGCCACAACAGACTGAATGGCCTTGTTTATGTTGCTCTCTGCTGCCATTGCCGAGCTACATCCACAGATAGACTACAAGTAAAATGTAGCGCACACAATGACATCATCACTTATGAACACTCCCTTTGTCCACTGGTTGGCTAATATGGAATCTGTACTACAGCCGGCACTCGCAACCATACCAGCGCCAGACCCTTTGTACAAAATGAGGTGAAGTCCGAGGGGCTGGTTTACCAGGCTAGTGTGTCTCTACTTTCCTCCGCCCTTCTCAGTAGAAGGCAGGGATGGTGTGTTCGATGATGCAGCGTCTGCAGTGGCGTCTGACGAGCCTCAGCGCCTCGGCGGGCACCTCGCACTCCTGCACGTTGAGCAGCTGCAGCTCGGGGCAGTGAGCGGCCAGCAGACGCAGGCCCCGCCCCGACACGCTCTCGCACGCCCGCAGGCTCAATCTCCGCAGCCCCGGGCAGCTCCGCGCCAGCTGCTCCAGCCCCGCGTCCGACACCAGCGGGCACTTGCCCACGTCCAGCGAGCGCAGCTTGGGGCAGCTGCGGGCCAGGTGTCCCAGCCCGTGGTCCGTGAGGCCCTCGCAGCCCCGGGCGTTCAGGTAGCGCAGCCGCGGGCAGTAGCGAGCCACGTAACGCACCCCGACGTCCGTGATGCGGCAGCAGTGCGCCACGCTCAGGTAGCGCAGACGGCCCTCCAGGCGGGCCACCTCGCGCAGACCGAAGTCCCCCACCAGCCGGCAGTCGCTCAGGCTGAGCTCGCGGATGGCCGGGCAGTGGAGGGCCAGCTGGCGGAGGGCTTCGTCGGTCAGGCGCTGGCAGCGGCGCAGGTACAGGTGGGTGAGGCGGGGGCAGTGGGAGGCGATGGTGCGTACGCCTTCGTCCTCCAGGGAGAAGCAGTCCGTCATGTCCAGGTATCGGATGGAGATCTGCTGACACTGCTGGGGGGAGGATGTGGTGGCGGGGGGTGGGGGAGGAGTCACGGGGGAGTCTTGGGCCAGACTGATGCAGGTCACCTTGGTGCAGCCTGGATGGGTGGAGGAAGACAACAACACATTTAAGATGCATTCATTAATTCTATTTTATGGCAACAAGAACCATATTCTGACAACAACGACTGATATTCAAGTACAAAACATGTTTGTACAGTCATAGCTTAGCAAACTAACATGGAAATTGGCACACTATCCACAAAGCTTTGCAATGTCTGCTGTAGTGGTATTAAATAAAGGTTTCCGGTGCTCATTAGTGAATTGTACTGTACGGAAGCGTTTTACCAGCATGACTACTATGTATGCTGGTTGTTACATGTGGTTATATGTGTAGGTTTGTGTACTGTGCACAAGGGTAGTTGTGATGCTATGTGTATATGTTCACTGTGTGTGTGTGTGTGTGTGTGGGTGGGGGAGGGGGCATGTTGGTGTTTGATGTTATGAGTATATGTTTGTTTGTGATATGTACTGTATATTCGTGTATATTTGCTTGTGAGGTTTTGTACTGACTATGACAACACATTTCCATTATAGACAATAAAAAAAATGAACTAACTACCTACCTACCCCTGAAAATGGGCAAGAAGAGGACAGTGCTGCTGGTTTAGAGGTGGCCAATAAGGGTAAAGATTAACACTGTTGTCACAGGTACTTTTGTGTTTCCATAAACCTTCTCAGCATCACATACATTCAGACAGGAGACCCCTGCTTCCAGATCAAGCTAACTGGCGTAACAGATATTAGAAGACCTATGCTTCCAAATAATGTAAACTAATGCAACAGATATAAACAACTGGGACCTTATATATGCAGCCATACTGGGGCCATTTTAGGACAGAGCCCAGAGCCCAGAGTGTTTAAGAACCTTTATAACTGACAAAGACCAGAAAGTGCCAAAAGCTTTTAAAAGTAAAAACCACAAACCAGAGGCCACACTGACTCTGAATAATCTTTAAGAGAATCAGGATTTATTAACGTTAGCTAGTTTTTTTTTCTGCTGTATCAATATGTCTAAGCTTTTTGGTTTGAGGAGACATGTGGCGGGAAAGGCTCTTATTATGGTTACAATCATTTATTTGGAGAGTGCAGTGATCCGTGGCAGTTTAATGTGGCCTTAAGTATGGCCTTACTCCGCCATCTTAGTCAGAGAAAGAGAGAGATAGATAGAGAGAGAGAGGGAAAGAGAGCGAGAAAGAGAGAGAGGGAATAGTCTTACTTGGTCTTTCCTCAGAGAGAGAGGGAAAGAGAGCGAGAAAGAGAGAGAAAGAGAGAGAGAGAAAGAGAATTCAGGTCAGACACAATTGACAGAAGAATACTAACTATAGGTTCACTTTCATTCATTATGTTTGATCCATTTCTCTTCGTGGTAACAAAGGCAACAATTTGTTAGCTTTTTTTCTTTTCAATGGAAGTGACTCCCTCCTCCTAATGACTTGGACTTTCCTTGACCATGGAATGATGGGGACTTTTCAATAATGAGGATTGCTTCTTAGCGTGTCACCCCTCTAATGAAAGGAGCAGACAGCCAGCCTGAACCTCCGTAAGATTTGGGAGTCCAGCTCTTTTCAAAGTCGACCAGGCCTTCGCCTTATGGCCTCCTGGGAGTAGTACACACTGGCAGCGATTCTCCGCTACGTCCTAATGCATTTCCCAGCTTGCGCAGTCAGAGAAAACAGAACTGCAATGAATCATGATTCTTTTTTTTACCCAAAAAGAATTCTGTGTTGATGCCACAATGTCATGAATGTCAGCAATGACATGTGGGATTTAGAGAGAAATGGCTCCTTGCGATCCGCTAATGATATGTTCCAGTTTGATTGGGCCACACTTGCGGAGGCTGTGGCCCGAACAGTATGATGTCCATTTTTGCGTCCACCACAGGTAAACAGGCCGCTAAAAGAACTCAGAAGTCCGAAAATAAACTACACTACTCAGAGGTCAGCGTCCCAGCTTCAGAAAGAAAAAAGGTCCTGACAAATGTTTTGTTCCAACCATTTACTCAACCTGTTTATCCTATTAAGCAAAACACATTGGCTATATTCAAGATCAGATCGCACTGTACAGAGCTGACTCAACTTGAACCTTTGGGATTAAAATATTTTTCAGAAACTTTGTCTAAGATGGGCTGGAAGTAAGAGGTTTGGGCTCCATATGGTAATGCCACATGACCTTATACAGTATGGTGGGAGCAAGATTCCAGCAATGAAAATTGCACAGTTGCTTGCTCTCGCTGTGACACCATGGAACTACCTCTATGACATGTACCTCCAGAACTTTGCCCTAGTTGGCTTTATCATTTAACACTAACGAAAAATGATGCGTGTTGCTTTGAATCCTAATATCCATAATCACCTATCCGTGACATCGACCCATGCTTCTTCAACTCTACAGGTGGTAGAAAGTGTCCAACGTTACTGCAGTGTTATTTATGTTCGACCCAGCAGATTTAGTTGATGATGTAATTTTACCTTGCACAAGACTATTAGCCAAGTAGGCCAGCTAATCAGTAAAGTCACTTGTGTTAAGTTCACAGGCAGAAAGAATGGGTGGTGGGGACTTTAACTCTGTGAAGCCAAGATGCCCACCTCTGCATCTAATGCAAGCGAAATATTACACCAGTGATGGGTAACCTGGATGCAGAGGCTACAACCCTTGACCTGGTTCCACCTGTGTACTTAGTACAGGTTAATTTTAACCTGATTGAGGAGTTGCAATAATTAGAATCAGCTGGTTAAGTGAAAACAAATACTTAGTACTGGGCAGATTGGCCATCACTGTACACCAATATGACCCCCCCCCCCCCCCCCCCCCCCCCCCCCCATCAACCATTCTACCTCTGCCCTTTATCAGGTAGCTATCCCTAAACTGCATTTTACGCACTTTACTCCGCCCTCCCCATGCAGTTTTAGACTAACAATCACCAATTTCACTGCATGTCCTACTCTACCCAGTATGTAAACCATCCTTGTATCCTAACTGTTTTTAGCATTTAGCCATTACCTGACACATTCAGCTAGTAAAAGAAGTCCAGTTGCGTACAACTTAGCTCAATTGACTAACATGATCTGGATGAATGAGAATCATCACAGACATTCAGCCATTACCTGACACATCCAGGTGCTCCAGGTTTGGGCAGCGGGACACCACCTCAAACACGGCCTCGTCCGAGAGGTTGTAGCAGCCGGCCACCTCCAGACGCCGCAGCTCCGGGCAGCACATGGCCACCGTGTGGAGGCCGCGGTCGGTGAGCCGACGGCAGCCGCTGACCACCACCGTCTCCAGGGTCAGGCATACGTTTGGCGTGTCCTGGCACAGTCTGTGGGTGAGCACCCTCAGCGCTCGGTCCGCGTGGAGGAGCTCTCCCGTCAGCCGCACGGCGTTCCACAGATGAGGGTCCCACGCCAGGTTGTACCAGCGGCGACAGACCCGAGCGCAGCGGCACAGCTGGTTGGTGGACAGGTGGGAGAAGATCTGGAGGAGGGTGTTGTCCGGGAGGAGGTCCACGGGGGCGAGCTGATGGTGTCCCGGGGGAGGGTGCACCAGGGCAACGGTTTCCCCGGAGACGGTGGAGCCGGAGTTGTTGCCGTGGAGAGGAATGATGGTTTGCGGAGCGAGAATGAGAGCAGGACTGGGGGTGCTCAGAGTCCGCATGCTGAGGTCAGAGCCTGGGGAGAGGAGAGAGAGAGATAGACACACTGAACAGCTGTGGATGGCTGGAACAAATATGTGGTACTGGACTGTAGCTTCTAAAGCTCATCATTGCCCATCGATGCCCAAGATAGCACTACTAAACACTTTATAATCCACACTCTCTAACAACACAAGGCTGGTGTTTTGGTCATTATTATGTCCTATTATATTGATCAGACACATTTAGCAAAACACTTACTGTATGTTCACACCAAAAGCTACTGAAGCTGTATAATCACGGAAGACATTCAAAAACATTACTGTAACTATTTTTGTGTTTGCTCATAGCACCCATGTCATTCATGACCCAACACATCCAAACATTCAGTCTTACTTATCAATTCTACATTCTAATTGGTTGCTGTTTTTTACGCACCATAGCATACCATCATATGCATTATTTTTAGCTGCCTTCAACTTGTTTTTAAAGCTCTACTCACCCAAACGCTAATGCTCATAACTTCTGTCACTCAAATCGCTTTTGCTGCTTTTGTCAATAGAAACTGAAACACTTCAGTTGCTCTTGTTGCTTTAGTAGCTCTTGGAGTGAACACACATAGTTAAATCTGAAAGCCTCCGACTCCGTTTAGAAATCATGTTGGTTATTTTTTGTCCTTTGTCGGTTGTCAATGCTGTCATTAACTTGTTATTACATGGGAGTTTGTGTTGAAGATGTGTCAAGTTTATCTTGAGTGCACTTGTGCACACAGCCTCTCTTCTCCACCACCACCTCCTCGTCAGCGGACGACATCTGCCCTTCAAAGAGCTCGTGTTTTTAACGGCTGCGGTCGCCTCGAGCTGAGGGCGTGTGATTGGTGCTAAACAAGCTTATTCACAGATGTGGTTAATTGCGAAGAGGTTTTGGGAGCTTGTGGTGGTGAGCTGGGCCTGGTATGGTGTGGGAAAGGGAGAGAGGATAAATTCAGGCATGATTACGGTAAGCTGGATCTCATCACTGTGGCGTGCGAGGAGACACACACACACACGCACACACACACACACACACACACGCACACACACACACACACACACACACGCACACACACGCACACACACACACACACACACACACACACACACACACACACACACGCACACACACACAGACAGAGGAGTCTTCCAAGCCTTGTACTTGATCCTGAGGTCAGGGCGTGAGCCTGAAGCATCATCCACACAGATACTTATCAGTTTATCCCACGAGTTCACAGAACCCCAAAAACAGTCTCTCTCTCTCTCTCTCTCTTACACACACATACACACACACACTAGGCAGTCTATTGCAAGCAAACACCCACGCACACACACACCCAAAGATGAACATACACACACACACTACTAGGTAGTCCATTGCAAGGAAACACACACACACACACACACACACACACCCTACTAGGCAGTCTATTGCGAGCAATCACACACACACACTACTAGGCAGTCCATTGCAAGCACACACACACACACACACACACACACACAAAGATGAAATCTAGTTGACTATAGAATATGGAAGGCTAGTAGAGTGACGTCACCCGTGGATTTGGACAAAATCCCCCTGTTATGAGCTAGTGAGGCACTGGGGTCAACATTATTAGACCACTTCTGCACTAGCCTCTTGTGAGAAACAGAAAGAATGACGACTTAGAAGAAAAAGAAGAAGAAGAAGAAGAACAAGAAGAAGAAGAAGAAGGAAAAGAAAAAGAGCAAGAAAAGCCAAGGAAGAAGAAGACTCAAAGTTTAAATGCCCATTTTAAATGATGAAACAACTTATACAGTAACCCATAGCCCTCATGGCAATATTACATTACATTACATTGCATTGCATTACACTTAGCAGATGCTTTTATCCAAAGCCACTTACAAAAGGAGGACATAATAAGCTAACAGAGGTGTAGAGGAGCACAGAGTAAACAGACTACCCTCATACACACAAGGAGATACATGTGCCTTAGGTACAGTACGTTTCCCGGAGCAGGGACATTTCAGACACACACACACACACAAAACACACACACACACACACACACACACACACACACACACACACACACACACACACACACACACACACACACACACACACACAGCAATAGCTGTTTGTGTCGTGTCTAGAGATAGGAGAAGTTTAAATGCCCATTTTAAATGATGAAACAACTTTTAACAAATAGCCCATGAATCTTGTACACAATGTTGCTTCTTGAAGCTTCATGGCAATATCGGTTTGTGTCGTGTCTAGAGACAGGAGATCCATCTAACTGCAGGTCTGCCTGGTAGATTTGTGTGAGCAGAAGCAGGCAGACAGGTCTAGAGCGAGAGCGAGAGCTGGGCACCCCAGATGGGTATTCCAGGCCTGACGCAGGGCCATGGTGCCTAGTGGCCAGGTGATGATGACATACACAGATGACACGGGCCTAGACTACACCAGACAGTCTAGAAATGCTCCTTGCTCAGATAACCAGTCCAAAGAACTTAACAAATGCTGGAGGTGAATCCTGGCACACAGTCTCAATCTCTCAATTGCTCATTTATTCACAGTCTTTCTTCCTCTTTCTCTTGCTCATTGATTCTCTGTCTCTGTCTCTGTCTCTGTCTCTCTCTGTCTCTCACACACACACACACAGATTTTGGAGTTTTGCTTTAAAATATGTAATGCTGTGTGCTTTTGGTGTTTAACCTCTAATGCAACTTAAAGTAAGAGTGTGTAACCATTGCTTACTCTATATGCTATTTCGGCATACATGGTACAGTGTTTAAATAATTATAATGCCAATACTACATAGTTTACTTATGCAGTTCAGAAGACACGTTGAAAAGTTAAATAGCTCTGTTGAAAAATGATGTTATCTTTCATAAACTGTAGTCCTAGTAACTGGCCCACCCACATGGATAAGATGGATGGATAACAATGAGCAAACTGTATATACTACAGAACTGAAGAAGGCTTTTAGATGGAAGGTGAAGCATCTTCAAGTTACTAAAAGAAGTCCAGTTTCTTACAACTTAGCTCTTTTGACTAACATGACCTGGGTGAATGAGAATCTTTACACACATGTTTATACAGTACTACACTACTACAGGGAAATCAGCAGCTCAGTAGCTGACAAGGACACATAGCAGTTTTAAAATAAGAAAACCTGGCCTATACTTTATTTGGATAGTCAAAGTGTCACCAAAATGTGGTGCACTCAAACTGTGATGCATTTATTTAATTTCAACGACTAATGTTTTAAAAACCAAACACTTAAAGGTAAAGGTAACACCTAAAGGTATTTCCCGTGTTTGTGCCTGTAGTAGCTTATATCATACATTTAATCTATCTTCAGCTTATTTAATGATTTTTCTTCAGCCATAAACCTCAGATATTTGTAAGATAATGCAAATGAGTTACACCTTCCCTCAGCCAAAAACAAACACCAGCTGTAACATATTACACAAGCCCATAATTAGTGATTCACAAGTGTGTTAACAGATGGCTTCTGAGAGGAACACAGACTTGCACACTGAATAAATAACAGTACAATCATAATTAGAAATTTACAGTACACTGTAAAAAAGGGCTTAGAACCAACTTAAAAATAATTAAAAATAAACATACAAACAAACCTTAAAATTATTAAGGCAATGTTCTGGCTGGATCTTTTGTCATTGGCTTAGCTCGCACTATTTAAGTAACATTATCTTCATGATACTTGAACAATAGTGTAAGAAATATAGAGCAAGCTAAACCAATTTATAAAGATCCATACAGCATATTGCCTTTATTTCTCTAAGTTTGTTCTAGACAGAACTTTTTTTCTTACAGCGTAAGTAGTAGTGAAAGCACAGACACACCACAACCACCAAGATGGCGAGAAATGTATACAAGTAGCAAGTAGCTCAGTGAATACATCTGGAAATGAAAGCAGCATTACAAGAGCAAGGTATCTCGGGTCAGCCTCAGCCTCAGCCTCATCCCCTTCTCAGCACTGAAAGCGCTTGCGGCTTGGGTGGTCTCGCTCTACCCCGTCATGCTCTGCAGAAGTACCATGTCACACACTCAGCACCTCCAGGCCCCAGTGTACACAGCTGGATACAGTCCCAGAGGCTTGCGCTCTCATGCACGTGCTGATGTATGTGATGTGTTTTGAAATACCTCTTGCACTTTTTTTTTTTTTTCCCATATATCCACCACCAGTGCAGAATGTAATGTATGAACTCCCACCCAGTCAGTCCTACCCTACATTCCAACCGTATCAGTATTTAGATCCAGGACGGGCAACGTGGGTTCCAAAGCTAAAGTCCAGTAAGTATCTCATATTCCAAATCACCTGGGTCTCCCTGGTCTACTGCTGTGGTAAATACAAGTGGTTTTACTAATTTACTACCTGGCTGAAGAGTTGTACTTATTAGAATCAGATGATTTGGTGAATCAAATGTGATTTTACTAATTTACTCTTCTACCTACCTGGCCGAAGAGTTGTCCTAAGTAGAATCAGATGATTTGGGGAATCAAATTTGGTGGAGCAAATATGTGGTTCTGGATTGCAGCTTCTGAAGCCGGGTTGCCCATCGCTGACTTAGAGCCACTGGAACTGTACCAAACCATCAGAGATGGAGATACCTTACCCACTTTAGAACATAAAAGCCCTGCCATGTGTTCTTTCTACCTGTGCACTTAACACAGCTGATGTGCCTGTCTGATGATTTGTGTGTTTACTGGGATTAGAACCAACTTAAAAATAATTTAAAACACTAAAAAACACAAAAATATTATTCCTCTCTTCTCTTATTTCTCTCTTCTGCACTTAACACATCTGATTTCACTAATAGGCTGACGTGCCTGTCTGATGATTTGTGCGCTTACTGGGATTACAACCAACTTAAAAATAATTAAAGACACGAACAAACCTTAAAAACATTAAGGCAATGTGCTGGGTGGATCAAATATGGTGGTCTTTCAGAAAATGTTTGGATCAAATATGTAACAAGAGTTTTTACTTTCTGAAGCCTCTGCTCTCTACCTCCGCTATCCAGTAGTGGTTTTAGGCACGGGCGAACCGGGCAGCCGCTTGGGGGAAAAAATAAAATAAAATGAAATAAAAAGCTCTGTGTGTCATATCACTCCAATCGGCACATTGGCGCCCCCTAAGTGAACTACAGGCGCCCTGCTTGCTGAGAAGGTGTTGAGGGGTGTTGAGAGGTGGTCTCACCCGCAGCGTAAAACACTATAGAACCGCCACTGTTGCTATCTCCACCTCCGCTAACCCACTGCCTAACAACAAGCCAGCCAATGAGCAGGCCAATGAGCAGCCTGCCTAGAGTGCCATATCTTACATGTGTCACTGATCAGCACAGCGTTCCGTTACACACACACAATCACAGTGTTGCTAATTAGCCCAATTTCCTGCGCTACACAGCTGGTGGACGAGGACACACTTTTTGTTTTGGTACAGTAAGTGAGGATCAGATCCACATCAGCCTTCATTGTTCAAGGTTCTGTGGTGTAGCCAGGCAATCGCAATTACACGCTGAGGAAGGGCTTGGCCCGAAACGTTCGTGGGTGAATAAAATAAGTAAAAATCTGAAGAGTGCTGTCCTATGCTTGGTTTCTTCATATACACGTTTGGTGGGATTCAGCACCCAGTTAAGAATTATAAGAATACTGAAGGAAGCACCTGGATTCTCCTCGAAGAACCCCCAAAACAGTCTTACCCACACACACACACACACACTAGGCAGTCTATTGCAAGCAAACAGCCCCACACACACACACACACACACTACTAGGCAGTCCATTGCAAGCAAACACACACACACACACACACCCTACTAGGCAGTCCATTGCAAGCAAACACACACACACACACACACACACACACACCTTACTAGGCAGTCCATTGCTACTCGGTGAAGGAGCACCTGGAATCTGTTTTCGAATAATAATAATACCCATAAAACCATCAAGAGCCTTGTTCAGTAGTTGCCATATACCCAGCGCTGATTCGGTTGGACCGACTGAGAGGCATCTGGAGCCTTGATTGATGATGATTACCATGTGGATCCAACCAAACGATTTGGGCTGTCTAATCAGCAACTTCTCAAAAAGTAGAATTTTGCTATTTTTTTAATTAAGGGAGAAAAAAATGCTCGATTCTCACTGTGCTTTGGAGTGGTATAAATATTGGGAAAACCGTAATAACGTCTACTTCAAAATACAGCCAGGGGGATATATCAACTGGAATAGCTTTGATTTTTTGTCACAATGTCACCAAAAAACTTGAAAATCGATGCCACATCTCAGTCTGGGCAGAGTGCCATCCCAACTTGAATGCATCTTGTCAAAAGTTTCTTTTTTAACCAACATTTACTGGCAATTAAATAACAAACAAACCACATGGTTGTTGCGTGTGGATTAAACATGCTATTGCATTTACACCAGTGGTCAACATAGCCATAATGATTACCTTTAGCTGACACTTCTATCCAGAGTGACTTACCAGTTATTTAGGTACAGGGTACAGTCCCTGGAGCAATGTGGGGGTTAGAGGCCTTGCTCTCAAGGGGACTCCATCCATGGATGAGGATGCAGTAATTTACTCCCCCACCCACATTCTTCCTACTGGTATGGGATCCGAACCTGTGACCCTTTGATCCCAAGACCAACTCCCTAAACGCTAGGCTACAGCTGCCACACATAATGCATCTCTGACCATCTCAGGAGGTCATCTAGGAGGTGGTCTAGCCAAATGAATCATAATTGGACTTCCATGCATGTTGCATCATCACCTGTGCTTTTATGCTGTCAAATGTGCAATCTGATCTGTACGTTGATCAGCAGTTGAACAGTGAGGACCATGAAATATCGTCCCTAAGTGCTGTAAAAGCTCATAGAAATAAGTACACAAATCATCAGGCAAGCAGGTAGATTAGCTAACTGGTGAAATAACCTGTGTGTGTCAAGAGCACAGGCAGAAATAATATACAGCAGGCTTTTTACTTTACCTGGGATGTCTCCACCTGAGTATAGTCTTATTTACAGCCTATGAATGCATTGATAAAACTAGTCTACAACATTCAAAATCATCAACACTGTCTGTCTGTCTGTCTGTCTATACATCCATCAGTTCTGTTGAACTGTATGTTTTTTTTTCATGCCAGGCCTAAGTATGGCATTATGATAATAAGCATGACCAACATGACTGAAAATGGACATCATGGCCATGATGTACTCGGAGTCCGATGAGCTGTGACCTATTCCTGTCTGCGTGGGCGTGTGAAGTCTCAGTCTCAGTCTCCTGCTTGTACTCCGTGAACCATGCTTCATCAGTCTGCTTTGAGATCCTGTAATTGCAAACATATCTCTTCCAGCTGCATGAACTTGACATGAACTGGCAGTGGCGGAGGGATTTTTTTTTTCGTTCTTTCTTTTTTCTTTTTTGCAGTTCGAGATATCAGACAGAAAATAGTTGAACATCTGGTCTTTAGCTTGGAGAGAGCAGAGCAAAACAGGAGGTTACAAAAAAAAAAGAATAAAGAGAACAGAACGCAAGCTAAAAGGGAGTGAAAGAGTGACTGAGCAAGAGAGAAGAGAGAAGAGAAGAAGCAGAAGATGAGGAAAAGAAAAGGGAAACAGGAAGGGAAAAGCAAAAGATTGGGGGGGAAATACATACAGAACACAAGAGTGTCGGTTAAAATAGTGCATCATCTGTTAATAACATCTGTTGATGATGGGTGAACGATGAGCTATAGGCTATCGGTGAGCTTTCTTGTGGGTACTTAATTTCTTACTTAACTAAATTACGACACAGCCTTAACTAGCAAATGTGACAGAGAAGTGTCATCTGAGAGCTTTAACTCTGAGAAAAAATATTCCTTCTTACAACAGTCTTGTCTTTGTCTGTTCAGAAATAAATCTTATTGACTTGTAATCTGTTTATCCCAAAACCCCCTTGGGGAAAGAAGTTTAAGACTGTTTTAAGATCTTAAGTTGAACTTGGATTGGAGTTCTACTGGGCTTAAGTTGAATTTGATTTATACCAGGCTTTATTGGACACAGTTTCTTATGAGACATGTATGAGACAGAGGCCAGGTCTTACTGGCCTCCTTTTGGCTGATTCTCCTAAACCCCCCTTAGGAGAAAACAAATTAAAATCAGCTTAATATAAGACAATACTTGTTTCTGAAAGACAAAAATCAAGACAATTCTGAGAGGCAATGTTTTTCTCTGGTCAGGGTTATTTTTATTTTTTATCCCATTTTAGGGAGGCAGAAGGGACAAAAACAACGTCTCATGTGGCTCACATTCTTGAGTAAGTGCCTCCTTTAGAAGAGCAGCCATGCTAAACTGCACTCATTTATCAGCTCATACTGTTCACCTGTGTGTATTTGTGTGTGTGTGTGTGTGTTTGTGTGTTGTGTGTATGTGTGTGTGTGTATGAGAGAGAGAGAGAGAGAGAGAGAGAGAGAGAGAGAGAGAGAGAGAGAGATTTGTGTGTGTTTGTGTGTGTGACAGAAAGGGGGGGGCAGAGAGACAGAGACAGATAGTGTGTGTCTGTGTGTGTCTGCGTGCGTGCGTGTGTGTGTGTGTGTGTGAAAAACGAAGAAAATTAGCAAATTAAACTTTATTTTATTCTCACTGTAGTTACAAGTGCACTGGTACGACCATTCAGCTGGGGTTTTTAATGTGGTCTATTGGTGCTGCAACAGAAGTCACTCATATTCTCGAGGTGCATGAGTGCACAACATACATACACACAGACAGACCAGTTCCAGTTCCAGTTCCACAGCCCCCGGCCAAAAGGGCCCCTCAGCCATTAGCTCAGTTGTCTTTAGGCCTGACAGACTCCCTCTCCCCCAGACAACTTTTCCAAGAGCATCTGCCTGTCTGCCAGCTCTGGGACGGTGCAGAGAGTGTGAGTGTGAGTGTGAGTGTGAGGAGCGAGTCTCAGTCGTCTCCAAATCCAAATCCAAATCCCCCCTGGCAGAGGGAGGAAGCAGAGTTTAATGCATCCTCTCCAAAACCAAGATGAGGAAATAAACCATGAAATAGAAAATGGTCCCAAGAAAAAAAAGAAGAAGAAGAAGAAGAAGCAGGAGCAGCAGGGAGCAGGGAGGATTCCAAGCATTGAGACCTGCAGCCTGCATGCTGGACCAGACTCTCTCATTTAAATTCACTTCCTGCAAACAGTCTGGATACTCTCAGTATAGGCCTACATGCTGTATACGTTACTTTGTGAGAGCTTATAGGCTATTAAGCTTGCCTTTGACCAATAACAACTGTGTAGATGCAGCATAAATGCAGCATAAATACTCAATTGAGCATTCAGTGCAATGTCTTTGCTTTCAGCCCTCCCCCTGTAAGCTGATTGGTAGCTAGAATTTCTAGTTGCTGAATCTAAAGTGATTGGAGAGTACCCTTATGTGTTATTCCAGTGAAATAAGAAATCATAAGTATTGAGAGGAGGTACTAGAGTAGCACTAGTCCTAGTAGTACCTAAAGAGTGATATGTATGTCGTTTGACTCTGAAGAAGAGGCAGTGCCGTCGAAACGTCAGTTGTGTTGTTTCTGCACCATTAAAACATTGTTAACGGAGTGCTGCGGTCTTGCTCCTTTATCCATAATAGTGATATGTTATCTTTAGCTTCTTGATTTCAGCTTCTCTAAAGAAGCTATGGTTCACTGCCAGTTTCTGCCACTTTGATTTTTAGGTTAAAATATCCTCAGTTTCTGCCAGTTTGTGGCGGTAGCGAACAACACAGCGGGCAGCCAAATCTCAGTGCAAATGTCACGACACAAAGAAGATGGTGGGTCACTGTGGTTTGCTACCACTGTGGCTCGCTACCACCACAAAATGGAAGAAACTGGCATTACAAGACTGGACGGACCGAAGCTAGTTATTTAGCGTGCTTAGTAGGATAAATATCCCAATCCCAGCCCAATACGTAGTCATAATTTCTGTAACATGTCTTACTTCTTACTTCTACTCATTCAGGTCATTTGGGGATATTTTAACATAAACATAGCACCTTTAAGATTTTTCAAACTAAGAAAACAAACTGCTCTCAGGGTGTTCATCTGATTGTGAAAAAAAATTGGTGTATGTCATCGTCATCATGTGAACAGCACCATGAAAAGATCTTATAAAAACATTTCATTCCCTTCATGCTGAACTTCACAGCACACTGTGGCGTTAATACCATGTACCGCTATGTGGTGCATCTAGTTATGTATCATAGGTGTTCATATTTAGTTTATGCAGCAATAACTATGCAAAAATGTTCATTGCTGTAGCAAGCTGACCGCGATGAGGGAGAACTTAGAAGGATACAGAGTGTCTTAGCGGGTACGCAGCAGTTTAAAGTTTCTGAACCACTGCTGTAGTTCATTCTAACAAAATCATCCAAAACATTTCAACCAAGGTATTTGCAGCTCAATAATAATAACTGTTATTTTTTTCTCTTACATCAGAAAGGATCAGGAAGGACTGCCAATGTGCAAAGCCCAAACCCAGTAGAAGCCTTTCTTGGACTATTCCCTCGCTGGCCCACCTTTGCAAAACTGTTCTCATGACTTCAAACAAAACTATTTGCCTCACCAAGCCAAGAACAGGGCTGACATTTAAAGCTAACACACAGTGTTTCTAGTGGTACAATTCGCCTGAGAAATGTTCATATTACTACACTGTAAAATGTGCTGCTTACAACCAACCTCAACACACACACACACATACACACACACACACACACACACACCCACACACACACACAGACACACAAACACACACAAGCACACAAATAAGGCAATGTGCTGCATGGATCTTTTTATGTTTAATATTAAACTTGCCACATTTAACCAACATATGTTAATGATACATACCAAAAACGTTGCAAGAAAAACAGCACATTTAAAACCAACGTAGAAAGATCCATGCAGCACATTGCTTTCTTTTTCTGTTGGTTCTAAGCAGCCCTTGCAAGCAGCACACAGCAGGAAGCATAAGGATTGTGAAGGAACCGCTGTTCTTCAAAGCCCGACTGCCTGTTTGAATCTACGGAAGCTCTGACAGCTTGATAGAGCCCTGGCAGTGTGCCCGATATCCAGAACTCACTTCACCAGAACAGATTAGTGACGCATTGTACGCGACCACAAAACACTGGCAGAGAAGTGCCAGAGATAGGAGACGATTAGAGTAGAGTAAGGTAGAGTAGAGTAGAGTAGAGTAACTTTATTACTCCCGAAGGAAATTAAGGTGTCTCGTAGCATACACATAATACACATTACACATAATAAATACACATTACAAAACAAAATCACCATATTGCACACATCAGCATACACATCAGCCGACACTACCCAATGTGTGCAAACAAACCTCACAGTGTGGTCTGTTGGGCTGCATCTTGATGTCAGAAACTACTGCAGACTAAAGTCGTCACTGTTCTACATCCTTCTATCAAGCTCTTTTAGTACCAGTCGTAAGTCCTAACAATCAACGACCCGTAGGCCAAGTTCCCTCTGGGGTTCGCCCCCATTTGTCCTCCCCTGTTTCCCATTCATTCCCACGTATCGCTCCGACAGGTCATGTCAGCTTCCCACGCCACACCTGTTTGGCGTTGTATTTTGCGCCAAAACGTATGTAGTATCAGTTACAAATACTGAGCTTGTATGGCTGATTTATGAGAGCACAAGCAGTCCTAGCTGGAGGTGTTTTCAACTTCTCTTGGTAGTTTACACACTACACTTACATTACATTACATTACATTCGTGGGGTCACTTTAATACTGACTTTCTGACGTGCAGTGAAAACCCGGCCACAATTCTTTTTTTTTGTTGGCCTTTTTCTGGCTTTATTTACACAGGACAGTGAAGGTTGTGACAGGAGGTAAGTGGGAGAGAGAGAGAGAGATGGGGAAGGGTTGGGAAATGACCGCGGGCCGGATTCGAACCTGGGTCCCCATGGACCCAAACGCCCGTTCATGGTCAGGTGCGCTACCCACTCACCGTCACTGCACCCCCCAACCCGGCCACAATTTTACCAAACTCTTTTAAAACCAGCCAACGTCCCATTGAATACCTGGAGTCACCTTACATATTTTTTAATACTGAACTTCTGACGTGCACTGGACACCCAGCCACCCTTCTACCAAACTCTTCTAAAAACCAGCCAGACATCCCAACAATCAGCAACCCTTTAGGCCTATATGAGGCCTCCAAGTCTTAGCAGCAGAAGTAGCAGCACTGTGTACCCTTCCCCCCTTCCCCCCTTTTCATCCTTTCCTCTCTGCACTCTTTAAATCTTCGCCACGGGCGGCCGACGGTCAGTCAGACATCCAAGGACAACTCAAACTCGAACTCAGACTCGGTGCCTTGCCCGGCTGAAACCCAAGTAAGAGGAGAGACACTGAAAGGAGGAGTCAGGGGTTTTGGTTGAAATTACGTTTGACCATAAAAGGGATTGATTTTTACAAAGGAAAAGAAAACAGCTCTTTTTAAACAGAGTCCAAGTAACTACCTCTCTATGTGTAAAAGAACTTGTGTGTGTGTTGACATTTAAGGTTGTGCACGAAGAATTTGAAGTTATCATTCAAAGAACTGAAAAGGAACAAGGACAGACTGTAAGGCAGTGATGGGCAACCTGACTTCAGATGCTACAATGTCACATTATTCTCCCAACCATTCACTAAATCAGCTGATTGTAATATGCACAACCTTTCAGCCAGGTAGAGGAGTTAAATATTGAAATCATCTGTATTGGTGAAACTAGGTGATTTTGAGTATGTGGTACTAGACTGTAGTCTCTGAACCCAGTTTGCCCATCAGTATAAGTACGTACTTAACTGCCCATGCTCAAGTGGTGCAAGCTCCACTCCGCACCATCACATGTGCAAAGCAGATACAAACTCACACACACTTCTCAGCAGGCAGGAATGGCTTCCAGGACACCCCCTCCCCCTCACTAATTCAGTCATGACGAACGGCACACACACTGTGGTTAGCTCTGTCATGTGGCCGGGACATTGCAAAAGACAGACAAGCTGTAGGGGAGATCAGTGCACACTTCCTTCCCCGCAGCATTGGAGTGGAGTGAGGTTAGCTTCATAAGTTTTTATGTCATCCGCTTGCTGTGGCTTGGATTCCATAACCCAGACCACAAAAGGCCTGTGAGCAGTCTCATTCTCATTCACAGAGCATCTGATGAGCATACTCAATGACACTGACAATGCATTTAATAAGCATACTCAGTCTCATTGCATTTGAAGAGCAGACTCAACCTCATTGTCAATGCATTTGCAAAGCATACCACATCTCATTGTCAATGCACTTAAAGAGTATAGTCTATGTTACTGCATTTGAGTATACTTACAGTAAGAGTTTACTTAATGTCATTGTTAATGCATTTGCAGAGCATACTACATCTCATTGTCAGTGCACTTAAAGAGTATACTCCATGTCACTGCATTTGAGTATACTTAAGAGTTTACTTAATGTCATTGATAATGCATTTGGTTAGCATACCAACAGAAGATTTTGAGGCAAGCAACCATGGTAACCTTCTAATCCTTGGGTTGGCAATGGAACTGTTGTATAAAAGCAATACAACACTCATGTTTGTGAGGTTGTTCATGGATATATGAACGGGTGTGGTTCAGCCACAGACACAAAGCCAAAGGCCTAAGAGTTTTATAATTGAAAATAACCTTTTCTTCTGCACTGCTTGCTGTATCACATTTTGATCTGCATAGTTTTTTTTGGTTTGGGATATCATTACCAACTCTAAATGAAAACGAGTGCGAGTGAAAACAGCTTAAACTCTGTGATCTGAATGTAAAGGAAAACAATGATGCAAAATGTATGAAAGATGTAAAAACAGCGGGATACTGTTGACACAAAGCCACTCAAGAGTTGATATTTTAGGCAGGCTTTATAGTTCACTCATGAGAAAAAAAAAATCAGCTAATAAATCTGTCTGAATTTATTCCCTCCAGAAACATTGCTCTGTGGTTGGGATTGTGTAAACGCCATTTTTTCCCAAGAAGCAGCCGTGTGCACTCAGACAAACTGATGTACCTCATTTACTGTGTGGTGACTGCAGCGGAATGAGGGCTGATCAAGAATCTGAAGACCGAAGCGCTATTTGTCATCTTCCACTCAGTTTGTAATGAGGATGAGTCCATTTGTCCTCTACGCTACTGTGGTGTAGGGGGAAGTGTTCATCGCTTTTAGTAATGGTGCCAATTCTATACATATTCTATATATATTCTCGTATTCTATACATTCTCAATGTTAAAGTGTAGAGTGGGATGATATTTAGCAGAGTACTTAAGTACTTAAGTAAATACTTAAGTAGAGTTACAAAAATTTATTGAGACCTTCCTACTGCCTGTGACTGCTTTAAGTCCTCCTAATAAACAACAGCTCTGTTTATAGCAAAGCAAACCAGTGCTTGGATCCACATATTTTCACAGCTGAAGCTAGGTGTGTGCTTTATTGTGCATGCTGAATCTGTTGCTACATATTTGATCCTGATAATCTGTCTGCAGTGTAAATTCTATCAATTTCTATCAGTTTCTATGGATAGTCTTAGGCTGTCTGCAGATCCTCAGACTATTAATAAAACATCTGTTGAAACTCTGTGTCTTGTTAAGGTTAGGGTTAGGGTTAAGGGTTGGGTTTCGTTAGTGTAATAAGTCAGTAAACAATAAAAAAAAATAAAAATGAAAACCGAATTCTAAGAAACCATCTGTAATATCTCTGCGGGCGCACCATCCAAAATAAAGTGTGTTGCTCGAAAATTATAGTATGTTCTTAATACTAAATTTTCTCCATTCAGCTAAGAAAACATGAAGTCGTTTAGCAAAGCCCCGCATCTAAATTTGCTGTGCAGACCTGAGCTGATGAACCGGCTGCCAGCTGGCTGAGAGCTGCGCTGTGAATAAAAACCCCCACTCACACACACACACACACACACACACACACACACACACACACACACACACACACACACACACACACACACACACACACACACACTCACACACTCACACACACACACACACACACACACACACTCCCCACTCCTATCCCCGACAAACCTGAGAGGACTCGGCCTTGGCCTCCTTACAACCATGTCTGCTGCCATGTCTGAAACTCCTTGGTCTGCTGTGTGTGTGTGTGTGTGTGTGTGTGTGTGTGTGTGTCTGCTGTGTGTGTGTGAGTTCCCTCTTCCACTGTGTCTGTGTCCCCTCTTACACTGGGACGTTGAAAATCCTTGAATGTATGTGAAACCCTGTACCTAAATGACTGTAAGTCGGTCTGGGTAAGAGCATCAGCTAAGTGTAATTTAATAATAAGTAATAAAAATAAAAAATCTGTACTCTATTCTACTACTCTACACCTACTAACTTTTTAAATGTCCAAGCCTGTGAGCTCAAGTCCAGAGTGGGACTACATGAGAGGTAGTGCTAAAAAATGTTGGGCCGTAGGGGGTCTTAGCTCTTACCAGCATAAGGTTATCATTCAGATACAATTTTTGAAAAAAGGTGAAAAGCACCACACTGCTACAGTACTTGAACATGTTGCTCTTTTCACCTTCTTTTGAATGTTTTACCCAGTTCAAACAAGCAGTATATGCACGCAGCACTCCAAGACGTGAAATTCGATTCTCAAGGTTTTACTGGTCATTGAAGGGTCGAGCTAACCAGAACGAGCGGACCAGAGCAGGCTAAACCTATCTACGTCACTAGGTTGTAAGCCCCCCCAGAGCCATGTATGGCACGCCCACATCCCAGAGGAAGAACAGTGGACAGAAGCTAGGTGAGCGAAAGACAGCGAATTTGCCCAATCAGAGGTGCCTTATTGACCGGAAAAGCCAGTCGTTCAACCACTAGACCTGTTCTAGCTTACAGAAAACAGCGTCAAGCAAGAGAACTAGGACATAATTTTTCACAGAAATGACGCACAATGCATTCAACCACAGTGACGACACAGCAATAGGAATAAAAATAACAATAGAAGTTGACCTTTAAACGCCTATATATATACTTTATTGAACAAAAAACGTCAAGATGTCAATCACTAAACACAGGCTACCTTAATGAGCTTTACAGTCTGCAACACAATACAGTGGGGTCAAATATATCACAAGTGGTGGAGCACGCACTGGGTTTTTCTTCAGTAAATCACCTAGTAATTCTTTAAATTTGTCACGTCTTCCAGTGAGCATCTGCAGTTGATCTGCATTTCCACCATAAATTTCACGTTACACTTTCTCTAGTACTATATGGTACATACCATCACTGTGTGTCATCTCACAGCTGGATGTCTTAATGAGCCTTGGATGCTAAATGCAAGCTTCAGAGTAACACTACACCTCTCAGACGTTGTCTTTAAATAGTTCTTTCATGCCATTCAACACATTACCTAGGACGCAAAGACACTTTCAGCAAGCCAGTCCCACAACAGCATAAATAATATCTAAGACTAGTCTGTCAATATACTTTAATATACTCAGCAAATCTCTGATCACACATCACAGGATAAATCATGGGAGTGTAATGAGTTTGTTGTTTGTGTTTGTTTCAAACAAAGCCTCTCCTGTAAGGTTTTCTACATCTGTGTTTTTCTCATTGGTCAAGGTAATTTGATAACCTGGAAATGCTCCACACCAAACATATCAATGGTTATCCTGTTTTTTATCAAAACACTGATTTTTGGCAAAACTGACAATGGCAAGTGTCCGTCGCCACACATGGGAAAGCCTAGTTGGTCGGACTCAGATTGTGATTTTTTGTCCCTTGGAACATTGCCCCTTCCGTCCCTTTAAAGTCAATGAAACCTTCACATCAACAGCCATCCTGGACCATTTCAGTGAGTAATGCCTCCCCAGCCTCTCGTTCTCTGGTATGGCAAAGATCAATATTGTCACGGTGCATATACATTCGAGTGGGGAAAATAAATGAGAGAGAACAAAAAAAAAACGGGAAATGTGAACAGCAGTGCAACCCTATTTATAAACACGAGGCAACAAGACGGGGAGGGGGAGAGTAGGAGCCCGAAAGAGGGGTTAGGCGGCGTGTTAGCATTGTGGAGCCAGGCGTCGGTCCAGGAGCTTACTGTTTAGACTGTCCACATGATGTCTCCTCTACTGACCTCAAAGCACCACAAAATGAGGACAGTATTTTACTGATTCCAGCTCGGCTAACTCTGTCCAGCACCCCACTAAGGAGGGTTTGAAATGACCCCCTCAGCCATACATGAGCCAAGGGAAACCTGAAGAGAGCCACTTTGGAGGTTTCAACATTGACTAAGCCTCACTGGGGAAAAAATACGTGGAGTGTAGGCCTTTTCTAATATTCCTGGAGGAGGGAGGATCTTTTAATGGGGTTTGTTGGTTTCAACAAACCAACAAACAAACAAACAATTAACACATTAAGCCTAGAAAGACATGCAGCACGCATGCACTTTACGAGACCGCGAACACTCCCCCACCCATCACCCATTCCACCTCTGCCCTTCATCAGGCAGCCATCCCCGAACTACATTCTACGCACTTTACTTCCCCCTCCCCATGCACAGTTTTAGACTAACAATCAGGGGGGGGGAGAGGCATTTCACTAATACCCAAAATTACGGCTTTTATCTGTTCAACATTTATTATAGTATAAGTAACACCGTAATAAAAGTAATTATGGTATAACAAATGATGTTGGGATGATATAGGTAATTGTGTTACATCACAGTCCATGAAAAGGGTACTTTTCACCTAATTTTTTTTGTTACCTTAAAAAAGCCCTCTTCTGTGGAAAATAGTAGATCTTACAGACCATTTCAAAAGAGTTTACATCCACAATGTATGTAGTGAAAATCGCTCAGGAACAAAATAGAAACTTGAGCCATATTGTTTTTGTTGCTGAAAGAGTCTATACCATACATGTATAATACCTAAATGCCGCATTGTCCGTATACGTTTTTCAGGCAAAATAGGCTATCCTACATATACCCATGGTCTACATCAATGTAGTTTGAAGCACTTAATGATATTTCAGAATCAAAGACACATGCAGAGAGGCTGGATGTATGATTGGCCGAGGGGGGCGCTGGGTGGAATGTGTCCCAGCTCGGGAGTGCTTCTCCTGGGGAGAGAGGGAGAGGGGGGCTGTGGCTGAGCCGTGTGGAGTGGAACGTGCCTCTGGACCTCAATGCTGCCAAGACAAACCTCACCAGGGCGGCAGGCAGGCAGCCGGTACGGGCCCAGGGCTGCAGAGCTGAACTTATGCTGCGTCCTGGACTGAGCTGCATTCCAGGTGAGGAATGTACAATGCTCGAGTTTCACTGCAGATCAGCTGTTTGTAGAGAAGCCACAAAGTCTATTTTTTGACAATTTTAGTCGTTTATATTTGCTTTATATCTGCTATATGTTATGATTTAAGCTATAGTATACACATTAATCTATATAGACATTAATACGTTTTGGCCTCTAGCCTACTATAAAGCACTTTGGGTCAGCTGTTGTTGTTTTTAAATGTGCCTTTCTACATAAACAATGACGATGACAAGCAGTATGTCATCAGGTTTTCCTACATGCAAAGGTGGAGATCACAGCTTCATGAAGTAGGAACCCTATCATATATTTGATTGATTCAACCATTTTCTAAAGCAGCAGATCCTAGTATCTAAATCATTCTAAATCTATTCTAAATCATCAGACAGATTAATCAACTAATTAGTGAAATCATCTGTGTCACCCTATAGGATGTAGGGTTATGACCTAAACAACACTTAACAACCCTAATAACACATCCCTTCCACCCTATAGGACAAGTTCAGTGTGAATCAATCCACAGCCCTGTTGTTCAAAGTCACAGAATGCTATTGAAAAGCCCTGCACCTACACATACAACAACCACCTTAACCAACAAATTCCTCAGGAGAAACACTGCATGCTATAACCCTTATATTTGCTGTGGCACCTCCTTTGCCAGAACAGAAGTGGTGTTAAGTGCACAGGAAGAAGAAATGCATGGCAGCTTTTTACTTTTTCAAGCTCAGATCTCCACCCCTGCCTACTGTATATGCAAACATATATTATACTACTTCTTCAACATTTAACAGGGAAAAAATTACGGATATTTTGTATTCATGCATATCTCTAACACACTTCCAAGAGATAACTTGGCAACAATTATATGAAATATATTTCTTCTAAATAATATACATATTTTTGTGAAATCCTGTGTTTTCTCCTCGTAACTCAAAGGTATTTAACGGCTGCGGGTGTTGCGTGCCCACCATGTGTACTGGTGTGTGCAGACTGCATTCAGACTGCATTTGGCATTTATCAGCTAAGTGGGGACGGTGGCCGCTGTGGTTGCGGCTGCCCGAGAACGTGTAATTACTCGGCGCTTTAACAGACCTGGTAACAAAGTCTCTGCAAACATTAGCAGCTGGCCGCGGTTCAGCCAGACAGCCACCAGCGAGTGAGTTTCTTGCTCTTTCCTCCACAGAGTGTGTCTGTCTGTCTCCAAATTCACAGGGAATATGGTAGAGAGAGACACGCTGCTTCTGTGCATGGCACCTTCTCAGCAAGGCAGCTGAGGGTGCCTGCAGTTCACTTAGGGGGCGCCAATGTGCCGATTTCAGCGATATGACACATGGAGCTTTTTATTTTATTTTTTATTTTTTTCCTCAAGCGCTCGTGGCGCCCCCCACGAAATGGCACCCCGTTTCGCCCGTGCCTAAAACCGCTACTGAATATGAGCCTAATTCTCAGCTTGAAAAAAACACGATGCAGAGTAGGCTAGGTAGAGCCTTCATGTAAACAGCACGCAAAACATATTTCACTGACTTGTACTGGTCCAAACCATGTGATTGTTTTGTTTTTTTGGGCTAGATCAAGTCAGATGAACATTTCCTTTTTTTATTTTGGAAACAAACAGGCCTTTTACAAGGCACAGAGTCACTCTCTTTCTCCTTCTCTCTCTCTCACTCTCTCCTTCTCTCTCTCTCTCTCTCCCCCGCTTTGTAAGTGACTGTGATTGCGTGCACTCATAGTTGATTATATGTCTGTAAGGTGAGGTGAGCCATAGTTTAGCAGCATAAAGGCTTTCGTCCGAGGGAAACACTCTAACCTCGGACTAAGACAAATGGCCCCGACATGACAGCCTGTGATTACCACAGATAGCAATGGCCGCAGCAGAGCGTTGCCTCCGCTGCATAAACATAGTCACATAATCCAGCGTGATGGACAATTTACTGCAAGAATTGTCAACCTAATTTACATTTGGGTGCATGTCATCCGCGAGACCGCAGGAATAATGTAACAGTGCCAACAAACAAGGGCCATTATTTCACAACAAATAAATGCTTCATACTAGGATCAGGCTCGTAGCCTCGTAGCCTTAAAAGGACAACTTCTGTCATTTTCAACATGCACCTGTATTGTTGAAGCTACCCGAAGCTTGCCAGCACCATAGACACGAGACATTTTGGTGCAACCCATATACAGTAGGTCTACTTGGATGGATGGTTAGCACTGACAGCTAATCCCCATGGGGGCAGTTGTTTAAACTGTGTTTTTAGCATCTTAACATGCTCCAAATCTCACCCCAGAAGTTATGCAACATCATACGGTTTCTGTCTGCAAAATTCAAGTTTTCGTCTCTGCCGGCAAGAGAGTAACCGCAACCTCAACAGATTGACTTGTTTGGACTAGCCAGGGATGTAAACAAACCAGTATGCGGCTGCTTGCAAAAACACACTGTTTTAACAACTTTTTTAATAATTTGAAATCATACACACTGCACTGCTGTGTTGTATGGTGTCTGCTAATGTTGTATAACTTTTGCAGTGAGGTTTGGAGCATGTTAAGATGCTACAAACACAGGTTAAACATCTGACCAATGGGGTTTATCCACCAGAGCTAACTCTCCATCCAAGTAGACTTCCAAGGGTTGCACCACAATCTCTGCTGTCTTCAATACTAGCAAGTCTCAGATAGCTTAAGCAATACAGGTGCATGGTAAAAGGACCGAAGTTGTCCGTTAACTTGTGTAAGGACTATGAGGAAACCTTTAACCGCACCTATGTTTCATACCATTTCTCCCAATGGTTTACAGTTATGACCTAAACAACACTTACCAACCCTAATAACACATCCACTTCACCCTATAGGACATTTAGTGTGAATTAATCAACAGCCCTGTTGTTCAAGGTCACAGAATGCTATTGAAAAGCCCTGCACCTACACATACAACAACTACCTTAACTAATAAATTCCTCAGGAGAAACACTGCATGCTATAACCCTTATATTTGCTGTGGCACCTCCTTTGCCAAAACAGAAGCCGAAGACTGCTCACTGGGCATTTCCAGCTTTCAATCCAGGCACACTCAGCCCTCCAAGAAAAATAAATGGGAAGTTTTAATATCCTCACATTTTGTTAAAAAGAGCCAGCCACAGCTTAAAGGCCCAACAAGCGACCAATTGATTGCTTAGTGAATATGCGCTGTAGGTGCGTGCAATACTGTTGTGGTCATCTGCCAGGAGCCAGAACTTACGCTTACGAAGCAGGACCAAAATTACAGCCCCATTAAGAGGTAGAATTGCACTGGGTGTGAAGAGTGTAGAGAGGGAGGGAAAGGGAAAGAGAGAGAGAGAGAAAGAGAGGGAGGGAGGGAGAGAGGGAAAGAGAGAGAGACAGCGAGAGAGAGAGAGAGAGAGAAAGCGAGAGAGAGAGAGAGAGAGAAAGAGAGAGAGAGCACTTATGCCACTACACACCTGGCACTTTTCCTTGACTTTCTCTGCTTTCAAACAAGCATGCATACGCATATGCATATGCATACACACTCTTAAACACAGACATGTAGACGCAGACACGAACAGACACATGCACATAAACACACACATATATAGACACACACACACATCCACACACACACAAACAGACACATGCAAACAGACACACACGTATAGACACACACCACACACACACACACATGGACACACACACAAACAGACACATGAAACACACACACATGTACAGACACACCACACACACACACACACACAATGAAAGAATGTTTTAGTGAGGCTGGCGTGTGGCCCAGCCCAGCACAGCTCTCTGGGTCTGGGCAGTGGCACAGAGTGGGGGGTGAGTGGGGGGTAAGTGGCATGGTGTAATGAAAGCAAGGCCTGGCCACAGGGTAGAGCTTAAAAACAGACAGCGCAAAACCTCACGCTGCCCATATAACTCAGCCATAAAGCCTGCTTTAACATGCCTCGGCTCTCCTCGCACCATCCCAAACACTGTGTGTTTCTTTCCACATAAATTGGCCACTATGCAAGAAGGGTAACAGGTGACACTGTGGTTTTTTTTCTCGACAGAGTACTTTTAAAAAAAGGCTAGTGTCTTAAAAGAACAGTCACTCTGTACTTGAAAGACCATATTATAGTCAACAGCTTAAGAACTTTGTGATTAGTTAATCAGAATAGAGACCTTAACGATAAAGATCTAATCTAACAATCTTTGAAAAGAAGCTGTGTTTTTTTTCTTCATATGAGCTGAGTTGCTATTAGACCATTGATGCAATTAAAATTTCCAAAGGTTAAACATATACACCTACACTTGATGCTAGCTAGCTGTGTGTGCAAGCTGTACATATGTTTTTTGACAATAAAGCTGACTTTGACTTTTTGACTTGAGCAGTAAAAATGTGCTGTATCTGAAAGACTGTGTGTACTATGTGACGTCTATGTGCGTCTGTCTCTCTGGCAGGGGGGTGGCATTGTTATTTTTTTATTATCATTTCGGAGTTATGGTCCAGCCAGATATTATTGTTGGAGGGAAAACCAGTGCGTAGTCTACCACACACAAGACTGATAAAGAAACTTCCCACCCACCCAGACAGGAAATCACTGCTCCTCTGTGATAATAGCGCGGCTTATTGGTCTGCAGACAGAATTATAATGTTATAACGGCACAGCATTTGCTTAAGTTTTGTTAGTCTTGTGTGGTCCATATTGTGCTTTGTGCATAGCAAAGCAAGACTTCAGTTGAGACACAGCTAAGGGTAAATCAAGCTAAAATAACACACACACAAGCACACACACACACATACGCACACACACACACACGCACACACACACACACACACACACGCACACACACACCAAGATTCTTCACAAATCTTCTGACCTCCACCACACTAATAAAAAGAAATGTTCAAATATAGCAGCATTGCATGTGATATGAAAACAAATTCCATTCCGAATAGGCACAGAAAAACAGTGCCATTTGCTGTCTCCAGTCCTTCAGCCACACACACTTCTTTGACTTTGACAGACATTCTCCCTCTCTCAAGCAACTCTGTGGCCTCGGATATCCCAGCATTCCGGAATGAGGGGTTCGCCTCAGTAATATTCTGCCCTGCGTCCAAGAAGAAAACCCTCGAGGTGTTTATTTCTGATGGGAGCATTGAGTTTGTTTTCAATTTATGGCCATCCCAGGAACAAACACACACAAGTCCAAAAATAGTTACATAAAGAAATAGAGAGACAGGGAAGGGAAAGACGTGGAGGGGAGGGAGGGGATGGGTAGGGGAATGTAGGGCAGTTGGTAAATAACAAGGAGCAGATGGCTCACCTTCGCTGGTAGCCGCATTCTTGGAAGGCCTGGTGGGCGTGTGATCCGTGCTGGAGCTCACGTCGGAGGAAATGCTGGAACTTCCCTTACCTGCAAGGAACCGAACATGAGGAATCACGTCAGTGATGCATGGAACATGAGTTACTGTGATGATGCGCCACCTGGATTCACAAGCTACGTTATGCTCTTATCCAGAGTGACTTACAGTGAATTAGGTACCTACGTAACCTGGCTATCTACATTACATTACATTTTACTGATGTCCTTATCCAGAGCAACATACAGTGGGGACCCCATAAGAGGAACCATGTCAGTTTTCCATGGACCTGTAACAGATGTCAGCTAGCACAGCTCAGCATAAGAATTCTAGTAATCCTCCCTTCCGACTACTCACTTAGCTAATAGCCCAGCTTTTAGCTCACTTGGTAGCACACCTCATCTGTAGCTGTTGATGTGGGGAGAGCGCTGCACAAACACCCACCCCATCCACATTTTTGTACCTGTTGGGGGACCAAACGGACCACCCCTCGGTGACTGGTCCAATTCCCTAACCACTCTCCTATACCACAGATGCCTATTCCAAATAACCTAGTTGCACAGGTGTGGTTAATACAGGTGATTTCACTAATTAACTCCTCCACCTGGTGGAAGAGTTGTGCTATTTACAATAAGCTAATTTAGCAAAAGGCTGGAACAAATACATGGTACTGGATTGTAGCCTCTGAAGCCAGATTTCCAGTCACTGATTATGTATTAAGTGGCAGCCATTGAAGGCCCACAGCAAAACTTCAGTGTTTCCCGTTTTTTTTTTGTTCATTTTATTAGGTGGTTGTCTGGGGAGGTGCAGGGACATGGTTCAGAATTATATCACTCCGAAATTAAGTTGGTTGCCATGGCGCCGCTACGTTCGGACGCCTTTCTGGTTGCTCCGTTTAAACTGTGTATTTATTTACTTTTTTTTACCTATTATCAAATCCTTATTTTTTACATTCATCGTACGGACTGATGCCATTTCACTCCAAAATATTGGAAGGGAACTTCCAACTTTACTTCATGATGTTTTAATCAAACAAACAACCACTAATTTCACTTCATGCCCTACTCTACCCAGTAAGTCTATGGAAGTGACAATAAAACATCCTTGTATCCTTGTAAATTAGTCATAGTAGTCCTTTGCATTATGCATGTTTTAAGCTTTCCAGTTAACATAAATGGAAGGCAACTGATCAGCTGTCTATTGGCATACATATTTCTATAATTTCATCGCCTGCTTTACTACTTTAATTTTAGCGGCCTACTGTGGGAAAATATGTCATTACTGCGGCCTCTTTAACTCTACAGTACAGCACTGGCTGGAATGCCGAACTTGTATCTGCCAAAATGCTGAGGTTAAAAGACTGAACTTGGGCCGGCCAAGACACAATATTTAAACAGGTGTTGTACCAACAACCACCTCCCTTACATCTCGCTAAGACTTGTTCAGCTACTGTGAGAGTGCACCATTCTTCATTCCTTCAAATCACAAAAAGTTAAATCACTGCGCTAACCCTGTTTTTTCAAGTCAAGTAATTAATCACGAGGAGAGGATAAATATTTATAGATGATTAGCTTGGTTGTTTTAAACAATCAGAACAGTATAATTGGACTTTGGTCATATTTTATGGGTCCTGACCATTTTCAAAGAGGCTATGACTTGGCCACACTACAAGACAGCCCCAAAATACAAGTCAAATATCATACAGAGGTAGCAATGGGCTGCGAAATAACACCCAGGAGACACTGAGTGTTTGAATTTACATTGTGATTTCTTTATAACACTTCTTTATAACACTTCATAAAAAAGTAAATGTGGATTAGACGATGCCATTTCAACTTGAGTGTCAGTGACAACATCCTTCCCAAGAGTCAGGTCAAGAGAACACAGCTCTTAAGGGAATGCACAATGCCTTTTAAGTTTGTCTTCTCTCCCTCTTTCTCTCTCTCTCTCTCTCTCTCTCTCTCTCTCTCTCTCTCTCACACACACACACTCACACACTCACTCTCTCTCTCTCTCTCTCTCACACACACACACACACACACACACACACACGCACACACGCACACGCACACGCACACGCACACTCTCTCTCACACACACACACAGATCATGGTCCAGCATGCACAACACTTCATTTCCCTGTTTAGGCTGTCATGGTGATCTGGGACCAGATAGCCAATACGCACCCCCAATCACCTCCGCCCACCGTGACCGCAAAGCCCAAAAACCCAGAATACCACAGCAGTGATTTTCACATTATTGCCTTCCCCAAACAGCCATCGTTTTTTTAGCAACAGAATAACACATGGAGTCAGCCTTCAGAATCCACCATCCACCACGCCGATGACATGCCTCGGTGACATCATTGAGACGGAACATCTGCTAATGTTTCGGCCTCCGCTCCGCTGCAATGTGACTCACCACCACCATTCTGCTGCCGGACCCCAAATGTCCTCCGAACACCCCGAACCCGGGGCAGCGAGAGAGAGAGAGAGAGAGAGAGAGAGAGAGGGAGAGAGAGAGGGAGAGGGGGAGAGGGGGAAGGAGAGAGAGAGAGAGGGGGGGGGGAAGAGAGAGAGAGAGGGGGAAGGAGAGAGAGAGAGACAGAGAGAGAGACAGAGAGAGAGAGAGAGAGAAAGGGAGAGGGGGAAGGAGAGAGAGAAAGAGAGGGAGAGGGGGAAGGAGAGAGGGAGAGAGAGGGAGAGGGGGAAGGAGAGAGATAGAGAGAGGGGGGGGGGGAGGGAGAGGGGGAAGGAGAGAGAGAGAGAGGGACAGAGGGAGCGAGAGGGAGAGGGGGAAGGAGAGAGATAGAGAGAGAGGGGGGGGGAAGGGAGAGGGGGAAGGAGAGAGAGAGAGAGAGAGAGAGAGAGAGAGAGAGAGAGAGAGGAGGGTATTTGTTATTCTCTATGACGTTGCCATGGGGACCCTGTTGCAAACCCTGGTCTTTTTTTTTGGAGCTCTGTTCTGCTGGATACTAAGAACATGGTTATAAAAGTCTAAAAAGTACTTGTTGCGCTCATTTGACAGATCAATGAAAACCACTTTAATTTGTTGTTATAATGAACAAAGCTTCCTGAGCCTTCAATTATATATATATACACACATACACAATTATATATACCAGTATACACATACATATATATATATATATATATAAATATATATAAATATTAATATTCACAATATTTATAATAGCCTTTCCATTCAGGGTGCCAGTGCTTCTATATTAAACTTTAACTGCTTGTTCCCTCTGGGCTTTTATAAACTGTGCTGAGATTGCACATGTCCTACTTAGCAATGAGACTGGGATTTTAAGCTTTGTGTTTTTTGTTAACGCTGTTAATTCCCGTACAAGTCACTCAGATGGGGAAAGTTACAACTCTGTATTTAACCCATCACACACGTGTGAGCAGAGCAGTGGGCAGCCATGTTGGCATGATGGCACCCAGGGAGCAGTGTGTGGGGATGGTAGGTACCATGGCATAGGCTACCACCTTAGTGGCACTTCTGGGAGGATTCGAACCTGGGCCCTCCTGTCACAGGTCAGGAAAGTTATCACTGCAAGCAGGAACCACCTTTGGATTCAGCTGGCACCAGACTAGCAGGGGGAGACATTGCTTATCTATTCAGCTCAGACTATCTTTAGCTTTGTGGTTGCTGCAGGAATTTGACCAGCACTCTTTGAGAAGAAAAGCAGTGACATTTTCCTGACAAGCTTGGGGACATTCCTCGCCGGTCCTGCACTTAATACTATTAGGCTAAGTAGTGTTTTAGCTACAAAATCTGGGACGAAGTGGGTTTATGTGTGCTTTACCTGGGCCACCAGACCACCAAAAAATGGGGACTGTCCCTGGAAAACAGGACATCTAGTCACTCAATGCTGTACTGGTCTGGTCAGGCTGGGGTGGTTTCAGAGTCAACAATGACTTTTTTTCATTTTTGTGTTAAACAGCATGTTCACCCCAATGAAGCAGATAAAAGTAAAATCTAGCCATTTATGCTTAAATGAAATGCTAACCTGTCCTAGACTCAAACTTGGCCTTTGTGGAAAGTGTTGATATTTAGTATATTAACATGGGCTATCGTTCTCTGGCCATGCTACAAACCGATCTTGCTTATATATATATAGGCACTCAGTTGTGTCAGTAAAATCCTTTGACAATGTCAGTGGCGGCTTGTAAACTGAGCCGAATTAGCAAAAGAGCCATCCAGACCCAGGCCCAGGGGGGGGGGGGGCAGAGGGTGAGGGGGGTCCAGGGCAAGGGCCCCCAAAAATTAAAGGGGTGGTCAAGACAATTTTGTGCCCAGGGGCACTTGAATCCATAATCCGGCTCCACCTTTAAAACATGTTCAACACAAAGGAGTAGAATATGAGTGTATAACACTTATGCAGTCAAATACTGGGGAAAGCTGCAGCTTTACCCACGTGAAATTGATATGGCCATCACATTATTGCATTTAGCTGTAATCTTATCCACATCAAGGTATAGTGAATTAGGTACAGGGGCAGCCTCCCTGCAGCAACGTGGGGTTAAAGGCCACTTCAGCCATGAATGAGTGCACTCCCCAACGAGAGTACTATAGAGTGCACTCCCCCTCCCAAATTTTTGTACTGGTATGGGAATTGAACTGGTAACCCGCTGATCCCAAGATCAACTCCCTAACCATTAGGCCACAGGTGTCCACATTGCATTATAATTAAAATACCTCCATTAAATTCAGCCTGAAGCCAAAAGTATACAGGCACATTTTAATAGGTCATTTGAAGCATGTAGGTTGACTGATATTTGACTGATATATAAAGTAAAAACTCAGCATCCTCCATCAGCTATGCAACTATTGTCATATCAACATGAGATAAGCCAATCATCAGAGACGTTTCATCTTCCATGGCCGCATATGCTTCTTTGACCATGTAGCTCTAATATCTTCTACAGGAGTACACCAGATTCACAATGTTGGAATACGTATCTGATTAAAATAACTTGCATAGGCTATAGACGTCGAAATATACCGAAAGGTTGACCAAATCAAGCTGACTGTACTTTAATCGTTTTACTTGAAATTCTTTAGGTTTGGATCAGGTAATCTAACGCATGTTGACTGGAACAATATTCCGATATTATACAAAGAAAACTTTAATAACTTTAAGATTCATCAAGGATAACGATTCCATACTGTCATTCTTCTAGAACGACTGACAGCACTCAGAAAAGAGTGTGCAGTGTGCTAAGCACCTGTATCAGTGTGCTACAGTAGACTATGTGGCTTCACCCCGCATACAGTATCAGGAAAGTGATAACGGCAAAAACAGACGCCGAGAGAGAGAGCCATATGGCCCATTAGAAAGATATTCAGTGTTTCTATCACTCTGCGTTTCTTTTCGGTCATTTTTTCGCACCTCGGCCGCCCCGGATTTTGACAGGCAGGTCTCTGATGAGGTTGCACTCTCCCGCGTTCAAACAAAGTGAAAAACACCGAAGAGGCTAGGGCAGACTCACAAACGCAAAAAGAAAAACTCAACTCCTTTGGGATTTAACTAAACTATATACTCACCCTCACTCTCACAGTTCTTCCCATTGTTCGCGCCCATCCTGACGGAAACATAGCCCAAAACTTCACTTAAAAGTCAGGGATATCCATGCGGCTGTCATCCAACAACATATCCTAAGTCACAATGTCAATAGAAAATCGAATGCATCCAATATGAGTATGTACTTGGTTTATCCTTCAAGTCCATAACTGCAGAGAGAAACATTGCGCAAATCACTCCAGATACGCAGGACAGTTGCACACTGGCGAGCGCATTGTTTAAATGCAGGTCTTTACAGCGATGAGTTACATAATCAAAAATCCTGGAACGATCAGAAGAAAGTTATACCTCAAGCTAAAATACGACGCACTGGCCATATCCGTTAGCTAAGCGAGGGGATTAACTTTTGCCCAAAGTCTGCTTTTCACTAGTGAGATGACAATTTGCGAGCAGAATAGGGGCTGGCCCAAACTTAAAGAGACAGCGAACGGCCGCTGGATAGCCCAGTTCTCTCTGGTAACTTTACAAACACAGAAATACACAACAGACTACCTTAACCACAAAGAATGCATAAAGTCAACAATACAAATCTACTTCTCAAGAATTATTGAGAAGGATTCCTGAGAGAGAGAGAGAGAGAGAGAGAGAGAGAGAGAGAGAGAGAGAGAGAGAGAGAGAGAGAGAGAGAGTTTGATTAAGCCTTTGGGCTTTTCAATGGAATTGATTACTTTTTAGCCTACATTAAAAGTTGCATATATATGATATATGCTATATATGGATGGACTTAAGGTCCATCAACAAACCCAATTCTGCAAAGTAATGAAGTTACCATTTGCAGTTAAATTAGGCCTACTCCTATAACATGCCAAAGTCTGGCGGACAGTGACTCAGTAAGTTCAGGTTTTAAACTGCCAAACAAAGTCCCACCGTTTTCACTGGTTGCCTGGGCCCTTGGTAGCTTAACAAGAGCGAATAAAACGTGTTTCCATAGGCCCATTTGGTCTCCAAGGTCCAGAGGTAGCGTAGGCCAATCCTTGGGAAAATGCTTCTTGATTTAGTGAAACGGAACAGGACATCAGTTAATATTCTCAGGCACAGAAAAACATCAGCCCAGTGTTGTGAACTGAACTTACAAAAAAAAGCTAAGCCTACATTTCTAAAATTAGTAGTCTGTTTAACAGTAGGGGAACTGACATGTTTGTGACCCATGGAGTTGTTTGTCCCAAACGTTTCCTGTCAAAAAATTTTAAATAAATAACCTCGCACTAAACCTGGCCACTAAACACTATTAGCGGAAACATTCTCTGGCAAACACTAAAACAGCAACTGCAACACAAATATACCCAAGATATTTTTATCAGTCTATTACTTCCAGGATCTTCCTATCAATAACTTCCTGTAAGCTATGAGATCATCAGAAAATGAACTAAGGGTGTGTCAAAGGGCATAGGGCAGCTTACACCTCCCAACAAAATCTGTGACCAGTACTAATATGACTAATCTAACCTCTTTCATTCCCACCCTTGTAATATTTAATGAAAGTATAGGTGTTATTACTTCTTGTGCTGTCAGTGGCAGAAAGCTACATCATTCATGCTGATATGTGTAAGAAAAAGGGTGCGTGGTGTCTCTTTGTGGATGCAGCAATCATACTTTATTCCAGTAACAAGCAGTGGCAAAGCATAGAAACCATACTTCGGATTTAGTGGTGCACGTCTGAACAACAAGCAACTAAAACTCTAGCTACTTATACAGTTAAGACTCCTCCTATGTCCTTGATGTAAATTAACTAAGTTGATCAGGTAACTAGGTCTGGGGAGACTGTGTGTGTCTCTCTGGATGATAATTACATTGACACATTTCCTGTGATGGTTCACAATGGCCTATTTCCACAAGCCATACTACAATTGTTTGGTGCTTTCACATAGTTGACTTCGTCAACTCTGCTGTTGGGTGATTGTGGACCATTCTTGTTACCATAATGGGATTATCATCAGGTAGATCACCTTCTCAAAGTGGTTGTTTCAGCATTGGTCTCAGGCAGGGCAACTATAATTCCTTACATATGGGATATCTCTACTATCACTATTCATGCTTGACTTTTACTTCTTTCTTCCTCCTTCTTACTCTTCTCACAGCACAGCAAAGCTTGACTGCAGTGCAGGCTGTGACTGACTTCTTTTTCCCTCCCTTGTTGCTCTGCTCAAAACAACAGGCAAAGCATCACTACAAGCTGGATTGAGGGATTGTTGCCTGCGGAGCTGTTTAATGTCAGCGCTGGACATTTTTGTTTTGGGCGGGCGTTGAGTTGCACATGCTAAAGCAGGCTCTAACTTTTACAGTTGTCATTTGGCTTGCATGGTACCAATCAGTGGACATTTCTGGCTGCCTTCAGAGAGGTCAAATGCCAAGGCCCTTTTTTACAGCCAAAGTGCTCAGTCTTGGTGGTATGCACACCAAGAATGCAATCGACTTCCTGCCTTAAAAGGGACTTACTTATGTCGATGTGTATGTGTGTGTGTGTGCGCGCACTGCACACAATCTTTAGGGATAAACAAAGGCAAGAAAATGACTCACAATGTGCAGTTCTTACTTACTGCACAGATTTCTTTTGGAAATAAAATGAAATGGTTCAGTCCAAGTAGTAATCGTAAGAGCTCAAGTTTGTAACCATTTACGCGAAACCCCCATTAAGTCTTGTTGTCCACGCTTTTTGGACACACTTCTGTAACAACGCAGCTAAAAGTTCCATCATACTGATAGACCTTTCGTGCTTGTGTATTGGCCTAGTAAATTCTGATTCTTTACCAACAAAAAAACATACTCTGGCCCACAAGAGAAAAATCCCGAAAAGGGCCAACAGCGACAGCCATATTTTCTGCTTGTAAAAAGTTCCCATGAGAATCACTCTCTCGATACTACTCAAGTTAAGCTTTATGTGAAGTTCACAGTATGCAGTTCATCTTTAGCACTGCAAATCCTGATAAGTAAGAAGCAGAAATGGAAAGCGAAATACCCACGAAGAGATACATTTTCTTTATGCATATACTGATTAAACAAAAAAGTTAGGCACAACCATTTCAGAAATGTACCATGGTACACCAATGTATTAACAAACTGCTCTCTTTATTTAGTCATTTT
Organism: Setipinna tenuifilis; assembly: GCA_030347295.1. NCBI lineage: Eukaryota > Metazoa > Chordata > Actinopteri > Clupeiformes > Engraulidae > Setipinna > Setipinna tenuifilis. Next base: position 25,550,078 of record CM059285.1, read on the forward strand.
CGCTTAAAACATCTGTACACTGCCCCCCTCCCGCTTCCTAAATGGGCATCCCTACTAAACCCTATGGGGTTATTACAAGTAGGTTCTTTCGTGATTAGCTTGGTTTAGTTAACCCAGAGTAATTGGTAAACCTTGTAATAGAAGTGTCTCTCAGGGTCTTTCTCCTAGTAACACAAAAAACAGGGCTCTTCTATTAGAAGGTATATTAACTTGTGAACAAGTAAACAAAACACAGCTAAGTGGCTAAACCCACTTTCTGGAACACACACACACAGTCACACAGTCATACACTCACATGGTCATACACTCACACGGTCATACACACACACACACACACACACACGGTCATACACACACACACACGAGCACACACACACACATGAGCACACACACGAGCACGCACACGAGCACACACATGAACACACACACACAGACACACATACACACACACACACACACAATGCTACACAGGCTCTGCTAGATGGCCGTTGGCTGGCCAGCGTGGAAACACACACACAGAGGACAAGGGGTAGTGGTCAGCAGCAGCATCAGCGGCGTCTGTATTTGCATCATTCACTTCCTCTTGAACGGAGGACACAGACACAACATAACAATCGGGGGAGGCGTCCACCTCTGCAAGCTGCTCCTCCTCCTCCTCTTTCTCCTCCTCCTCCTCCTCTTTCACCTCCTCTGGTGCATTCTGGGAAACTGGGGGACACAGAGGCTCCTCTTTCACACTCTCCATTTCCGACGAGCAGGTGGGCAGATCTAAGAGAAGAGAAGATATTTCTTTATTAATGCCTAAATGGGGAAATTTGACAGTGTCCCAGTGCAGAAAGGACAGCAGGATTAAAAGGGGATAAGAAGACATACTTGCTCAGGTTGTACAAGAAATGAAAAAGAAAAAAAGATTTCTATCGCAACTGAGAAGTATATTGCACATTGTACCAGTTGCATCTGGTGCTACTGGGGGGGAGGAGCAGTCCATCGGGGCAGCGACAGCGGCGTCCAACACCTCATCTGGAGATACGCTGATTTCAAGGGCACTTGCACTTGCGCTTGTGTTGGTTGCGTCAGTGGAGATCGGGCTGGGTAATCGCTTGCATATTGCCCGCATGGTTATAGGAATTGACAGGCATCTGTAAAACAATGAAAACAGATGTATTTGTTATACTGCGCAGCGGCAGTCAATCTCTGAGGTGAAGTCTACCTCCTATCTTTATTTTTTTAATGGTTGTATATGCGAGACATTACCGGCAAGTACCGCAAGTAGGAAATGGTTCTGGGCCCAGTTTCCTGAAGCCTTCTTAACGCTACATCATTTCTTTAAAGGGGGGAACAATACTTTACAGTCCTTTCAGTTTGATTCCAGTGCCAGTTTTGGCCACAATCCTGCATATAGCGCCTTACAAAACACTTTGTAATCCCACAGTTCACACTAGTCTTTCCGTAGGAGGACTGCTCTGATGCAACTGTCCATAGAAGGTATTTTGTAGACTCAAGTACAAATAAAAGTTAGATTAGATGCTCCTGATGTCACACTTCACATTCATGTCTGGGAGGTAATGCACATATTTGATGTAAATGTAAAACCAGTAATGTCCATAAATAAGAGAATACCGAGTCATGACCCTGGAGATGTAGTCGTTCGTAGCATCATCCACCAGCTTGGGTGCAAAGAGCTGGCAGCGTATTTGGAGAAAGCCAACCACCGTCACCAACACTGAAAGATTTCACAAATTAAGCCTTCCGTTCATATACATACAAGCAAAACAAAAAACTATTACACTACATAAACCAGGCCCATGATCTACTTTCAGAGCTTTTGTTAAATGTTTATGATTCTTCTAAACACTATACTACACTATATTATAAACTTAGCTAAAACTGAACATGTAACAAACATTTTAGAGAAAAATATAAGCATAATTTGCTAATAAAAGGCTAGTAATAATCAGAAACATCTACTTAACTGCAATCTAAATGACTAGCTCATCATACTACCATCAAGGAATAGGCCTGAATTTAAAAAAAGTCTGCAGTGCTAGTTAATTAATTAAATACGAACTAAAAAGAGATGAGTCTTCAAACGCGTTTTAAAATGTACTTACAAACTGACAGAGAATTGGTGCCGGCACGAAAGAAGGTGATGGAGAAGCTCATCTCTGACTCTGGGTTAACCTCACAATACAGGTCGCATGATGTTCCTGCAGACCAATCAGAACACACTGTTCATGTGCTGTGGGCAGCTTATGGTATGGGGCCCATATACACAGAGGTGTATTAAATAAGGGGAACAAAAACCTTTAATATTTACTCATTGTTTTAAAATTTCCACAGATTTCTCTATTCATTTGCTTTTTAATATATTCTTATTAATATGCACTGATTGAAATGGTTTGATTGATTTTATTTGACCAATTCCATTATAAAATAACATGATACAGCTCTGTTACAGGTCACACCATCCATTTAAAAAGAAAAGTCAGAATAACACAAACTAACCCTAATATATACAAGGCTTATTTCCATTGTGTCCATACTACACAAGACAGCAACAGACCTGTGTAGTGCTGGCGTCCTTTGATACAGCTGCTCAGGAGAATATTGAGAGTCGACTGGTGACGCAGCAGCCCCAGGAGGGCGGGCACATGAGAGGGATGGGTGAAAGGGATGCTTTCAATCAAGGCCCCTTCCCATGATCCTCCATTCCGTGCAGATTCCAACAGCACATACCTATGCACCTGGTCACCTGGGAGAGCCTGTATGGAGATGGAGGATTCTAATTGAGACCACCACAGTATGCATCTGAGGGTGCCAGTGTGGTTTAAAGAGGGAAAGATGTACAAAAGGGTCGAAATTTGATACCAGAAAATGACAAGAGCAAACATCACGATTGTGATCGTAACAGGAAGGTGATGGAAAAACATGCTGTACCTTTTTGAGCAATATTCTAATTGCAACACTGAAATGCAGACACAATGCCTTGAACTACAAACCACTAAGAAGTCGGCCTCTTCCCCATGATTCCAGGAGTCACGGAAGCCGCCTTCTCCTCCTGATGCGGCGGTCCTCCTCAGCAGCCGCAACATTGACTCCCTCTGCTGGTCCACCAAAGGTCTTACATCTGTAGTCCAAGCACAAGGACACCATTTTAAGACTCCACTGAACCCTCAAGTTCATGTTCATCATCATCATAGGTACAATTATAATTTCGTTGTAAAGGGAAACATTTTCTCTTTGCTGTCCGTACATAATACCACATGAAATAACACACATTAAGACATAATAAATACAAATGACATAGTAAAAGCAATGTGTGTCTTGAGTTGAGCTGCTTAGGCGAGATGAGGTATGCTAGCTAAATTCAATGGAACGCTACTATCTAACCCTAACCTTGCTTGTGCCATTGGATGCTCCCCCCCCTCTCTCCTAGTTTAGTTTATGTCACAACAAGGACAGAAACAAATTCCCAAGCTCCAATAGGCCTGTGGCCTAAAAGACAACACATCACACTGTGAGGCCAATTGTCCTTTACTTAAACCCAACTTTCTCTGACTGCGCTTCCACAGTAGCCCAAACTAGTAGTCCAGTTGGACAAAGCACCGGTGCTGCTCAGAGTGACAGCTCACCTGAGATCTGCTCCATACGGTGGATGATGGAGGAACACACGGCTACAGGGGGCTGAAGCTTGAGTATGAAATAGGCAGGCAGAGACTCAGACACCACGTCTGCCAATGAGTTAAACACTGGAAGGCTAAACAAAACAAAAAACAAACAAAAAATGCCTGAAATGTCTCTCAATCACATGGAAAACATAATTGCATGATTGTCATTAAGATAAAATATGCATAAACTCCTGAAATAACTGGTTCATTTAGTACCTTTTGCAAATTGCAAAAGTAGTTAATCTGGCTACTAGGGTTGTTTTGGTCACCATTCATTAGCGCATTGATATGGAATGGCGATTTAACTTTTCTTTTGAGATCTACATCAAATATAGCCTGTTCCTAGAAAGTTAATGCCCACATCATCAGCCAATCAGAAAAGAGAATTCCATTAGTAAGGGAGATGATGCCACTTACCCCTGGGCATCCATCTGTAGAGGAGATGGAATAAGAGGCGCCAACTGCAGTTGGTGTGTGGCACTACTCGACCCAAGCATCACAAAAGCATCCTGAGTTAGTCCATCTATGTCTGTGGGATGGACATGTGGTGTCAGTGAATCAGAAACCTTGGCCGAGTACCAGAGGAATGGAAGCAGGGAAACAAGGAAACATTAATGGACAGTTAAAAGTAAGTAAATACTTGAAACTCGATAATGGCCAAACCTTAATTATACTCAATAATTAAGCACACTCTGCACTGAAGTCTTAAAGAAGTCTATAAGTGTTATCCTGCTGTCCCATCCTGCCTCAACACTATACATTTCCCCTGATTAAGGGCCTAATAAGGAAACATTTTATCTCATTGTTTATTTATGTTTATTGAACAAGCATCCTGTGCACTTCTCTCTAATCTCCACTGAAGTCGTAGAGAAAGAGGCAGTCATTATCTGTGGGGGACAGGACTAGAAAAGGGAAGGTAATTTAACTCAGGCATGGAAATGATACCTGCACCATGTTTCTGTAATATCATGTCTGAGGGACTGATCATGTACTGGATTTTCAGAGGTGTTTCTGTAAAGATGAACAAGAAGCAAACATCAATTTTTGGCACCTTCAAGATTTTTTTTCCTAAACTCAACTTTTCAACTTATATGTATACTTTTGATGGTCTACACTGTAAACCAGCCAAAGATCAACTGCACCCCTAAATATGTTTTTGAGCGGTCAACAAAGTGATATGGCAGGAAGAAACACACAATTACTGGTATTTCTCTCAACAAAAATGACTTTTATAGCTAAAAATGATATTCTGTGGCCTTATAAAGTTTGAAAAAGGCTATCTGCCCTCCTCTATATCTTTAAATGCCCCACAACATATGATAACTGTGCAGTCAGAGTACACAACCACTTCATAGCGGATACCCAAGTAAGGAGTAAGCACTTCTAGAGGTGGGCAGACATTCTTCCCCAGCTCACTAATTAAAGTGCATTATGCTACATGGCAATGCCCTGTCCTTTCCCTCCAACCTCCCCACACAATTTAGAAGCCCCACCCAACTAATGACATCCATATCGTTAAATAATAAAACAAAGTGTCTATTAACACCTACCTGGGCCAGTTGGCATAATTTTCCCAACTTTCCCATTTAGAATTGTGTCAATATGGGCATCACTTTCATTTTCTCCTATATATGGTCTTTAAAACAAGGGGTTATAACAACACTTGGTAAGAAAGAATAACCTTCATACATTAACTTCCTTAAGATGAGATAATTCACAAATGGTGGCTCACTCACCTGGATATTTGTGACATGGTCAGTAGGTCCTTTTCCATAAACTGTAGCGCTGTACATACCTTAATCTTTGCATCACTGCAAAAGATATTTAAACCACTTAGACTCAACACAGACACACAAGATAATGGATAAGACTGCAAAACTTAGTGAAGGTAGCGTACTTCTCTCCAGGAACATTGTAACGAGATGACAGGTCATTCAGCTTTGTGGAGAAGTCCTCAAACCTCCTCTGTCTAGATAATATTCACATCAGAAAACTTAATTTACAGCTCACAAATTCTGATTATGTTTTGATCTTGTATGACTTTGTCACCTCTTTCCTTTTAAAGGTTCTTTGAATTTGATCGCAGCACCAATTTCAATCACATGCCTACATATAGCACCTTTAGGACAAAGCCAAACTGTCCACCCAATCACAACTTCACTTGACTGTCATGACATTGTGTACTAGCAAACATAAAATGGATGTCTTTTCCCACCTTACCTCAACAGCTGAAGCAACAACTCACTGGACTGCAACACAAGACAAAAACATCAGGATGTACAGATCAGCCCCCACATATACATGTATAAATGAGATCTCAATCAATAAACTTTTAAAATAGTTTCTACAGTCAATAATATCTACTGATTTAATGGGTAGGCATTCCAGTCCAACTGCAGACCAATATCAGTCCCTCAGTGAGGAAATGTACAGTCAGTGTTGTGGCATGAAGGACAGCAAGAATAAAGGCATGCTCTCTCTGGCTATACAAGATATTAAAAGAAAAAAAGAAAAGTAAAAAGCTAAAACCTAAAGAAGTAAAAGCTAAAAAAAATACAGAATATACTGCACAACACATGGCCCATTGCAACGGAGAAGTGTATTTCACTTTGTACATAAGATCATCGAATGTGAAACGCACCACGGGGGCTTCACCATTAAGGGCCACTTTCACATCCTCCAAACCACCATCTGGCTTCAGCAGCACCTCCAGGTAGAACAGGTCTGCTGTCAGGTAGCAGGCCGTCTCTGTGGGGCTCAGGTGGGATCCTAGCCTATGGATAGATGGATGGATGGATGGATGGATGGATGTAAAAGGGGAGAATTCTGTGATGTGCCCTTGTAGGTTAAAGTAAGGGGGTCAGAATTAAGCCCCATGAAACTCCATTGTGAAACATCTTTTAAAAGTTAAAAATGCATATTCTGCAAATGTTAACTTCACAATCAGGATCCAGGACCTACCCTATTCGTTTTGCAATGGCTTCCAAACTGGACACCACGGCACTCATAGAGCATACTGTGACAAAACAGGTGAAGGTTATTTTTTTTAAATTAAAAATGTAAACAGACAGCACAATGGTGGGTAAGAGTCGTGAGTTCATGAGTAATAGTGAGGCGCCAAAGAAATTCACTGTACCAAAAATGCATTGTTTACCATTTTGAGAGTTCTGTAGCCTTTGAAGACAAGTACCAAGGTGCGTGACAAAATCGGAATCCACTTTGGTATTGCCCTGGACAAAATAAAATGTGTTGAAAAACACCGGTGTCAAAACCCACATTTAATTGTACTAAATGGATAGTTACCATGCACCGCCGAAGAAGGTGAAAGGTTTCGTTCCAAGGTTTCTTTGCATATTTTGATGCAAGGTCAGCAACAAGAGACCTTCCGTCTGTAACAAAGCAATGGGCATTTAGCATGTAGGCTATGTGTCCTTGTGCCACACGCTTACAAACACAACTTGCGAAGCAGCAAATGTTGTGGAAATCTATAGCTGTTTATTCAACTAACTGCATGATAAATGTAAGATGTATGAAGACATATGGATAACGGTGGACGCACCAATATCGTTCCTTGCCATTTTCAGTCGACGCTCAACTTCGGCTTCCATTAAGTGGAGAGGTCGAAACTGCAGAGGTTTGAATTATTTGACGCACCTGTTGCAATCTGGAGAAACAGCGCGGCTATGGCCTCTTAGAAGTCATCTAAAAAAACAGCCCGACGACAAATCTCGAAGACAAATCTTCTAGCATATTTCTGAGAAAAAGCAAAGTTAGTATACGGTTTTATTGTGAGGTACTGTGAGTTTTTCTTTTCTTTTTTTTTCTTTTTTTTTTTACCCTTATTTCATTTGCTCGCCTGTTCGAGATTATTAGCAACTTTCTCCTGTCTCATTGAAGTGACTGTTGCATCTGGAATTCTGAATTTTGCACAATCTTGTCCTGTACCAAGGATGGCAGGTCTACTATGACTTTTCCACATTAATCAGTGGTATCATGAGATGATGACTGCAAGTACAATGAAAATATTTGGGGAAATCATAAAAATATATAAAATTGGCTTGCTATATAAGATAAACATTTTTAAAAATGCAATTAAATTACAATTGACTTTTTTGTCATTGTTAAGCTCTACCTTTACAACATTACAAATGTTCATTGCTTTTGCTGCTGTAATTGTTTGAATAAATTACTCATTCATTTTTAACTGGTTGTTGTGGAACTGTTTGCTGTTATGTAAGCATAATTTCTATTCACAGCAGTAAAGTGAGCTTTTATTGTCATTCTTCTGCATGCAGTGTATACAGCTGAACAAAATGTCACTTTGTGCAGACCAGGGTGTAAAGGCAAAGAAACAGGCTGTACAGCAAGCAGGGCAACATGAAACAATGTTCAGATATCAAGATTCAAGACTTGAATTGACATTAAACAGCTGCCTGTATAACGAAATTAGACAGTGTGGTGAGATGCACGTATGTGCCCAATGATATGTTTATCAGTTACGCATGTTTTGTAAGTGACGTAGTTCTGGAGTTAAACAGTTGAACAGTTGAACTGTAGTGCAACCTGCTTCTGCTATTAAATAAAAGGACCACGGTTGAGACAATTTGGTGTATATCGTGACAGACAGCAAGGCCACTAAGGTGCAAGGTGAAAGTGTCCAGTAAAGAGCATTGTGGCAAAAGAAGAAAGGAGGGAAATACATACAAGGGCATAATACATTTAAAAAAAGTGCTGTATGGCTGTGAATATTAATGCACTTTTGAGGTGGATATTGCATATTAGGCAGTAGATGTTGCATAGCAGCCTATGAGGCAGAGGAGCAAACCCATATTGAGCATTAGCCAACAGCAGCAGTAAAGTGACAACATGACTACCCAGTAAGCAGCATCACTGTTCCAGTGCATTTAAAGTTCAGACTGCCCATGGGAAGAAGCTGTTCCTGAAACAACATTCCATATTACATTTAACACTTGGAAGCACAAAGACTTTTAAACTATTGTTATTATGTAAACTGAAATGCTTATTTTATATTATGCCTTGTTCTTTTGTATGTTCTGCTTGCCATTCTTTTACTGAATAGAAAAATATTGTATCTGCTTGTGGTACTACATGTAGTTACTTACATGTTTTCACATGTACTTCTTTAAAATTATACAACGTATCTTAGGCCATTTGTCGAATATAGATATAAACAAGGACTTTGAAGTAGATTGTGTGAAGAATGTGTCTTGATAACCTAGGCCTATTTAGCGTCAACTGGAAAATGCAGTTGTGACTCCACCTGCTGGCCGTAGACGTTATCGTCCAAGATAAACGCCACAGAGACATATGGCTCAGTATACTACGCTGTGATTGGTCATTTATAGAGTGGTTTGGTGGCAAACAATGATTGTGATTGGCTGTTCCACCGGAACTTGTACAACGTATATTCCTGTTTCACCCTGGTCTTGCAGCGGTAGTACAAATAGCGACTGGCGCTCAGGCTAATGTTTATGTCGTCGGTTTGTTTATTTGCTCGAACTTGACTACTTCTTGCTCGACTGTTTGTGTTGCAACTGCTGAATTTGTTTCAAGACATCGTGTCGACCGCTGCATGATGATGGACGACGATGAAGAGCAGCCGAGCAAAGCCCAGGCCCCCATGGAAGGTATACCCGATATGTATAGCATTCTCCGTGGAGAGGTTGCGTCTGTTACCACCTATGGAGCATTTGTCAAAGTCGAAGGATACAAGAAGCAGGGCTTGGTTCATATAAGCGAGATGTCTGCTTGTCGTGTGGAGAACCCAGCAGAGATCGTGGACGTGGGGGAAAAGGTGTGGATTAAGGTGATAGGGAGAGAGGTCGATGGAGAGAAAATAAAGCTGTCCTTTTCCATGAAAGCCGTCAACCAGGGTTCTGGAAAGGACTTGGACCCTAACAATGTGATGGCAGAACAGGACGAACGCAGAAGGAGAAGGTTCAAAGACCTGACTGGCCAGAGGATAACTTTAGAGGCTGTGCTGAACACAACATGCAAGAAATGCGGCTGCAAGGGACACTTTGCCGCAGACTGCTTCTCTCAGGGTGGACAGCAGTACAACCTGGTCCCGGATGAAGAAGATCCTGTTCCTGTTCCTGCTGCTGTTGTTGCTGCTCAGCCTAGCCAACCAGCTTCCGACAAAACGGAGGAGAAAAAAGCGAAAAAAAGAAAGAAGGAGAAAAAAGCGAAGAAAAGGGATGACAGTAGCAGTGACGAAAAATCCTCCAAGAAGGCACGACACAGTCACTCAAAGAAGAAAAAGCACAAGAAACACAAGAAACACAAATGAGCAAAATAGTGACATGTCTGTGTGACGCACTGATGAGACAGCTTATCAGTTTAGAGAATGTGGGCAGTAAAAAGTTTGTTGTTTAATTAAAACAAATACAAAAAATTTGAACCAAGGGAATGCTTATTGAGCTATCAGATAATATTTTACATTTATATTTGTATGCTTATAAGGTGTATTACATTTCTTTTTGTAATAAATTTCCTAGGCAGATGTTAAAAATATTGTGATTTAACTAAAGCTATTGTAAGCTTCAGGGGAATGCTTTTGTTGTGAGTTGCACAGAGACTGTTAAATAAATTTACTGTGGAACAGTTTTCTGTAATTTCTTACTCCTAAATTAGTGTTTTAAAACACCAAAGCAGGTGTTGCAACCTTGCACCACTAGTATTTTAGACACTAAGCTTGTTCTGAATGCACACGAACAACAGCATCACAAACACCAAGTTGGTGGGTGTGCCTCATAGTGTTTGCTGAGATGTATGTAAGTTCCATATGGTTTTATAGGAAGAATATTACACACATACAGGTATATTATACACACAACTGTGTGTATACATGAGCCTCAAAATAAAACACTTATGGAAAGCATATGAATCCTGCATATGGAAGACACCCAAGTTACAGCACAGAATTTAGCCAGGACAAACTCAACAGTTTGTCTGTTTGCTTGGATATTGTAATTTGCAAACCACCATCATCTTTCACATACTGAAAGAGATGTGATGAATGTATGCTTCTTACTGTGACACTGTTCAAGTAACGCAGAATAGCATCACACATACCTAGATAATTAAGTATAGATGATAGTCCAATTAGCCGAATTGTTTGCAGTATATATATATAGAGCCCAAATAAATGCTGTGGAGTAAATAAATGTTATAACACTTGAATAAATTCAGCACCATCACTAGCATAGCCACTCCCTTTACAAGAGGTTGTGGCATATCAGGTCATGTATTAAGTACCAGTGAATTCACATCCAGTAATAATGGTTTAGTAAGTGTGATGTAATTAAGGCTATTACTACTTAATAGTTTATGGTGCAAAGCATACATTCAGTTTTTTCATTACTTCATGGATTAAGACCTTATGTCTTGCGTTAGTTACACGGTTAATCAGAAGCTCTTTAGGACATCAGGAAAATGGTCCTCAAACAGAGCGCTCTGCCACCAGAGACAGACAGGGATTGACACATAGCTGTAGTTTGTCATTCTTTTGCTATTTGGGTCCCAAAATGCCACAGTGACTTCAGGAAACACAAAGGCACATGACAATAATACAAATAGAACCATTTAAAGCAATTATATTGTTGATGTCTGTCCTTGCAAGAACATGTATTTGTAACTTATCCATGTTAATGTAAGCTATGAAGGTGTAGGTGCAGGTCTCCTGCTG
>CM059285.1:25566453-25601453 GCA_030347295.1 Setipinna tenuifilis
ATGAAAAACCGGTATGTCTTGTCACGCTAACTGAAAAAGACAGGTCCGTGACTAGGACCAAATCAAATCATTGTTATGACATTAAAATAAGCACAAGCACTGATCCAAATGGAACTCGAGATGGCTAACATGCGAACAGTAGGGGCTATGGGTAGGAGAGTAAGGAGACTGACCACTTTCAGGAAAAAAGAATGGTGGAAATAACTTTCGGCATTGCTGATGAGGTGTCCTCAATTTTTTTTCAGACCAACAGGACCCTGTGAGTTAGGAAACAAAACCAACCACAGGATGATCGGCCAAACTCATGACAATAGTGGTAGGAAAAAGCTAGGAGTGACAGGCAGAAATGCTAAGCACTCTCCCAAACAGTAGCAGCATAATAAGGTTTGTTGTCAGGAAGGCTTGAATTACTTTTTCCAAAAAGTACTCTTCCCAAGTGCTCAAGCATTTCCTGTGGGAGACATTGCCTTTGCTGTGTTTTGAGAAATTTATGGCCAGGTCAAATAGAATGAGGTTTTCTGATTGGCTGGCGGGGTATGCATTAATTCGGTCGAATCTTTCAACTATGGAAAGTAGTTCTAAAATTCTGACATAAAGTTCAAGCACTGTTCCATATCAATACCCCTCAGAATGGTAACTATAACAACAATTATAGAATAATCTAAATGTTCCGACATAACATTTTAAATGTTCCCTAAATTCTCGAGTGTGGTAACCAGGCAATAACTGGGATAACAGCCTTCGAGCTGTGCATTTGACGAAATTAATCAACTTGGCGCAAGCTTCACATCGGAAAATTATTTGTCCGCCAGCGATTAATTCTGTGGAATGCACGCCTCGGCAGCTGTTATCCCTTACGTATTACTGCATGTGAGACAAGTGGAGAGGGAACACGTTTACATGCTCTGCTTCCCATGATCGTACCTGCTGGACTCTCATCATCCCTTATCGTCATAATATAACCTGTGTGCAACCACCTTTCTGGATCTTTCCATCTCTAAAAACTAGGAAAGAGGAAAGTGTTAGATCCCCCTGCGTGCCCCCCTTTTTTGCACAACATCATCTTCATAACACAGAGAAAAAGATTCATCAAAGAAAAGCTAAAATTATAAAAAAAAAATGACTCTGGAATGGCACAGACATATATGAATTCAAGCAGCTCCATAAATTACAGTGGAGTATGGCCTAAATATCTTATCACCTTTCTAGACCTTGCCATCGCCGACAACCAGGCTGGAGGTATTAAAGGTCCACCCGCTCGCCCCCTTTTTGTGAGTCATCTTCACACTATTCTGTTTAAGCACCTTCAGGGTTAAGTACTAGGGAGCCACAGCAGTTCAGCCATATTGGTTTGAGATAATCTGAGCCAGACCTTAAATCTGGAGAGTCTCATGAAATCTCTATAATTTTTGCAGTAGGCACTACATACCTGAAGATACCAGAGACCCAATATAAGCAAGCTCAATACAAGAAAATATCACAAGCAATCATATTTTACTAAAGGATAGTATCATATTAATCATATCAAAGAATAGCATTCAGATAAGCTCCAACTACTATTATTGTTATTATTATTGTTGCTATTATTATTTATTGATGCATTTATTTTTGTTATTGTTATTGTTATGTAATTGTTTGGCCTGTGCCCTGGTTCTTTGTGTGTGTCTGTATTCCCCTTCAGATGGTGGCTTGCTAGACGTCATTGGTGCTGATTGGGGGTTGCATGTGATTGGCTGGGAGCCAGCCCTTCTGTGTATTAATACCGCCCATCTTTCACTCTTGCACGCGTGCTCCTTGGTACACTGATACATGTTGCTTTTGAAACCCATTGTTTTATAGTTATAATTTTTTTTTTTTTTTAGATTGGCATTATTACATCTGGGCAGTTACGCAGTTTTCTCTTCCTGCGTTATTTTACCATATAGGACCAGTGAGTGCAGTTATTTAGACACACGGAAGATTCACCTTTCCTCTGTTTTTTGTTTGTCTACTGAAGCTTATTCAGGAGTCAGGCAAGCTTGTGTACATGGAGGAAGTCAGTTTGAGGCTGTTCTTAATTATCCATCTAGTTTCTTGTAAATCCTGCCATCAATACACCCACTCAATGACCCTTTTATGTTATAATGTCCATATTTGGGTTTATTGTGTCACGTAGCAATTATTATTATTATTATTATTATTATTATTATTATTATTATTACATAGACAGCAGCAGAAGTAGCAATAGTAGTTGTACAAGAAGCAGTGGGGGTATAAATGCATGTGCTTCCCAAATAGAGGAGAAAAATGAGGATAAGCGGAGGCTTATGTCTCCACTCTGTGCTAAAATGCCAAGCATTTTCTTGCACCCTCCAACGATTACCTTGAGTGGATTCATGGATTTTTTTCCCCCTCCTATTGTTGGCTCAGCATGTAAACAGACTGGAGGACTGGAGGGCTGTGTTTGTCAATTGACCAAGGCTGCAGATGCCCGGTCTATAAGAGAAGCATTTGTCCTAGGGATGGATTCAGGCTTGTACGGTCCTCTATCATTATGTTGTCCATTTAATTTGAAAGTCAGAATCCGTGAATCCACAGCCATGATCACCTTTCCACCAGGGGCAAATTATATTGATGCGTACGGAGATCACCTGACTCGTAGTACAAGGGGCCTATCAAACGTTCTCTCAGAGCAGCCGTATATGGGGGAGAGGAAACAGTTACTCTGTGGTAAGTTTAAGGAGTTGGTCTTGGGCTCAGGAGGTCAAAGGTTGAATTCTTCTACCAGCAGGAAACATGTGGGTGGGGGACTGAATAGCCAGCACTTTGATTCATGGCTGAGGTGCCCTTGAGCTTGAGCAAGGCATTTAACCCCACACTGCTGCAGGAGAGCTGGCCCTAAACAGAATTCACTGTGAGTCACTCTAGTGACAGTGAAGGAATCTGAATAATAATAATAATAATAATAATAATAATAATAATAATAATAATAATAATAATAATAATAATAATAATAATAATAATAATAATATAATGTTGTACATAACATTTTTAATGTTAACACATTTCTTTATTATTATTTTCTTTATTATTGTGCTGAATGCCTATTTATTGTGGAATAACATGCCTATTACACAGTAGTCTTGTTTTAATTGATTTGATGTTTTTTTTTTTTTTACTTTTATTTATTTTCCTTATTGCTGCTTGTTTTTTGTTTATTTTCATGTTATAAATTGTAAACTCAGAGCACTGCTTCAAAAGAGCTTCATGTTCAGTCAAATTTTCCCTGAATAAACAATGATTGATTGATTATTTTGTGTTCATAAAACTCTTTCTATCAGAACTGGAGCTTTGTAAGACATTTCCCTAAGTCCTGCAAATACGTGTGTCTCTGCTGTAAGAAATGAGGTGTGAACTTGATTGTTCTTGATAGTTGTGCCCCAACTGTTTGGCCATCTCAGGAACTGTCCCATTCTTCTAATTAACATACAGACGTTGCTTGGCACCTTAATGAAACCGTCTACTACAGCCAAATTGTAACAAAGACCCTTTTTACATACAGTTGCCTAATGCATATCAATTTAGCGTGGGTCTAAGGGTTACATCCCCTGTTCACCCAAGAGTATTTACTGTTTGAATATCTCTGACTCATTCGGAGATATGGGTGAATCTTTATTGTTCAACTTGTGTCTCTCAATTGATGCACCAATGTAAAATAAAACCTTATTCCTGATTCTCCAACCACCATGCTGACTGAGTCTCCAAGTTTACCTGTAGTGAATTATTTGCTATTAACGGCTAAATGTAAGGTAATGTCTCTCACAATTAAAGCAACTTGTGTCCCTAAGTACCCCTAAAAAGAGCCTAAAATGGCTACTGGCTCTTGGCTGCCAGAGCTTCTTGTGTGGCCACTGCTGGTTGTCGTGTTGTGTCTCAGCCTGGGATGTTTTGTGTCTATTATGATGTGGACTTTGTTCATACCTTTAGTTTAATGTCCTGTCTGTGTGTCAATGTTAATAAATCACACAGGTCGGGGTTTAAATCATGAGTTTTTAAATCCCACAGGTTGGGAAACTTTAAAGCTGTTTTGTCTGTATCACTTGGGTTAGTGGTGGCTTGTTGTTTGCCACAGCAGGGCGTAACACAATACAATACAATATGTGATAATATTATAATTATCATATAACAGGCAAAAAATGTGACTCTGGAAAGTGTGACATTATGGGATGGCAGAGTGTAGTCTGCAAGGAGAAACTCCTTAATGGCTTGGCACAGATCCATATAAACCAGTTTCTTAAAATTCAGAAAGGATATGTAAGTTTGGCTTAGTCTGCTTTCAGAAAATGTTTAATTAGCTCCCTTTAAACAGGCATTAAAACTTAGCCCTCAAGTGATCTTGGAATAAGCAATAAGGGAGAGGTGAAGAAGGCAGCTGTAGAAAAAAAAATACTTGAAAGGTTGGAAGAGAGAGAGAGAGAGAGAGGGAGAGAAAGAGAGCGAGAGAGATAGAGAGAGAGAGAGAAAGAGAGAGAGCGAGAGAAAGAGAGTTAAGAGGAAGGAGGGGAAAACCTTGTCATCACTTCAGCAAGAATGAGGCCAGTTTCACACGGTGAGATTAAACACTTAAAGAGTAATCACTGTGGAAATATGTGTCACCGTTAAAAAAGTGACGGGGAATTCCACGTCTAGAAAAGAGAATGGGGCCACAAGAGTGTTTTGAAGGAAGGGGTGCTGAGGCAAGGGGGGGGCATGAGAAAAAGGGAAGTGAGGGTGGGTGAGGACTTAGAGAAATAAAATGTCTGAAGTAAGTACTGTACGTCTATAAAGCGCTATAGAGGCCATAACCTTCATTTACATAGGTCTGATAAATCTGCTTTTGTGCAGAATCTCTCTCTCTCTCTCTCTCTGTCACACACACACACACACACACACACACACACACACACACACACACACACACACACACACACACACACACACATTCTTTCTCTAACATGATAAACAATGTATTTTAACCCCGTAGAGCCAAATCAAATGCAAACTCCATACATGAAGTACAGGCATGTTTATGCATGAACTCTTCATTCACTGGTGCTGTTCAGAGAAACTCTTGCTATGTGTTATAATGTTGATTTAAATGCACTGCCTTACCACCTCGTTAAAGGTATCTGTAATGAAATCCTGTTTTGGGGACGATGAAGGCTGCCCTATAATGGATGTGCAACGCAATTAAATTTTGCTCTGCCGTTTCTGAACAATTACTGTCCTGCCACCCTGCTCAGTAATTAATTCTGCTAATGGCTAAAAAATCTCACTTACTTGTTTAACTTAAGTCTACCCCCCTCCCACCCCCACCCACCGCCATTCACAACATTATGTAGGAAATAATTGTCTTGTACATTGTGCTGAATTCATCAGAAAGTCACAGAATCAGACTCTGAATACAAATATGACAACACAAGAAAGGTAAGCCGGTGAGGAATAGGCCTCGGCCTTCTCGGGCCGATACAAGAGGCTGTGGTCCAGCAGGAGAATAATAAGCACTGGCTGCACATGATTGGTATTCCAGGATTGGTATTCCATGATTGGTATTCCAGGATTGGTATTCCATGGTTGGTATTCCATGATTGGCATTCCATGATTGGTATTGCATATTAGGCCAGTTGATCCTGTCAAAACGTGACTGGCGTTCCCTCATTGCAGCCCGCCCACTCACCTGGACCTTATCTACAATGCCATGGTCACAAACCAGCATACACATTCTGACTAAAGTGGCCACCTCCTGTTTAATTTTAAAATTCTATCCTCAATCTATCTGTATGTTAAAAAAAGGACCACAAAATAAAATAAAACATTCTTGTATATATTATAAGCATAGTGTTTCTATTGTTTATTTTTCTTTTAAAATTAATTTTATATTTAGTATTTTTCTTTTTTCATTGATGCACATAGTCATTGGAGTCAGACAGTATACATATTCCAACACAATGATGATGATACACTGGGTAATTTTTTTAAAACAATTCTGCTGGGCAATGTTACCAACAGATGCTTTTGGGCACACTATCACTTAGGCAACACATTTTAATCAGGAGAACTTCAATCAGCAGCAGGCAACTTCTCACGATCATCCCATCATACAATGAAGGACCCGATGATGCTGTTGCCCAGCAACATTGCTCAAGACGATGCTCAGCTTTGGGCTCTGCTCTCTCTGCTGTGCTGAAGTGAGTTTTCTGTACTCACACTTCTGTGACTCAAATTTGATCTTTTCCCCACACTGTGGACACTTTAATCTGATGCATTTAGGCTAAATACATTTTGAGCCACTTATGGTCCTTGATTGAACAAATTATGATTCATGAATCAGAACCGTTTGTCTTTTTGCCAGAATCCTGGCTGCTGAACCTGAAATAAACCCTGCCACTGATTATCCTAATGGGCACACATGGCATCAGACAGGTACATCAGCTAAGTAGTGCAATCGCCAAAGAGGCACTGAAAACAGGAAACGTGTTTTTGTGTGTGTGTGTGTGTGTGTGTGTGTGTGTGTGTGTTCTTGCTTCTAGAGGGCTCTGCTTGGAGAGGCAGAGGCAAACACTGAACTTTGTATGAACAGACTTTTGAGATTTTGTGTGTGTGTGTGTGTGTGTGTGTGTGTGTGTGTGTGTGTGTGTGTGTGTGCGTGTGATGTGTGGGTGGATGTGTGTGTGTAAGCTCTTGTGCCTGTGTGTGTTTGTTTGTGTGTGGGTAAGCGGGTATGCATTTGTGTGTGTGTGTGCGTGTCTGCCTGTCTCTCTGTCTCTCTGTCTGTATTTTAGTATTTGCAAACATTGTCTAACCCCACAGTAAGACAATCCTTCCTCCAGTGTGTGTGTGTGTGGGGGGCGGTTGTCTCCAGATTTAGCACCTGTCCCAGTATCAACACAGACACCAGGACAAGGAGCTGTGGACCAGGAGAAAGCAGAGCCTGCTAGGCCATCTTGTTTACTGTGTAAGCGGCTGTGTGCTGCACAGCATACTAATTATAATGGAAGGAGAAGCAGCTGTCCATTTGAGATAATGCTGATGAGTTGCCCAACTCATTATTGTTTTAGAACGAACGGTGACTTTCCACCACTTACACAATATACACACAAGCAGAAGCGTGGTGTGCCACTGGGTATCTAAAGACTAGTGGAGATGTGAAGTTTATATATAAGTTTATATATAAGTTATAGTGAAGTTATAGTGAAGTTTATATAAACCTCCGAATATTGCTCTTACTGGAGTCAGTGTGATAATGTTAAAATATATATTGTGTTCCTATTACCAAAATTGACTGTCCATTTATAACAACTTTGAAAACATTTGAGCAAACAATTCTCACAGTGAAGACCTTCAGTCAGAAAGCTTGACAACTTTTAGTCCTAAAGTGAAATAGCCACACTGAACACACACACACACACACACACACACACACACACACACACACACACACACACACACACCGAATATTGAGAGTACACTGGCCTGCTGTTACTGGAGTCAGCATGATAATATTAAAAATATATGTTTCTATGACCAAAGTTGACTGTCCATTTATGACAACATTGAAAACATTTAGGCAAACTATGTCACTTTAGGACTAAAAGTTGTCAAGCTTCCTGACTGAAGGTCTTTACTCTGAGAATAGTCACACTGAACACACACACACACACACACACACACATTACAGATATTGTCTTCTGGTCTTTGCACTGGCCATCTTCATGTATTTTATATTCTGGGCATGATGGATCCTTATAGTGTACTGGACAAATTAAATTGACCAAGAACCGACGGCTAACTTGATTTTTAGAAAATGCAATAGACTTCACAGTAGTTTACATTACTATGATAAACATCTTTACTTCCAACTTTTGTTTCGGTAATGCGCATGAATTAAACAAAAACACTTTAAACTGTTTTGGTAATTGTAGCAAGCTGAACGATTATGCAATAAGCTCCAAATGATTTTAGAACAGCTGGGAGGCACTGTTAGGCACAACACAAATTGTCTGTTTTTATTAAAAACATTAATTATACAAACAAGGTGTACTGATTTAAAGTATTATTTAATAGTAAACCCTGGCACAGGAACAAACATTACAACATAAATTTTGTACAACACAAAGGTAATGTATGCACACAGACACACACGCATACACCCACACAAACACGGTCGTAATTAAAATGCCCTTCCATACATCATTCACCTTGCTTTCTTAACTATACACACCTAGGTAGTATACTGTGTTAACCAAAGCCTAAAAAAGACCAACATTGACTTTTTATTTTATTTTACAGTAGTTTGGTATGAAGTTACAGGGTCGCCAACTATTGGACTCAGTCTGGCAGGAAATTTGGAGAGGGTGGATGGGGGGGGTGTCATATTTGTGCGTGAGGTGTCCATTTTGGGGGGAGGGGGGCTAATGTGGTCTGCTTGCTAGACAAATAAACA
This sequence comes from Setipinna tenuifilis, assembly GCA_030347295.1. Taxonomy (NCBI): domain Eukaryota; kingdom Metazoa; phylum Chordata; class Actinopteri; order Clupeiformes; family Engraulidae; genus Setipinna; species Setipinna tenuifilis. The sequence goes on from CM059285.1 coordinate 25,574,915, forward strand.
AACAAAACAGCTTTAATTCAGACAATGCTGGTTTGAGATACAGTTAAGACAACCTATCCATTTCATCCACTGACTTTCCATTTCTATCACCTCTGATTCAGTCTGAACAACATTCCACATGTAACTGATGAAAAGGACACAAAGGTTTTCAGCAAATCAACAATCACAGAAATCTCTGGAGAGAAAGTTGCGACAGAACTTACAAGGCAGATAACCTGCAGCTGATGCAGTCATTTTATTCTAGTTACAGTCCATTAACTGTCAGATATTGTTTCTTGGTCTTCAGAAATATATCTGTTCTAGCATCTAGCAATCACTTCAGCATATGTGAGTTAACAGATAAAAATAAAATATACCCGTATATTATGGTATGATTATGGTGAGATTTCTTGCGTGAGAGTGTGAGATGGATGCTGAATGTGTGAGTTTCATGCCAGCTGTGGGATAGTTGGCAACCCTGGTGCTGGCATTAAGAGATGGCAGGTACATACACTAAATTAGGACAGAGGCGGTGACGACTGCCACAATGCATTTGCAGAAAACTGATTAGATGGCTAGTTTTTTTTTATTACATAATGTAGATATGTAGACAAAAACTGTAGAGCCAAAACCCCCCCACTGTCCCTCAAGCTGTGTGAGAGGTCTTACTCCCCCCCCCCCCTTTTTAGATGCATAAACTAATCAACTGCACCAAAGCTTGTGGACAAACCAAGGAAAAGAACAAACAAATGAAAACAGAGGGAGCAAGGGTGACTGCAGCTGAATTCATCCCATCCAGATACGGTCAAAAAAACAAACAAACAAAAAACAGCTTGATCAATAACCTCACACCCTCACAAGCGCACACACACACACACATACCCTCACACACACACTACTTAACAGTCAATACTGATATTGCGTCAAGGGGTGCTAAATGCACCAGTTTGTGACTGGCTGGCCACCATCTCTGGAGCGCCATCGCAAACTACACAGGCTGGAGATATGGGATCAGTGTGGTCATGAGGAGATTATTTCCCCGTCAGTAAAAAAACAAACAACACAATCCAGGGTCCTAATGCTGTGTGTGTGTGTGTGTGTGTGTGTGTGTGTGTGTGTGTGTCTCTATCCGGCATTCATGTATATTACCGTTTTTGTATATTATGTTTGTATCTTTAGAGTATGTGCTGGTATGTCTTTCAGGTTACACTTTATTGTACTGTTACATTATTTAGGTAGAGTGTAACAAAGTGTACAACAATATGTAACAGTGTATGTACATAACATTACATGTTGTTACATGTGGATACACTTGAAAAGGAACCGTAAAATGAAGTGTTACGGTATATTAAGTTACTTGCAATTGCGGTCCCTGCTGTACAGTAGGTGTTATATATCACTTTTGCCTATTGATCACTACATGTCTTGAATGTATACAATGTATACTAGAGAGTCAACATCTGTCAGAGTCAATGTGTATGTAAGTATACTTGGCCAAATGTCTTGTGTATGTTAGTATATTTGGCAAGTAGGTGAGATTCTGACGGTCTTCTCATTTATTCTGATTCACCTTCATCCATCATTTGGTCCGGTTCCAGGCTGCCCCCCCCCCCCACCCCACTGTGATAACACACAAATAATCTATAACAATCTATTATGTATACTAGAAAGTCAACATCTGCCAGAGTCAAATTCCTTGTGTATGTGAATATAGTTGGCCAAATTCCTTGTATACTTGGCCAGTAAATGAAATTCTGACCCCCCCCCCCGCCCCCCCCCCCCCCTACACACACACACACACACCACCCCCACTGTGATAACACACTCTAGCCCAGTGGTTCTTAACCTGGGTTCAATCGAACCCTAGGGGTTCGGGGAGTCGGTCTCAGGGGTTCGGTGGAGCCTTATTTGAACAAGGTGATGTTAATGCACGGTTCATTTTGTGCACCAGCAAAAAATCATATTTTATTTTTTACTAAAGAAGGGTTCGGTGAATGAGTATATGAAACTGGTGGGGTTCGGTACCTCCAACAAGGTTAAGAACCACTGCTCTAGCCATACATTAGCATGGGGGGGGGGGGGTGGTTGCAGCGTCTATGGAACCGTTACACTGCACAATTCACTTGCATTAACCACCCAGTATCCATTCTTCTAGGTTTCACTTCTTTACATGTATGAAGACTTTTTTAGGACCAAAAGCTTAGACCAGAGCAAAGACAGATTCAGGGCTTCGTTTCTCCTTTTGTGTTTATAGGAAGCCACAGTTTTAGGTTATACAGACGTTATAGGATGTTGTAAAGTGTTATGTCTGACAAAACTGGTGTAAACATTTTTGAACCATTTCCCTAAAATATTAGACTAGGAAGAGAGGGTTTAAAAAACACATCACATGATCTGCTGAAACTTCTCTTTCACAGCTTGTAAAAAATGCTGTTGCCTCACTGATACAAAACCACACTTTACTGCAAACAATGTAACATGATCATTGTTTTTTTTTTGTTTTTGTTACACATTGTACAAAATTCTTCTCCAGGTTGGTTTGCGTACACCCTTTAAATGATGAAAGAAAGAAAGAAAGAAAGACGAGAAAACCAATTTGGCACAGAAGGACAGCAAAGTCGATGGCTCTAGAGACAACCACAGTTTATAAATCAATGAGATTACCAAGTAGCCGCACACCACCATACGCATACACATGCTCCCATTTGCCTTTCTCCCCCTCTCTCTTTCTCTCTCTCTCTCTCTCTCTCTGACATACACACACAATATACACAGTTAGAAAGCTCCATCGCTCAATTACATCGAGCCGAAACCTGCACTCAGCACCAGATCAGTGAATGCAGTGTGTGTGTGTGTGTGTGTGTGTGTGTGTGTTTTGAGTGAACCTCTCCGTGTGTATTTGTGCCATAGGCAAGATCAAAACACTGACCTCCTCTGCCTTTAAAAACAGCACCTGCATTGTATTTTCTTCGGTGGACGGACAAGAGGACATTAAAAGACAAAAAAACATAGGAGACACATAGGAGTATGTCCTGGGACTCCCTTTAAATAACACAGCACTGTTGTTATTACTCACTAGTCTTCAGCCACTGCAGTGGTGAATCTGTGCTTTTTCATTTACATGTTTGCTGGTATATAATATTATTACGAAATATTACTGGTCTTTCTAGCTTTTGAGTTTGCTTTTGACGACACCAAAAAAACTGACTTTCCACTGCGTTGCGCGGTTATGAACAAAAGCGTTACCATCCACATTGGTGGTAGGTACCTTGTTTTCTTGGTAAGAATGCGAAACAAAACACAGACCCCATTCACAAACACTCAACTACACTGCGAGCATTTCTACATGTTATCATCACACAGAGCGCAACTGGTTGGTTAAACTGCCAGGCCAAGGCCAAGGACTAGCTACTGAATTATATTGCATCTCATATTGTGTGGTTAGGAATTCCTCCACCGTAGAAAAACAAACAGTAAGTAATCCACATAAAGATAAAGACCTACTAACCACGTATGGACAGACAGAGAGCACAGAGTCCAGCCTGTATTGGGGGCTGTTCTAGGCAGGACAGACCCTGTATTTCCCCCCCTTGTGTCACAGGAAAACTAATAAGTATCCACTGACAGGGATGTAGCTGTGTATGTGTATGTGTGTGTGTGTGTGTGTGTGTGTGTGTGTGTGTGTGTGTGTGTGTGTGTGCGCAAAAGTTACTGTTTTTGTATGAACTGCATATCTCCACAGTTCCACAAACTTCAAAAGAGACAGTTCCATCCGGACAGTCCATGAGACCAGTTTTTTTAATGTCTTTCAATCTCCTCTTGAAGCTGCAACGCGTACGGAGAGATCATTTTCCGGTTTTGTTTTGCATTGACAAACACGGTCCTCATCATGGGAGTGTGTGAAGTGTATGTGTGTGTGTGAGAGAGAAAGAGTGTGTTTACCTATGTGTGAGGATACATGGAGAATTGTAGGCCTTTCAACACACACAGAGGAACCTGTGACTCTGTGTGTGTGTGTGAGTGTGTGTGTGTGTGTGTGTGAGAGAGAAAGAGTGTGTTTACCTATGTGTGAGGATACATGGAGAATTGTAGGCCTTTCAACACACACAGAGGAACCTGTGACCGTGTGTGAGTGTGTGGGTGTGTGTGTGTGTGTGTTCAGCCACAGGAGATGACGGTGAATCGTTTGGAGATGCAGGACATATTGTGGAGCACGATGCCCAACAGGAAGAGCAGCACGCAGGCCACAAGGATCACCGTGCAAACCCCCGACCACGTGGAGCCCTTCCCTCCCATGCCGCCTCCGCCTCCTCCTCCTCCTCCTCCTCCCCCCATGGCACCTCCTCTCCTCTCCTCCTCCAGCCCATCCAGGCCCTCCAGACTGCCCAGCCCCAGAGGCTCCTGCTCAGGCATGGCCAGCACCGCCATCCCCCCGCCAACACCCTTCCCACCTCCACCACCACCAGCCCCCAGGCCTGCCGCCCCGCCCGGCAACAGCCTGCATCCCAGTTGCCCCGGCAGCAGGGCCCTCTCCTTGGCGATGGGGAGCGGCAGCATGTAGCATCCGTTGCTAGGTAACCGGATGAAGACGGGCGTGTGCTCGGAGGCGTGCGGGATGGCCACCACGGCAACCAGGTCGGGGTCGTCGGGCAGCTGGGAGATGGACAGGCCGGCAGGGAGCTTGGTGATGCGGCGGCACCAGGGGCAACGGACCTCGCGCGCCCCCGAGCGCATCTGGGTCAGACACACGGAGCAGCAGGTGTGCCGGCAGTCCAGCAGCTTGGGCCGCCGCCGCGGACTGTAGTAGTTGAAGCAGATCTGGCATTCCAAGATGGAGTCCTGGGACAATGGCTCCATTTTGTTTTGTCTTTGCTTTGAACTTCTCCGCTAAATGATGAAAAAACAAAAAATCAAAAACGTTGATGGGAGTGCTGCTGGTATCCCTTGTAACCAGTGGTGTTCTTGAAAGTTTCAACTCCTCAGCTTAACATTGTCAGGATTTGTTTGTCTACGGTATTCAGGCCTCCAACGTCTCCAATGTATACAATGTAGAAAGACCGGGGTTAGAATCCCTGTGTCAAGGACAGGTCAACGAGCCCTCCAGGTCAGTCAATGGTCCTATCTGTGAATGAGGACATAAAAAGACACAAATTACATTAAATCATGTCAACCCCCCCAAGAGACTTATGACTCTTTCCCATGGTCTTCCCATCAGCCATTACTCTAAACCCCTGCATAAGACTAAGATTAAACCTTGTAGAATACTAATAAATGTACTTAATTCATACTTAACTGATGTACTAAATTAACTTCATTATGTAAACATGAACAGTCAATTTCAGTATTTCAAGAAATAACACTGGGTTTCTGAAAACAAAGAGTTGTAAAAAATAAAGTTGGTTAATTTTCCCAAAGTGTTTCCCAAGTGTAGCTTTTCTATTGGTCTACTGAATGTAGGTGCTACAGAACCATGAAGAATGCTTAATTAATTAACGATTTAATTAATTAATATTTACAGGCAATTACAGTACACCACTCAAAGGGCACCTGCTCCACACTGGGAGACCTTGTTTGCAAAGGGAGGGGAGAGGTGTCAAATGTCACCCTATATTTACTCTGAAGGGCGGTGACCGGACGCAGGTGGGTGACACACTCAGGTGCCACATGGCCGAGTAAAATAAAAAATAAAATAAATATATAAATAGATAAAAACGGACAACTGCACCTGGCCCTTTCACCAGTGCAAGCCAAAATAGCACCGTGTGTTGCTTGAGTCATCTCTTCTTACACATTTAACACTGGGGGTTGGCACACTTAATACCCCCTTTTTGTCATCTCTTCCCTCAAACACAGACTACCAGAGCAGCAGCAGCAGCAGCAGCAGCTTTGGGGTGCGGGGAGGGCGGAGAGGGGGGGGGGGGGGGGGGGGGGCTGGGGCCCTAATTCACCTGCAGGCTTACAGCCATCTGCCCAACTGTCCCTCCACATGCTGGCTAGCTAAAGGAGCTTATGCTAGCTGACTAAAGCGGTGCTAAACGATAGCCATTTCTGCTAGTTAGCGTCCCCAATCTGTTATTATCAGACGTGTCTGGCTTGGGGCTAAATGATACAACCTGACTTAGTCCACAGGCAATACTCCCACTCACTCACTCCCTCACTCACTGGGTGACCTACTTCTGGAGGAGGGGGGAAAAAGAGAAATAAAAACCCTGGTAATTTCAGAGGGTGAAGAGAGCGACAGACAGAAACACACACAGTGAAAGTGAGAGCAAGAGAGAGGAAGAGAGAGAAAGAGAGGAAGAGAGAGAGAGAAAGAGAGGAAAAGAGAGAGAGAAAGAGAAAGAGGAAGAGAGAGATATATTCCCTTCGAGAGCTGTAGAGACATCCAGGGGGTAGCTTTACAATCCCTTTCTGAGATAAGGGGGTGGGATGTGTGTGTGTGTGTGTGTGTGTGTGTGTGTGTGTGTGTGTGTGTGTTGGTTAGGATAAGGGGTTTGCTTTGAAGTGACATTAATGCGGTGTGGCAAAAATACACCATCCTTCCTCTCTTCTCTGGCTGCCTTCCCCTATTCCCTCTCTTATTTCTCTCTTTTTTATTTCTCTCTCTTTCTTTTTCTCTCTCTCTCCCTCTCTCTTTCTGTCTACTCTTTCTCTCTCTACTACTCTCTTCTCTCTCTCTTCTCTCGCTCATCCTTAGGTTACCTCCCTTCATCTCTCATGTCTCTGCTTTTCCACAGTTGCATTCGTTTCTCACTAATTCTGTCATGCCGCTGGGGACCCATCAGGCTCCTACTGAGCAGAAGATGGGGCGAAAACAGCTTCTGGATCCACTCAGCTGTGTGTTTAGGAGGGGGAAACGTCTTAAACCATCACCCTTTCAGATGATTTCAGATGCTAAAATATTACTTCTTCACCGTGTAGTGATTCTTCTTCCATGTAAATTGTTCATTACAAGTCTAATGTTTCATATTTATTAATAAATTGTATTATTAAAATTGAGCTGTGGGGTTATTATCATTTCCATAATAAACGGCTGTCTAATCAGGTTAGACACTGATGCATGTTATTCCCTGTTAACACACACATAATAACCAAAGGTGGGAGATGCCTGCTTTAGAAGGCACAAAGCCCTGACAAATATTTAATCTAACCAATTTTCTGAACGAGTTGATTCCAATGAGCACACAAATCATCAGACAGGTAGAACAGCTAATTAGTGCAACCACCTGTGTTAAGTGCATGGGCAGAAGTAATGCATGACTCCACCGTTACTTCATGGTGATAAGGGCATAAAAGCAGTCTTTTTAAAATTCTGCCCTGCTTTTTTTCTTACAACATGTTTCAATGTGCAGACACACTGTAATCCACCTTAAAAATGAGGCAATATCCTGCATGGATGTTTTTACATTGGTTGAACTTGCCCTATTTCTATATATCATATTGTTAACAATGCCATGATACAGTAATAGTTCAAGCAAAAGGCAGCATGATGTATTCTGCACGGTTACACTTTCATTTGAAGGTGTCTACATAAGGGTGACACAAGCCCTTTATAAACATGACATGACACATCTCATGAACATTAATGACACTTTATTCGTGTTTATGACTGTTGTCATTAAGCGGTGTTTGATGTATGCAATGTTGGCATCCCAAAAAATATCAACTTAACCTTACAAAAAATGCACGACACTTAATGACAACAGTCATAAACAGAAATGAGGTGTAATTAATGTTAATGATATGCGTCATGTCATGTTTATGACATGCTCATGTCACTCTTATGTAGACAACTTAAAATAAAGTGTTACCGTGGTGGTAACAAGTCAAGTTAAGTCAAATAAGGTTTATTGTCGTTTCAGCCATATACACAAAACATAGTGAGACTGAGATGAAACCAGGAACTTGGACACAACACAATATTGTGGCAGAATCAGTGACACAAAAGGCTTGGTCCACAGAGTAAAATCTAAGCTCATCTTGTTCCCTAGTTTGATTGATTTCAATTAGCCAATGTTTATTTCAGAGTAAAAAAAAAAAAAAGAGGAAGAAGATAGAGGAAGAGAGAGTAAAGATCAGCAGAAATGTCCGCACGCATTCCTCTATGGCTTCCCTGTAGTTCCCTCTATCACGTGCTATTCATCCTTGGCACTGTGGTGAGGCTATAACTGACCGTAAGCCAGCCCGCAAGGCCCATCTTAATACAATCTAAAAGGTGCTAATGAGTAGCATTGCTCTTCGTAATGATGCTGCAGTGTATAGAAGCAGCACTTAGTCATCAAAATTAAAACAGTGTGAAATGTCTATATTACATTGGGTTTAAACTGACTTCACTTGAAACTATGAATGCAAAGTCTTCCTTTACAGTGCACTTAAATTATATTCCCTGACTGAAATAATTTGGTGTACACGCCAAGCATGTAGAGTGGAAAGAGTAGTTGAAAGAAAGTGAAACACAATTTAAACCACCCAGTGTGATGATGTGAAAGTCAGTTAAAGAGCATATTTTAAGACAGTGCTTCATCTTGTAAAGGAAATCTGCAATCTCCTACTGCAAGAGCCTTTTTTGTTTCTTTCTGCTAATACTCTCATTACTAACGCGAACACTTTTCAACTTGTGTAATGACGGCACTCTGCTAGTCAGGCAAATACATTATGTGGCATTAAACCTGGCCGTTATCAACTGAGGGAAAAATGACTCAGTGTTTTGTTTGAACATTTATCCAACAGTCCGAACGGTTATATACAGAGTAGCCAAAAAATATTTGTACATTGATAAAGGTTTTTTTTTTGTTTGTGAAAAAAGCTTTTACACAATTTACAGTGTGCTTGGGGTCATTGGGCATTGCTGCACCTTCCTGCTTCTTACACAAACACGTTTTAAACAGTTTCCGAATACTTTCTCCATCCATCCATATTTAGACAGTACACTAGACAACATGCAGTGGTACTACATTAAGGAAGAGAAGCCACCAATGCAAGTGTTTCAAGAGCTTTTCTACAACCACAAAAGGTGTGGGATGACTGGTGGAGGATGGATTGGAGAAGCGAAGACAAAATTGAGAAAGCGTTATACACTGTAAATGCAGCCCAGTCCATTTACCATTTAGCATCTACGAGGAGGAACAGGAGAGTTGGAGATGCATTAAAAAAGTGTGGAGTCAGGCCCCAATTAAGGTAAAAAAGCACATAAAGAAATAGTGCTAGCCTAAAAAAAAACTGCTGTTACGACGCATCCTTCTGTCTGAGCAAACCCTTTCGGTCTTGCATCAGTAGAGTGCAGTATCCGAGGAGACGAGAGGCAGATGCCCACAGGTATAGCACCAGGTGCAGATGGGTGCCCCCAGCCTCTCTATCATCCATCATCACACACACACTTACACCCTGCACTGACACCACGCAGTGCACCGCCACAACAGAGCTCTCCTGGTGCTGATGCTGAAAGCCCACACAAACAAACAAAAACAATAAAGTCTGTGTAGCGTCTCATTCATCCAGGTCATGGTGGTCATAAGAGCCTGTCAGGCAACCTGGACTTCAGGAGCACTCTACCTTAGAAGAAAAACGCTGATGTAAAATGAAAACTGGCATGTTAAAACATCATACAGAGTTGGTATGTTTGCTGAGGAGTGAAGCTGCGCCAGCCTGTTTGCATTTCAAACTTCAATATTTTTTACCATTTTGGTCAAGAAGACCAACAATGCTAGTACTAGGGGCATGGACACAGCTTGATAATGCTATTTTTTTAAAGCATTAATAAAGCTTCAAGTAGCTTCACACTACTTCCTTGCTTTTATAACAAGGGCCCTGACATTCACAACAAGCCATCGAGAACTTTGTAAGTTTTCACACTGTTCATTAAAAAGAGATTTTTTTCACAGGTAGTACCTTGCCATAGTTTCTAGTCGCTGCCCTCTCAGCTCGGTATTGAGGGGCAACACAAAGACGCAGATAAAGGGGTAGAGGAAGGGGAAGGGGTAAGACAGAGTAATGGGATGCACCCTAAAGTCCATACCGAGGGGTACGTTCTCTCTCCACTGTGACGGCACTCAAAGGGACACATCATGCTAATGTGTTGGGAAGATGGGTGTGAGGGCTGAGCTATGTGAGATCATTCACACACACGATCGAGCATCTCAGCACGAGTGTGATTGTGTGACAGACTAATCAACAGGGACAAACCTCTCAGGGAGTGTCTGGGAATCACACTGAGGAGGACGTGAGAAAACAGTGGGCCAAGCACACACACGGTCACACACACACACAAAACATTCAGAGAGAGAGAGAGAGAGGGAGCGAGAGAGAGAGGGAAAGAAAGAGAGAAAGAGAGAGGGAGACAGAGCGAGAGAGCGAGAGGGAGAGAGAGGGAGCGAGAGAGAGAGGGAGGGAGGGAGGGAGAGAGAAACATACGCAAGCACACACAAACACACTCACACACACTATATATCTTTCATTCTCACTGAAGTCTCAAAGGCCCAGAGTTATTAAGAGGCAGACTCGAAGTGCCAAAATCAGGTGCTTACGATTACATGGCCACTTGCAGCCAGTGCGTCACACCATTTAGGAAAAAAACTCAAAACATAAAGAAAACTAATTTAAAATGACATGTGGCTGTATGTATTACACTGATTTGTAAACACTGAAGACGGAATAAAACATTAACCAATGTGTGTCAGCCCCACTGGTGGCAACACAGCGACCTCCTTGCCACTACCACATACTGACACACAGTGCTGCTGCTGCTGCTAGGGATGTTTCTCTTTAACCAGATGTGTGTGTGTGTGTGTGTGTGTGTGTGTGTGTGTGTGTGTATAAAACTGTGTATGTGTGTCAAGTGTGATGTGTATAAAGTGTGGTGTGTGTGTGTGTGTGTGTGTGGTGTGATCTGTGCACGCATGTGTGTGTATATGTGTGGGTGTATGGTGGGGGTGGGGGGTTCATAAAGAAGTGCCCTGTAACAGTTTTCCTGTCACCTTGTCCTTATTGACGGGTGTCACTCTGTCATAACACATGGTCACTCCTGTAGCTGAAGCGTCTGCCTCTGTCCTCGGAGGACCTGACAGGATTCCCCCCACAGCACCGTTACTGCTGCTGCTGCTGCTACACCATTCAGTCAGAAGCAGAAGCACACTGAAGGTGCAAACAGGGGTTTCTCCACAGTGTTAAAAGAGGACACATTCTCCACAGTGTTAAAAGAGGGCACATTTGAGTCTATGTTCTGCCGTTAAAGGTATTTGCATAATGACTGTAGCCCAAAGATGACGAAGGCAGATTTCTACCATTAGAGTAGACAGCAATTTTGTGTCACTAAAGAGGCTGTGCATGTCTTTGTAAGACTCAAGCATACAGACAGGAACGTTACCACGTTACCACTATGCCTGTTCAACTCAGTAGTACTTAAGAAACGGACACAGGTTTATTACAACACTGTTCCATTCCTCTGCAGACTTTCACCACATCTATGAAAGTCCAATAGAGTCTACAGACATACCCACAAAGACCTAGGAATGAAGGTAGAATATAGGTTGAAATGTGCTGACGTTCCCTTTTAAATAGATCTCAGTTAATCTGTTCAATACATTTTTTATCACCTGCAATATTGTGACTGCTTTATCACTTTGGTTTTCATAAGTTACAACCAAGGTCTGCACAGATTTCCATGTGAACAGCTGCTATAAAAAATATATGTCAAAGATTAAAAGAAAAGTTTTGCTTACAGTACCACAAACAGAAGCACTTTCCTTTAACAAATAAGTCTGTAGACCTGCTGTGGCTAATGAGGGCTTCTGTCTGCCGACTCCACCCTTAGCAAAAAATCCCCCCACATAAAAAAAGCCACATTGTTTACTTTCTACCGCTAATTGCCTGCATTCTGAGCCTTATCTCTACTGCGCTCAAAGCCAACGCTAATGTTAGCTCGAAAGCCCAATCTCTGCTCCAAAGGCAGCCAGCCCGACGCGAGTGCTCTGAATCAAAGTGGACACGGACAGAATCGATAGGCCAGGCCTCTCTGATGACACAGACGTTTTGTGCCATCCATTGGCTTTCTCACAGGTTACTGCATTAAAGCGTGATTATTTATTCCTGTGACAAAGCGAGGCGCGGCGAGGTGGGGTGGGGCGCTGGCACGAGAAGAAGCTTATGTAATGTGTTTTGTTATCAGACGCTCAAAAACACTGACATTGTGTTACGGCGTCGGCTTCGGACTTGGCGGGGCCGAGGGCCGCATGAGGCCGTTCAAGGACACAGAGACGGGTTTCATTTCCCCAAAACAAACGCGGCGAACGAACAATCCTCACAGCTGCAACACTGGATGGACGCCTTTCTGGACTCGCACTAAAGGGCCAGAGATTGGGTGTGTTCATGTGCTTGTTTGTACAAATTGTAAAACCAATAAACTAATTTGAAGGATTAATTACTTGGAATAATGGCTGGAGAACTAAGGATATAAGCAATTACAAAATGGCAGAGAAAGAATAAATGAGAGAAAGAAAAAACAGTCAGTGATTCAAGAGATATGTTATATGTCCAAATAACAGCACAGTTTAATCACCATACTGTACATATTGTGCCTGTTAGAAAATAAAAAAGCCAATAAAAGAAAATAAGCCAATATCTCAAACTAAACAGAATAAAGCCTTTTCCAGTGAGGAGAGCTGCTGCCTATGCAGTCTGCAGAACAAGTCAAGTCAAGTTTATTTGTATAGCACATTTCATACACAAAGGCAGTTCAATGTGCTTAACAAAAATAAAATCAAAGAACAATATAAAAGCATAAAAAATAAAATAAGTGTAAAGTAAGTATAAGATAAATAAAAGATAAAATAGGTAAAATAATAAATGAATTAAAGGTAAATCACTAGCAGAAAGCATCTGAAAACAGTTTGGTCTTAAGTCTAGATTTGAAACTTCCAACAGTAGGAGCATTTTTGATGCGAGTTAATCAGCATGTGTAGATTGCATGTTGGGTGTCATCTGGAAACCTAAAGAGCACCAGGTACCAGTCTATCACCATACTGTTCATATTTAGCCTGTTAGAAAATAAACCAATATCTAACATCAAACTGAATAAAGCCTCTTCCAGTGAGGAGACCTGCTGTCTATGTAGTCTATAAATCATGCGAGTTCATCAGCATGTGTAGAGTCAGATTGCATGTTGGGTGTCGTCTGGAATCCTAAAGAGCACCAGGTAGCAGTATGCCAGGTAGCAGCGTGCCAGGTAGCTCCCAGCGCTGGGAGCCGACGGCTGGCCGCGTGTGTCGGGCACATCCCACCTCACACAGATAATCCATCGTGATTGGTGTTGGTGTGACAACAGTGTGGCGGTAAAAAACACAAGCCGATCAATGTGGTGAGTGACAAGACAAGGCCTCCAGATACAGGCAGGAGTGGGAGGCAAAGATGAGACCAGAGATGAACCCACCAAACATGCAGAGATGAGACAAAAGCAATCGCACCAGCACACACAGGCACACACACACACACACACATTCCTGCAGGCCATCACATGTATATGACCGCATGCCCGTTACACCTGGAAGACTGACTCAACCGCTGTCGGCATCTCAGCTGCACTATGGCAAAGAATAGTCTGCCGTCCCTTTCATTTAATTTCATTTCATTTATAAGGACAGCGCACATTGACAAACATAAATGTAAATGTACCTGTGTTACCCAGCAGCCTAATTTTTCAACTGCAGTCCTTTGGCAAGATGTTTGATTACCATGTCCCTTTCAATATCCTTCCTCAAATTATAACAGAATATACTGATATATGGACACAAGAGAGACCCTGCAGGATTTCACCATGACGCGACTGCAGCTATTAATGCAAATGCAGCCAATCCCCATGAATTCATCACAATCTTGCAATTCGACCAATCATCACAACTCTTCCATAATTTTTCGGCCAATCATCTGGGTTTCCCACAACTGATGACTTAAACACAACACCAGTGAATGGAAAGACAAATCACTTCAACTTCAAATACCAAGTGCAACATTGTGGATGACCCAAGCATAAAGCCTTAGGCAGACAGGCACGCATCCATTAAAAAGAGACAAAGCATGCATTCAACACGCACGCCGACCGCACACGTGTGAACCCGATTGTGCAGGTAATAGCTCAGTACTTCACAAAAACAGATGCGAGTGCAGGCAAGCCATCAGACAAAATGATGCTCTACTCTTAGACACCACTGTGTACTACTGGGTCACAAGCAACATGTGAATTTAAGCACATTCCATCACTAGCTTGAATGTAGGACACTGGCTGACGCTGGTTATGAAAATTGAGGGGGGAAGGAATGTGGAGGACGTAAGCCTATAGGAATAGCAACTGAACAACGCAAAGGTGTCAAACACATACACATTTCATACCCCACTGTTGGTATTTACACAGAGCTGTGGTTAACACGACATATAGGTGTACACAATATAACCACCAAATAAGCTAATGGACTTGTGTATATCCATCAAACAATATGCAAAAATATACAGTATGTCACAAAAGTGGGTGTACTCACTTTTGTAGAGGTGTAGGGGTGTACTCACTTTTGTTGCCAGTGGTTTAGACATTAATGGTTGTGTGTTAAGTTATTTTGAGGGAACAACAAATTTGCACTGTTATATAAGCTGTACACTGCCTACTTTACGTTGTAGAAAAGTGTTATATCTCTATATTTTATTATATCTTCTCCCATGGAAAGATATAATAAAAAGAGTACAAAAATGTTAGGGGTGTACTCACTTTTGTGACGTACTGTATATCAAATTCAACAGGATGGTATAGTTAGCGTGCTGGTGGTTGTGTGTGTATGGAGTGGAGGATTGGCCACAGTATACACACCTCGACACACACTATACTACAACGATGTATTTAAACTTGGATTTATGTTGTCACTGCCAAATGTAACCTTTTGCATGTACATAATCTGGATCAGTCTGCTTTAGGCCTTCTTTAAGATGACCTCAGTGACCAGGTCCGACTAGAAGAAATATAATGCGAAACATAATGTGTTTTTATATGACACTGCTGCAGTAGCAGGACACCTGAGGGCTAGACACAGACAACAGTTCAGTGCTTTTATGACCTTTCGTCTTGCTGTACGTATGGTGTGGTACTCACTGTTTTCACAAGTACTCAACAACACCCAAACTCTCTTAGCTGCCAAGCATCATAAATCTCCGGGTAATCCTTATTCCGTAACTTCCGTAAAGACACTTGTCTGTCTATCGTGTAGCCTGCCAGCTTGTAGCTGCACACTTCAAGAGCTTATGATGCCTCCCTCAACACACACACACACACACTGGACGGTGGGGTATTGATCTGTGCAGCTAGCTCTGCTGATTAGTGGTCCGATGTGCGCCCGACTCCGAGCCGCTCTGTGTGTGTAGCAGCAGACCCATTCAAGGGGAGGCTTTGCCTTCGGGGCTTATCACATGGGGGAACAGTACATGCCCATGTTCCATTCATTTACCCAGCGAGGAAGGCAGGTGAGTGGGGAAGGCAGGGGGGGGGGGGGGGTTGTCCCTATGTAGTACCCAGAAGTACATGTGGTACCTATGGTTGTCTCTCTGTCCCTATGCAGAAGTACATATGTTTGTTGTGCCCCTACTCTGTGTCCCTTTACACCTCTGTTTGCTTATGTCCTCCTTTTTTGTAAGTCGCTTTGGAAAAACGCGTCTGCCAAATGCAATGTAAAAAAATATAATGGTTGAGCTGCAGCGAGGCAGGTGAGCAGTGCCGGCTTACTGCTCTCCACTGAATATTAATGGAGCACTGGCTAAGGGGCAGCCTGTCTGGGAGCGTGATCCGAGAACACACTCATGCCCGCCTCCAGGATGAACAATGTTCACCATCCGAGAGATGGCACAGAAGGATATTCTTGTGGAGTAGAGTAGACCAATCAATGTAACATCAATTCATTTCCACATACAGAAAAGCTGCAGGATTTGTTTACTTGAATGCTTTTTTTCAGATAAGGAGTTAAAATAACACTAACTATTTTTTTTTCAACCTTAAAATAATGTTTTCAGTGTAGTTCTCTATGAGAGACAATTCCACTTTCAACCTGTAGGGTGACTGAATACAAAAAACTACTTAAGTGTTGCTTTAAAATTGTGGATGAGTTAAAACTCATCAGCAGAATAGCAAGCTTGTAGCCGCTTTCGGTCTAAACAGTCTGTCTTATTTGCTTTACCCATGTGTTCCAGTCCCCAAGCTTGTAGCCGCTTTCGGTCTAAACAGTCTGTCTTATTTGCTTTACCACTGTGTTCCAGTCCCCAAGCTTGTAGCCGCTTTCGGTCTAAATAGTCCGTCTTATTTGCTTTACCACTGTGTTCCAGTCCCCAAGCTTGTAGCCGCTTTCGGTCTAAATAGTCGGTTATAGTCTTATTTGCTTTACCACTGTGTTCCAGTCCCCTAGGGGTAACAATCACTTTCAGAGGACCTCGATGGGCAGGTGATCCCTCTGAATAATTTTCAGTTTTGCTACGGGCCATTTTTGATTTCACAATTCCAGTGACATTGATGACTTAAAATAGCCATTTTCTTTCATTATTTCTTCTGTACACGAGTACTACGGTTGATGACTTTTACGTGACCGTTAATTTTTCTCTTTGAAAAATGAATAAATAGCACAAATTGTCCTTCACTCCCTCCTTTCCCCTCAGCCAACCAGCTTCCTCCGATGTACCGTACCATCCCTGCAGGACAATACAGGTCACCTTTCCCACAATGCCTCCTGGCTGAGCCCCATCACAGCCTGTCCTCACACCTACATGAGAGAGCCATTTTTCAGCTCGCGTCAGTTTACACGTACCATGTTTATATCTTGCACTTAGTAAGAGTTCAGCCAAAGCACGGCACGCACATCCAGGGATTGAACTGGGAGCTAAAGGACTAAAGGGCTATAGACAGGTGTACAAAAAGAAAAAATAATCTACAACTAGGAAGCAATGTTCCCAATATTTACCATTATTTACCGTATTTACCATTTACAGTGTTGCCAGTCTGCTGCCGTTTCCCGCTCGCTCACCCTTTCTTGTTTGCTTGCTTGCTCCTCTTATCTTCTCTTCTTTCTTTTTGTACATACATCTTACATTTAGACATGTAAAAAAACAAAAAAAAAAACACTGACTGAAGGGCGTAGCATAACAAAGGGATCAGTTCACAACCAGAGAAGGTAAATTACTTCACTTAGTAGGCCTACAGAGCAAAAGCCCAATTAGGCACTCCAAAGACAGCTCTGAAATGCCTTCTTCGCCTTCCTCGCCTCGCAAAAAAAGCTCTCCCATGAGTTGCCAAATCAACCTCTTTTGAAGTCTGATTTTCCCCCTGACACTTCTGCTCCCCTTGACAGCGCTGCAAAAATAAAAATGCACTTACAGGGAAAAAAAAAAAGAATGGCGACATATCTTTGAAAGCCCTCAAAATGATGAAACGTATAACAGGTACACTACATCAAAGAGTTTTGTTTTCCGGTAGCCATTTTGTTGGGAAGCTCACAGTGATTGGGCTTTCAAAGTGTTTACTTCTGCCCCAAGACTTTGAATGCACCATTTGGGTGCAGTGTTTGATCATAGCATAAGGTGCAAACGCTACTTACTGCATCTCCCATACATAACTCCACGAATTAAGATATACAACGTATATCATATAGGAAAACCCACCATAACATAAAGTTAGAATAGTCTTCTCCATAAACGTAATATGACAGATGCAGGCAGTAAACCTTGAAAGTGCAAAAGCATTAGTTTTGAAGTCAAAGACAGACCTTCTACCATTAAAGAAATGTGTGTGTGTGTGTGTGTGTGTGTGTGTGTATGTATGTACATGTGCAAGGCCAAAATACAGTCAACTACTGACTAAAAAAATAAGTCAGATATTTAAATGGAAATATAAATTAAGTGGCAAATGCCCATACACGTCCACAGAGATCAAGGTCATTTTATCTTAATGGCCTATTTTACAGAATGCATGAGACACGAATTACTATGTATCTCTATAAGTAGTCATAGAAACCCTGAGCCCGTCTTACAAATGCTGCTTACAGTAACACTGGCCTTTGCAGCAGGCACACACACACACACACACACACACACACACACAGTGTTGCTAGGATACAGGTACACTGGGCAGTCGCTGCTCCTTCTACCTTCTTGTTCTTGTGTACATCTTCATCATGTTCATCCTTTACACTGTGCTGTCATCTAGTTATGCATTTGTCTTGCCAGTGTTATGCAGTCTATATAAACATTATTTTTATGCATGTTTTTTATTTTTTTCCTTATTTCACCTATGCATGTCGCAAGCTCTTATGGGACCCGTCCAGATTAGTGAAAAAATAAGCAGGCTGCCCCCTTAGAAAAAATGTACTATCGAGTACTATAAGAATCTTATTTCTATCATAAAACTTTACCGAATACTATATTATAAGAATACTACAGATACTATAGAATCTTATATTGCTATAGTAAAATGCCCCAAAATACTATAAGACTGTACTACAGGAACACTATAAGAAGGGAAAAAAATACAGAAGTATTATATAGGGATGGCAACAGTACTGCAGAACACCATAGTGGTGTTATAGAAGTATTACACATACTAAAGATATGTTATAGGATTCCTATAGGACCTTTTTAGCTCATAATGTGGTCAGAAAGAGGTTGCACAGGACTACTATGATCCTCTGTGGACCAAACTCCACTGTGGGTCCACTGAGCATCTGCCCTGCTGAGCTAGGAGGTCTGCCTGGCGTCTGGACGGAGAGAGCAAAATTTTTTGACTGACGTTATTTGGGGAGGGGCAGACGGTGTGATAACCCAGGGGACCACTCCTTCCCTCTTCCCATCAAGGGTTCTCTGAGCTGCCTGACAGCCAGCCAGCGTTGGCGTCTGGGCACCCGGAGCGGAGCGGTCAGTCAGTCATTGGTGATTTTGGACGCATCCTTGCTTCCAGCGCTCCCTTCAGACCGCCTGCAGTGCAGTGCTGTGCTGAGCTGCCGGATCGGGTGTTAGGGGACATCATGATGTGGTGTGGTGTTTTTCACAGCCAGTCATTATCGCCCACAGACGACACAGGCCTGGCCAGTGCACTAATTTGCCCTCGTTGTAACTGTTTTTGTTTTTGTCTTTGTGTTTGTCTTTGTACGGTTCTGGATTCAAGGATGGCCGTTCTGAATCAGCACAACAGAGGAATTTACGTTATCACAATAAAGGGTGTCATCTCACGCCAGACTGTGATGTACTCTGCGCTTCAAATGAAACTTTGGCCAGTGGACTAATTTGTCCTTGTTGTAATTGTTTTTGTCTTTTTGTTTGTCTCTGTAAGGTTCTAGATTCAAGGATGACCATTCTAAATCAACACAGCAGAGGAATTTAGTTGGGTGTCACCCACCTACTGTGTTCTTATCTATGCCCTGCCAACAGCTGGTGTTACACAGGTCACTTGTAGGACAAGGACATAGGAATTAAGGGTGCATTATATTGTGGATAATGCTATGAGATTTACATGTCATTTTTGGTTTCATGGTGATGGTCTCAGTTCTGAAGATGTTTTAGCCCCCTGCCCCCAAGATAACACCTCATTGTGTGTTCTTAACAAAGAAATCAAACAGCAGTTAATCACTGACCAACTGGCATCAGGTTGGGTATTTAAGGTGATAAATATACATACACAGAGACACAGACCGACAGACAGACAGACAGACAGACACACACATCAGGTTAGGTATTTAAGGGAAAGATAGTGAAAACCTTGTTGAGTTGTCTTTCAGCTATGACACTCCCACACACTGCATGTATCTCTCTCTCCCCCTCTCTTTTTTTTCTCTCTCTTTTGCTCTCTCTTGGTTGCCGTTTGGTTGGATTTCCTTCATATCTCTGGTTTATTTGGTCATTACAGTGAATGTCTGTGTTGATTCTAATGGTTAACGTGGTTCTGGTTAATAAACTGTTCATTTATTTACGATTTACATATAAATGTCCATCACTGTAATGCATATGTCCATGATTATTCTATCCCGCAAGTCCAGAACATGTGAAAACCTTCGTCCACACTCAGTTCCATAAAAATGTGCTGTATAAATACACAGACACACACACAGACACACACACAGACAGAGCACAGTCTGCTATCTGTCTGGAAGTGGTATGAGACACAGAGGTATTCTAGGTAGCTAGGTGATGTGAATGCTGTGCTCTTCCTTTAGGCTCCCAATTACTTATTTTCATGTTCACACACACACACACACACACACACACACACACACACACACACACACACACACACACACACACACACACACACACACACACACACACACACACACACACACACACACACACACACACACACACACACACACACACACACACACACACACACACACACACACACACACACACTTCAATTAAATAGAAATAGAAAAAACAAAGCAATATAATTTCACCTCTCTAACAGAGACCACTTATACGGGACCCATAACAAACACCCAAGTAATAAAACAAAACAAAAAAACAGTTAAAATGTTTAAACTGACAAAAAAGCCTGATGACCCAGAATGACCCAAATATACCATGACCGAGAGGTGGACATAAACACAACATTCCACACTGTTGTGTTGTCTGTGGGTAGAGAAGATACAAGATAACAAAGAACTACAGACTAAGACTTACCGAGCTCTCCAGATAGCCTACTTCAATATCTAGTCAACACACAAGGCACATTCTACAGCTACATTTCAGAATAATAAACAACTCACAATCCTGAGAGGGAACAAATGTTTGCATTCCAGAGACTGCAGTCAGTTGGCAGTCAGTTATGATGCTCAAGTTTATATGTGGCAGTCATAGCGTTCATAGTCAAACAGCACATTAGAGAAGATAGTACCTTATTTAACCCTCCTGTTGTCTCCATATTCTGTACATGGCCCTTGTCCTCAAAAATGACCCACCCTCAATAAAGATCTCCAAATAACACAATTTAATTTCATCTTAAATGCTGGATTTATATTGCATGAAGAAAGTACATGTCCTGTTTCATGAAAAACAGATATAATCTAATTAAAAGACAATTTCCAAGGATATGTTTAAGGTATTTACAAAGTTGAATACTGTTTACTCAACTAAGTTCCAATTTTATAATATGATTTATTATAGAGAGCATTTAAGGCTCCGCTGCCTATTTACTTTGGCACTTTAACAAAATGTTAACATGACCGTAAATCTGAAGGATTTCGCCTCTCACTAAGCGAGGTCACTCTAAACTCTTCTCTGTGGTTGTCCCCAAAATGTGGAATGACCTACCAGTTGCGACAAGAACAGCAACATCCCTCCCTATCTTTAAAAAACTTGTAAAAACCCTTCTCTTCCGAGATTGCTTCCCTTCCTAACAAAACTAACATAACTAACAATCACTAAACCAACTCTCTCTCTCTGTCCATGCAGAAGTACATATGTTTGTGGTGCCCCTACTCTGTGTCCCTTTACACCTCTGTTTGCTTATGTCCGCCTTTTTTGTAAATCGCTTTGGATAAAAGCGTCTGCCAAATGTAATGTAATGTAATGAAGGAGAACATTCTGGTTTCAGAAGCAACAATCCTGTACCATTCAGGCTGTTTGTTCTAGCCATTCACGAAATCAGATGATTCTAAATTGCGCAAATCTTCAGCCAGGTAGAACCAGCTGATTTGGAATATGCAGTATTAGATTGTAGCTTCTGAATAGAGTTTGCCCATCACTGCTGTGCCTACACGAAGAAAATGTAAACATGTAAACATCACTGTAGATACAGCAAGGCCTGTAGCATGTGAAAGAGAGGGAGGGAGAGGAGAGAGAGAGTATATATATATAGAAAGAAAGAAAGAAAGAAGTACTAGGAGCAGACAGGAGTCACCAGTGACTTGTCCTTGAGCTGCTGGCGTGACACTCGGTCAAGGTTTTTGCTACAGGCTCCCTTTATAATGACACCCCTGACACACACACACACACAGACACACACAGACACACACATCAATATCCCAACAGGTCTGAAGAGGTCTCCTCTAATTAGTGAACTGAGTGAACTGATTCACTTACCCATCATCACTTGTGCACACACACACACACACACACACACACACACACACACACATACCCATCATCACTTCCTTCCCCTTGGAGTCTGGAGTTCTACTCCAAGCCGTAACCCCCCCCCCACACACACACACACCCCCCAACCCTACACTCAATAACCACGTTCACAAAATCAAATCAAAACAGCCCCCCCCCCCCCCATGCTCCCCACCCACCCACCCAGAAGGCAACAGTCCCATTTCTCCTTCCTCAGCAACCTGTACCGTACTTGATGTCCATTTTCAGGCTCCCGTAACTGCATTGCCCTCGTCTCTAACCGTATTCCTCCTGCTTTTCAATCACCTCTATCTGATAGTCCCCCACAGATGTCCTGCTCCCTGTGGGTCCTGGGAGACTGCTTCTCTCAAAAATATTAAGGGGGGGTGGGGGATAACTATTATCGTACTACCCAAAGGATTTGGTCTGTCTGTCTGCCCGTCTGCCCGCCTGTCTGCCCGCCTGTCTGTCTGTCTGTCTGTCTGTCTGTCTGTCTGTCTGTCTGTCTGTCTGCCTGCCTGCCTGCCTGCCTGCCTGCCTGCCTGCCTGCCTGCCTGCCTGTCTAGGCTTGCTGTCTAATTCCCTCTGTCTGTCGGTCTATAAAGGTGGAGATCATGGCTTCAGAGAGAAAACAAAACTGTCATGTGTTGCTTCTACCTACCTGTGCACTTAACACAGGTGATTTCACCAATTAGTTGATTTAACAATGCAAATCTAACCGCAATTGCTCGTATCACTTGGTTCAGCAGAAGACTGTAATAAACATGTAGCAGGGGTTTTACAGTCTAAAGGCAGGATTGCCACCTCTGTCTATAATACAGATCAGTCTATGCATCTCTCCACCTCGGAATTAACAACAGCTGTTTATCTTAATGAAAGTTAGTTACATAAACTTGTGTTATCTATCTATCTATCCATCCATCTATCTATCTCTATCTATACATACATTACATAATATATAGAATTTACATAATATATATTTGGTTTATACATAAACCAAAATGTTATATACATTTTTTTAAGCTGGACGTAGACTAGTGGGGACTGTAATAGACTGTACTTGACGGCTTGAGCAGTGCAAGCAACATGGTGCAGTATTAATGCACTACAACTGAGCAATAGGCCCTGACTCTCAGTCTATCTGTACCAAGCCAATCTATCCTGGGGCACTGTTATCAGCATATTTTAGCATTTTATTTCATAAGAATAAGCGCATTATCTTTCACAGTACTGCAGTCCACAAGTCATTGCAATGCATTTTCATTTAAATGTATATATTTATAGATATCAAATCATCTGTCTATCCACCTATAGGGATTAAATCAACTCTCTATCAGTCTCTCTAGCTATCTCTGTAGATTAAATCAAACTAGGTGCAGCATATGTGTCTGCTGGTTGAACAACTGAAGAACAAGCTCTTCTGTCCTCCTGTACAAGACTGGCACACACACACACACACACACACGCACACGCGCACGCGCACGCGCACACGCACACGAACACGAACACGCACACACGCACACGCACACGCGCACACACGCAGATACGCAGATACGACACAGACACACACACATACAGACACAGACACACACACACACAGACACACACACACACACACACTCTCTACTGTGCTTGAGAGAACTGAAAGCCATGCAGTTGATGAAATGCCCCATAGCCATGGTAACAACTTCCTTTTTTAAATCAGTCTGCAAGCTGCTTGAGCTGGTGAAGAAAACCCTGACCTCAGCCTAGGCTCTCCAACATGAAGCATTGATTTGGAACAGCAACAAAAACACTTCAAACTAAAGGGAGAAAGAGACATTAAATTGGCCTCTTACGGAGAATAAAAGTTGGAACAACTCAGAGGATGCGGATGATTGGAAAATGCTTCAGGTTGTGTGTGTAGGTAATTTTTACCTCTGGTGGTTATTAGTGAGACAAAAATCAATGATATATCGATTTCCTGTATCATCCAATATCGATTTCTTTATCTCGATTTTTTTCCCCACCTGGTACTGACAGTTTGATGGGTTTGTTTGTTTAATGTTACTTTGGCCATAACCACAAACTATCACCACAAAATTGACATTGTGTAACCTTTTTTTGCCAACAATGACCTCAGCTTGGAGGTATAACTCCAAGTCAGGCCCAACATCACGTGCATTGCCCCCAGCTCCACTGTTGCTCATTCTACTCTTTTCTAAAGTTACAGTGGTGCAGGAACAGGAGAATTGACAGAAAACAGACAGTTCTTGTGCCATTTCTGCAATGTGATCAGGTACATATGCCCTATGCTATCGTGATTAACCGGAATCACAGTTTGCCTCCAATTGTCCAGCCAGCCCTAGTGTAGGTTAAACAACCCTTTAAGGGGTGAATTATTGCCCCCTGTTCTTCTAGAATTCTACACGAACATTCTATAGCCCTCATAGAACTTTATGTTGAAAATCGCTCTGAGCATTTGTTACATCACAGGGGCAACTCTCAATTTTGCAAATGTTCTAATAACACATGTGTGCTTTTTGGAACACTCCGAGTAGCAGACAGATGCATGTGTGAATAAACGGCAGAGAAGCACGAGAGAGAGCGAGAGAGAGACAGAGACAGAGAGAGAGAGACAGACAGACAGACAGACACAGACAGACAGACGACAGACAGACACAGAGACAGAGACAGAGAGACAAAGACACAGACACAGACACAGACACAGAGAGACAAAGACAAAGAGAGACAAAGAACCAGAGACAGCACCTGTGAGGGACAGGGCCGCCATGATTATGCACAGTAACAGAGTGGGTCGTTGTCACCCTTGGTCCCGCCGCCAAGGGAAATCAGCACTTTCTAAACTAATTAGCCTGGCAAAAAAAAAACTGCTGAGGCTTAAATGCTTAATTACATCACGTTAAAAACGAATTACAGCCAGACAGACACTGCTGCATGCAATAACTAATATACATCAAACAGCCTCCCACTCCACACACACACACACACACACACACACACACACACACACACCACCAACAGCTTTGTCAACCAACACACTCACGGGGCCTTTTGTCCACCTCACCCTCATTTTCACCTCTCTCCCCCATGTGTGTGTGTGTGTGTGTGTGTGTGTGAGCCCTCTGATCCGCGTACTGTTCCATCATGTGAGTAAGTGTGCCTGGCTCTGTGTGTGTGTGTGTGTATGGGTGCGTGTGTGTGTGTGTGTGTGTGTGTATGTGTGTGTGTGTGTGTGTGTGTGAGAGCCCTGTGACCCTCATACTGTGTCATCATGTGAGTAAGTGTGCCTGGCTCTGCGTGTGTGTGTGTCTGTGTGTGTCTGAGTGTGTGTGTGTGTGTGAGATGTCCTTGAAGGATCTTTAACACTATGCCTTTACTACAACCACTGTCCTTAAGTGTCCTATAAAAGCTTCAGCTTTCCTCCCATTGCCTGGCTGTTGGCACACATGCCCCCTTGTTAAATGAAGTTTCAGCGGTCCAAATCTAAAGAGACTTTCACAGCTGACAAGAGTGAGCGGTCAGCCATGGAGGTTTTAACCTTCACTAATGTCATCCACACACCCAGAGCCACTGCAGCTCACAGGAGAGAGAGGCCGGCCCAGCAGCCTGAACGGATCACATGAGCCATCAGAGGGGTGAATCTCTGCACTGACTGGACTGACGTGCAAGATGCCGACTTCAGAAATATTTATTAAATTACCAATTCTATTTTTCATAGTTATTAATTGTATCATTACATTACATTTAGTAGACACTTTTATCCAAAGGGACTTACAACAGAGGATACAGAGCCACAGATATGCAGGGGAAATGAGAGTTAGCAAGAACATAACAAAATACTGTCCTGCAAGTGCAGACATGGTACTTCGTTAAGTGGAGGTTGGTGTTGTTAGGAAGGGAAGTGCTCCTGGAAACCAAGGGTCCTCAAGAGCTTATTAAAGGTAGAAAGGAATGACCCTGGTCTCTTGGCAACTGGTAGCTTGTTCCCCCATTGGGGACAAGGAAAGAGAACAGTGTCCACATTAACATTGAACTGTGCTGTTACCATTTGCACAATAAAGTGCCGTCTATTCAGGTTAGATATTGATGCACATTTAACCCTTTTAACGCACACATACAGTAATAATTAGAGGTTATTATGAAATAAAAGCCCTGCCACATACTTGCTCCAACCAATTTGTGGACCAGCTGATCTTAATGACTGGTCCCTATAGACAAGATAATGAGGGAAATCACCTGTGTGAAGTGCCCAGGCAGAAGGTATACATGTAAGGGTTCGGAGTTTCCAAAGCCAGGATGTCCACCTCTGTACACAATCCTGCAGGGCCACAAGATCCGTTCCCCCCCCCCCTTTTTCTGACAGACACAACAATTGCAATTTGATCTGCAGTACAATTTTGAATATCAGGCTGAGGTTTAACGCTTCACAGTTTGCTTTAAT
>CM059285.1:25606453-25618953 GCA_030347295.1 Setipinna tenuifilis
AAGACAGTGGTGGAGTCTGCGTAGCAGGAAGTGGGTCAGACACAGGTGAATGCCAGAGACTAGAAGCTTCTTCTTACTCTAATTAACACAAGGATAGATATAATACGTAGATAATATATTATAGATATAATACATAAATATAATATTACTGATATAATGTCTACAAAACAGTGGACGGACATAAAGCATTACCATCGACACCATGGGTTCATATAGTCTTCCTTTGCCCAGAGGCCTTTTGTGTCATACTTCTTAAATCAAACTCCTAACTACCCATGACTACCCTGGTAATACAAAGGATAAATAAGGAACAGTATCCTATAGTAACCCACATAGTAAAGTTTGGCAAACTCTGCTATGTGAGAACTCCAACTTAAGATCTTAAAGCCGCCTTGTACCGTATCTCTTATGGGGTTTTTATAAGAAGCAGATCAGAAGTCCATTAGATCTTACTTCTATCTAAGAGACAAAGATAAGCCTGTTGTAAGACGTAACATTTTTCCTCTTGGTGTGTTTTTTTTTTTCTTCCACATCCTCTCTTTCAATTCAGCCACCTCCATCCACTCTCACATGCATAGCCATTATCGTTGTTAACCGCAGCTTCCCTTTAGCATCGCTGCTAGCTCGCCAGCTGCACATTCATCCTGGTTAATTAACCTGGTGGAAAAAGGCACCTTTCACCGCCTCAGATCGACGCGTCTGTCAAGACAAACACCACTAATTACCACATCTTCCCGTGTTCACTCAGCCATAGCGAAAAAGACACTGCTCACTTAATCATGCAAAGTGATAGTCATCAGGGCTTTTTTTTTTCTTTTCTGAAAAGGGGCCTTGCAGCTGCTTGCAGACTTATCTGCTATACTGTGGAAAATGAAAGGCTTTTGTGGAGACTGACACAAAAAACAGAATTTTGAGGACTT
Organism: Setipinna tenuifilis; assembly: GCA_030347295.1. NCBI lineage: Eukaryota > Metazoa > Chordata > Actinopteri > Clupeiformes > Engraulidae > Setipinna > Setipinna tenuifilis. The sequence goes on from CM059285.1 coordinate 25,607,374, forward strand.
GTAAGGTACAGAGAGAGGCAGAAAGAGAGAGAGAGAGAGAAAGAGAGAGAGAGAGAGAGAAAAAGAGAGAGAGAGAGAAAAGGAGGAGATCTCCCCCTTGGTTCCCTACAGATGAGGCAAATGAATTGTTTAGCGCTACGCGGCGAGCATGCTAATCAGCACTGACTGATCATCTACTGTGCCATTCTTTGTCCATAGGGATGCAGATAGGACAGGACAATAGCAACTGTCCAGGCCTAATGCGAGTGTTTTTTCGCTTTCTCGCAGGGGTGCCTGCAGCAGGGGGAATAAAATGCCTTTTATCTGACAACAACAATGGATGGTTCAGATGACTAGCACCCATCATTAGTCAGCATTTATACAAAAGCTACACAACCCACATCCATCAAAACATACACCCCCACCTCCTCCTCACCACCTCACCACCACCCCCTCCTTTTAAAAAACAAAGACCAGCAAGACAACAAGGACGATTTGGATACAGGGAGGATGCATCACCTATAAAAACTTGACAAAAGCAAATGAATTCCTACCTGAATACCTACACAGCAATGATCAAGAAGAGCTTTGGAGAAATGTATTTAATAGTGCCATAAAGGCCAGCACGGCGGGCCAGTGGGAGACATCAATATTGGCGGTGTGTGTGTGTGTGTGTGTGTGAAAAACTCATTTTAGATAGCGATGGCGAAACAAATTGAGTGTCAGCCGGCTGCGGTGCGGAGTACCCAATGCAAATGCACCAATATCTGCTCACTTAGGGGCCTACAAACAGCCATTAAACAACTAGCCACGGAGTAAGTCTCCATTTTGTACTAATACTCTCGCATGAGTGAAACGAAATAGTCAGATACATACACAAATGTAATCTGTCAGTCGTGCCACCCGGTGCAGAAACATGATCCCATGGGCTCACAAGTCAATTTGTGACATAATAGTAAAACAAGGTAACCTTGGTGGGGTCCCCCTGGAAGATTCACTCACTGTCCCTCTGTCCGTCTGTCTGTCCATCCTTACCCAATACACACACTCTTTCCACCTCTCCCTGATACACAAACTACTTCCATCTCTCACCATAACACACACTCCCAACCTTGGTGGGGTACCCTTGCAGATTCACCTTACTGTCCCTCTGTCCGTCTGTCCATCTTTCCCTGATACACACACTCTTTCCACCTCTCCCTGATACACACACTCTTCCATCCTTCCATCTCTCAACTATACCCACGCTCCCCATATTTCTGAACCTATTCAAGTCCTCCCATTCCCCTTTCCATGTTTTTTTTCTGCTGAGGAATGGGATTTAAGAATCAATCTATGTCCCAAGCTACATTTTGTCCGGGGGTTTCCGAGCTCCTCTTCTTCCTCCTCGGCTCCTGTGATATCTCTCATTCATTTTCAGTCCCAGATAGCGATAGCGAGACGCCACCTCATTAGCCAAGGTCACCCTTGGCACTCCAATTGTCAGACGGGATTTTTTTTTCCCTTCCGAAAAGTGCTTGAATTGCATTTATTAGAAGCGCCCTCTCGTAGACTCAGAGTGATGCAGGTGGAATCTCACAGCGAATTGCAGACTCATTTTGGAGACGCCAACACTACATCACACACTAACGCTAAAGACAATAACAATAGATCAAATAGAGGACAGATTGAGGTAGAGGGGAAGTTACAAAACGTCTTACGGTTATAAGGCTGGCACTGAGGCACTGTGTGGTACACTGAATTAGTATATGTTATCATAAACACACATCAGTTAAACAATGTGATTTTAGTGTTCTATTTTGTGTTCTATTGTTCCATTTTTAGTGTTCTATTGTTCTATTTTTGGTGTTCTATTCTACACTGGGGCACTGGGGCAAACACTTAGGTGGTGCATTGTTATATGCTAGGTCTGCTAGATGCTAGATCTTAGGGTTATAATGTTGACACAGAAACACTATATGTGGTACACTGAGTAAGTATGTCATACACACCCACCATTTCAACAAGTTTTAACTGCAGTTTAAGTGTGTGTTTGTAGATGTGCATGTATGTGTGTGTGTAAGGGAGAGACACATAGAGAGAGAGAGAGAGAGAGAGAGAGAGAGAGAGAGAGAGAGAGGGGGGGGGAGAGAGAGAGAGAAATGGAAAAAGAAAGGGAGAAAAAAAGAAGAAAAAGAAAAAAAGAGGGAGTGTGCGGGACTGGTGACTGGTGGGAGAGTTGGTCTAACAGCTGGATCTGCTTTCATTCCTGCTGTGTTGTATCCAATATCCAACATCTGTGACATCTCACTAAGCTTACACTGTGCTCAGTTCTCTCTGTACACTAAGACGCAGCATGACTCTGACAAAAACCAGCCGGAGAGCTAATGAGGTCCTTGACATGAGGACAGATGGGTTAGTCTCAAACATATTGATGGGGACCAACTCAGAAGGAACATGTACCATGAATCAAGAGAAAGGTGCAGTCCTATTGGTAGATGAGAGGGCCAATGAGAGGTCAGATTGGCACTGGATTGTTTCAAATCAGTTTATATTTTCAAACAAAACTTGAAAAAAAGTTAAGCCTTGCTTATAAAAAGCCTTGGCATTAAAATACTCTTCAAATGCAGACAACAGATATAGGAGGTGGTGGCTTCATGTGGTCCCAGTGAGATGGTCCACTGAGAAGTATCTGCTAAGTATAGTGTATTGTATTGTAATGTAAAGTAATGTAATGTCTACATCCAATACACAATAACACCCCCCTCCCGTGCTCGTTCTCAAGGCCCTGTAGTATGCAAATCTCTCAACACAAACACACACACACACACACACACACACACACACACACACACACACACACACACACACCCATACTAACACACAGACATGAGCAACATAGACACACACACACACACACACACACATAGAAGGAAATGGACATGGCAGTGCAGAAACACAGCATGTGGCCAGTAAACAGACACCAACAAACAGACTGCCCTCAAGCAACGACTGTGCCAACCCAGACAGTCGTGATGACAACCCTTTGTTCTTACAATAGAATAGAATGGAATCGAACAGAACAGAATAGAATAGTATGCCTTTTACTGTAAATTAACATTTACAACAACATTGAGGCTTGAAAATGCTGTGAAAAAAGAAGTAGATTCTGTTGTAATGGGTTTTGATGAAATCAGGCTCCTAACGTATCTTTGCACCGTTATGAAACTGTATCACATGACTTCCTGTAAGTTGTTGGTTTTTGAACACTTCCTGTTCATAGTTTCAGGTTCAACAAAGCCTCAGCAACTGACATGTAGGTACTATAAGTAAATATATGGACATTTTTTTTTAAACCAACTACTCTTTTTATGTTGGCACTGTTTTTTTGGTGAAATGATAAATTTGACCAAATAAATAAGTCTGTATCCTGACAGTGCAGCTGAATTTTGTTGTATTGTCTTACAGTGACAATACAGACAGTCATCTCTCTATAGTCTACCTTAGTTGCATTGTATTAGCTTTATTTTACACAGATTTCACACTTCTATATTGAACCCTGTCTATTATTAACACAACACAAGCTCCATTTTCACTCAACACTCTGACACCTAAGATCATAAATACACTCAAAGTCTGTTCATCCTGCCAAAAAGCAAGAAAATTCCCTAACCCAGGCCAAGACATGTCACGATACAGTTTTAATTACAGTAGATTTACACCACTATTTTACAACCACTTTTGGCAGCAGAGGAATACAGGGGACAGAAAACTGTCAGAGAAACAGTGAACATCACAATGCATTGTGGCAGAGTGCGGAAAAATCAATACAGGGAGTGATGAGAGAGAGAGAGAGAGAGAGAAAGAAAAAAAGAGAGAGAAAGAGAGACAGACAGACAGACAGAGAGAGGCAGAAAGGCAGAGAGGCAGCGAGAGAGATACTCCAGACACAAATTGCACAAGATTTCAAGATTCTGAAAAACCAGCAGATGGAAGCCAATTAAGCACTCAACGTGGACTTTAACTCTGACACGGGCACAACACTTCATGGGTGCCATCATGAAGTCACCGTGCACACATGAAAGAGAATAATAATAACCTTTACTTGTATAGCACAGTTCATACATACAAGATGCAGCTCAAAGTGCTTCACAGTTTGGCAAGGTCACAAACAAGACAGCATTTCTTGCAGTCTAATGGCATCGGAGTAATTGAATGCAAAAATGGGCAAACGAGGGGGAAACCTGCAACTCCAGTTTCGGAGACAGACTACCAAGCACTACCAAGTGAGCTAAAAGCCAGGCTATTAGCCAAGCCAGTAGTGCATCCTTTTGAGGTGTCAGGAAAGAGGGTTTACTAACGTTCTACGCCAAGCCGTGCTAGCCGTCGCCTGTTACACCAGGCTCTCCAACACTGGAAACTGCCTGGCGAAACAGCTCTCAGGGGAATTTGCTGAAGTGTTCATAGGACCGACTGTGTAAGGGATAATGGATGACTGCGTTTGCATATGTAAGGGATAACAGCCACCGAGCCGTGCATTTGACGGAATTAATCAACGCTGGCAAACAAATAACTTCCCGACACCAAGCAAAAGGCTCTTATCCTGCTTATGGCCCCGGTTACCACACGCAAGAATTTAGGAAGGGAGCGAAGAGACCTCAGAGAGGAAAACCACCAAGCACCAGGACCTAGTCCAACAATGCAGGGACAAAGGGATGGCAGGCCTGGGTATTCCCAGTTGAGGTCGGCTGCAGGGGTTTCCCGGCCCAGTCTGTATGGAAAACGCCAACAGCCCTGGGAAAAGCAGGAAGGGAGAGGAAGAGAGCCTTCCGTAGGGCTAGGGGTGGCAGCAGAGAGGGCCTCTTGCTGGCCTTGAAACAGGTGGGAGGAGTTGAGCTGGTGGGTAGGAGAAGATGGGCAGGGACTGGATCTCGCTGCCAGCCCACCAACTGCAGGGCGTTGTGGTTTTAGGGTCGAAAAATCCCAGCGAAAGTTGGATGCCACATTGCCACCTGATGACCTCTTCTCATGGGTCAAAGCTACAGACATTACTTAGTGACTGTTAAGAGGTAGCATCAGCCAAGATGTATCAGATAGATAGATAGATAGCTAGACAGACAGACAGACAGACAGACAGAATACAGTCCATATATCATAATTAATCACCTTATGGGCACCTTTCTGCCATCACTTTCTTTCTTAACTTCAGAACATCTCTGTCTAGCAAAATATTAAGCTCCTTATGTACAGCCAGCCTTGTATAATCACAAAATAGTAAATGGTTAAAAAATAGTAAAAACAGGTTAAAAAAACAAACAATAATAATAGCTATACTTGTGTGTGTGTGTCACAAATGAAACAGCAAATGCAAATGAAGACTAAAATGTTTCTAGCTTTTGCCTCGATGTGAAGGATATGAAAAGGAAAACAGAGGGGAGATTGGAAAAGGAGAAAACACAAAACACCTGTCAGTGAGAATCATGCATCTGCCAGTCATGGGGGGAGAGAGGCAGAACCCCCCTCTGATGGCACATACATTTTTATTTCGGAAAGCCTTCATGTTCCTCAAAAAGCTCCCAGACGGACATTAAATAAACCGTCATCAAGGCTTACAGCAGCGGCAGACTTTTGCAGAGCCAGACACTGTGGACTTTCAGACATCACAGCTCTCCATCTTGGCTCTTGGGTTTTCCATTGCCCCCCCCACCTCAAACACACACACACATACATACACACACACACACTCTCTCTCACACACACACACATCCCCAAATGACCCAGAGCGTTCCATCTGATTACAGATTTCAGAAAACACAGCCTTCCAAAAGCCACACCAGGTGATGTAAACACGGACTGTTAATCAAATCCACCAGTGGTGCTGGCTCCACTCCAGCCCTGCGTGAGGCCACAGGCAAGGACATAAAACTGACACCGGGTTCGTGTAGGAACACATCTTTGATTGGCATGCATGGCGGAGGGATGAGATAGTAGCGGTGTTTCCTGCAGGGAATTTGTTAGTTAAGGTTGGTGGTTCTCTCTGGGGAGGTGCAAGTGGGTGATGGCGGAGGAGAAATACATCACTTAAAAAACATTATTCATATTAGTTATTTTTTGAATTATGTTTTGCTTGTAGCTTTCCAGCTGGTGTGGCGGAAAGGCAATTGATGAGGTGTCTTGCCACACATACTCCTATAATTTCATCTTAACTTTCACATTGCCTGCCCCCCCCGCCCCCCCCACAAGTCTAATTTTAGAGTTCTACTGGGACACCATTTGGTTAAGGTCGAAGTGATGTACTGTTAATGTCAGAGGCGGACAAACTGGATTGAGAAAGTAAAAGTTCTGCCATGTATTCCTTTTGCCTGTGCTCTCAACACAGGTGATTCCACTAATTAGCTCATCTACCTAGGGATCAGCTGCATCAGAGAATTGGCTGGAACAAATATGTGGCAGGACTTTTACTTTCTGCACCCGGGATGACCACCTCTGGTTAATGTGTTTGCTTTAACTAAAAACCACTGGGGGGTAAAACAGTGGAGGTGATGCAAACACAAGACTGTCAATCCACGAACCCACCAGTGCTGACCTCACTGCATCACTGCATAAAGCTACTGACAGGGACATCAAACAGACACCCAGTTTGGGTGGTAACACGCTTTGATTGGCACGTCTGGAGGGAGGTGGAAGCCTTCTGAAGGTCAACTGGTCAGGAAGGGTTTTGCAGTTTGCATCTAGAGGCAGCAATCACACACAGTCTCTCTCTTTCCTTCTGTATCTCTCTCTCTTTCTTCATTTCTCTCTCTCCCTGACAGACAGACAGACCCACACCCACACACACACAGACACAGACACACACACACCACTGCACTCATGTCAGTCAATCAAACATCAGCAATTACCCCACACAGGCAGACAGCACTTCAATGAACATGACAGCCATGATGTTCTGGGGCTCAGCACCTTCCTGTTTAAAACACAGGCCAACGGTAGCATAACGGCTTTCCTGACGCCAACACAATTGGGGCTCCATTTAAAACCATCTAAGCTGCAAATGTGTCTATTTGCGGGAGGTGTTTTTATCACCGGGTGCTACTAAAGGGAGTACAAAAGAGGCCTTTTGTGTGGCATCAAACCCATGAATGTGCTATGTACACAGAGCAGAGGTGAAGAGTGTCATTCTGAATAACAATAATATACCATATCATAATACGGGGGAAATGAGGACAAACAATTGCTCGAAAGATTATTTAAATTCCTAACACTCTTCAGTCAAGTATGGTCAAGCATGTCTAAAATAGAATCCAGGACACACATAGTACAAGTGCATAACCTCAAACATACAAATGAGGTTATTTTCATTCACACTTTCTTTTATCAGTAACATGCGTCTTCATAATAGACTTGCAAGTGTTTAACTCAGTTGTTCCAAGGCACTCTTCCGTGCAACATCTATTATTGAAATCAATCTCATCAGACCAGTAGCCCACTACAATAAAGACAAGCCTTGATCCCATGAGACAAGAAGTGAAAGAGAATGAGATATGCCTTCCTGCAGGTTTAAATTCGTATACGAATCCACAATGATGCATATGGAGAAGGTTTTTTAAAAGAGGGAGAGAAACATTAAAAGTCATGCAGTTTCACCTGCGAGGTTGGAATTTTTATCCGTTTGTAAAAGCGACAGGTGTGGAATCAACCGTTACGGGCTCGAGATTCATCTCACAGCTTTTGTCATCAGTTAGCCTACTTTCAACCTTCGACAGAAGAGATGATTACACGACACCACTGCCTAACGAAAAACCCCATTGCCACAGTCAAGGATTACCAAGTAAGGATTAGCACCAGAAAATCTCTGTGGTCTCTTTATATTAATGGTCGCCAAGGTTGCTGACTGAAATTAACATCCCATTCAGTTGACTGAAAATGGGATGATCACGGGTAAGGAAATACACCACAGGGGGATGGATAACAGACAAGGGCGCTTGGGAAACCGTGAATATCTCCCTAAAGCTTGCAAGCCCTAGCCCCACGGTCCTACTGGGTAAACTCGGGCGATTCGTCCAATGAAGCACTTATTACAGCCAAGCACCAGCATCCCGAAACGAAACAGAGAGGCTAATTCAGAATGACAACACTGAGGATTGTGGGCACTGTCTCAACGGAGACGACTGACCTGGGCAGCTAAAAAGAACCTAGAAATCTATGCATTTTTTAATTACACCGTTAATAAATTAAATTGATCTCTCACGGCGGCTGCTGCTGTTCTTTCTTAGGATTGGTTATGTAGGCTACTGCCTTCGGAGAAAGGTGCTCCCTGGTCATACATGGCACTCCTGGAAGTGGCAAGTTCAAAACACCTGGTGCGGTGACTAGGTTAAATGTTGACATTCATCATTAGCTCATTCAAACGATGTATTTGTAAATTACGCACAGAGTCGCCACGGTTTACAAAATATATTTTAAAAGACCATGCCACGGCTGCGGTTCCTGGAGGGATTTTTTTTAAACAAAGAGAAATCCACTGTCAGTATCCTTCACATCTCGCCGCCAGCTCCCACTCGCTAGCTATGACAACAGGCAACAGTGCACCCAGCCCCACATGCAAGCGTGGACAAGCAGCGGTGCAAAACAGCATCGCTCTGCACGCACGCAGTCATACTCAATATAATCACTGGGTGTTAGTCTTTTCTTTAAACAATAGACCGGTGAGCTGCACGAGCTGCCTAACGACATGATCTGTGAACATGCAGGCGAGTAAGGTAAAGCCTAAAACAGGTATAAGAGTTCAAATAAAAATTGGTTGCGAAATGTATTATCCAGCCCGTAGGCTACACTGTAACGGCGTCTCCAAATGACTGTTTTTCCATGAAGAAAATGGTAGAAAGTAGCCTACAATGTAGATCTTTATCCTGTTTTCAAGTTTTAGGCATATTACATAAACGTATTATTTGATGGAAAATTTACATTCCAATTTTATGCCAAAATTTAATATTAAGAAGCGCATAATGTAACCAACAATCAAAAAAATATGCATCAGCCAAGGCTGTACAAAGCGCGACAAAATCAACAGTCATTTGTACTTCTTATGCACAAAGAAGTTTGGAGTACTCGCTTTGAAATCCACGAGAAGTTAAAATTTCCGTGACTTTAGAAAAAAAAACATACCCACGATGCTGTATGGGCGCCTTCCTGGTTCATCCACGCGCAAAGAACCCCGCGAGGTGATCCACATTTGTCTCCTCTGATTTTAACCGTCGTCTGCTAACGTCCGATCCTGACATGAGTCCAGGGACCATGAAAAGAAATCAAGGATGGTGGTGGTGACTGCGTCCTGCTGCCAACTAGGGAGGTGGTCGCTCGCTGTTTATGTTGTCTTCCTTATTTTAAAACCAATAGCATTGTTGCCCCACCCCTAAGCCCGTTTGACCTATCAGAGTGATACCCTGAAGTCGTGGGCGCGTTTTGTTTCTCCCACACCCCTGGTTTAAGACCACCTCTGTGGGGAATTCTTTAAAATGAAAATGGAATTTGGAGATTTTGTCAACAGTTGTTAGCAATAGGGTTTACGTCACGAAAACCGTCTGCAAAACCCACCAGCCACATCTAAGAAAATGTGGGTGGCTATGAGTTATTGGCTCAGTTTCAGCAATACAATGAAAACAAACATGAATGTTTTTTTCTCCAATTTACAGAGGTATAAACAAAGTGTGATAGTGTGCATCACTCACCGAGTCCTCTGCACTCTGACTTGCCATGTATCAGGTGGAATAAATAAACTTTTCAAAATATAAACCTTGACTAGTCACTGACAAATAAATGATGAAACTTACCAGTCACTCAACAGAAAATGATTATGTTTGTGTCTAAAATCTACCAGCCACTACTGTATTAAACCAGTATTTGGCTGGTGGCTGGTGTGGATTTCCATCCCAGAGTGTGTATCCTTTTTGTGTTTGTTTCTACAACACACAGCCAGAGAGTCGGATAGATAGAAACACAGCTATTTTATTTCACTAATTTAAAAACATCCGTGTTGCATCTTGGTCTGGACACAGTGAAAACAAAAACTTCTGGATACTCTGATACAGAATCGTGTTCCCATTCTAATAGGGCTTCCCCAGTGATGATACACTTGTGACCACAAAGGACTTTTATGAGACTAAATGAAAGATTTAAGGTCATGGGTAGTGTGAAAAGACTGTGACTTAGTACTCGCCCAAAGGTCCTAATTGAGGAGGACCTTTCTGTCTATCTGTCTGTCTGTCTGTCTCTGTCTCTCTTTCTCTATCGTTTTGTGTGAAAAATGATTGTCTTAGAAAGTATAAGAGTTATTTGGCTGTTGTATGTCTACCACAGTAATATATCACTTTGGTTTAGTGTTATTCCTGCCCCCTATTTCATTTGAATAAAACAAAGAAGTTTGGCAGAAGTCAGAAGGTTTTTGCTGCAGTTAACACTTTTATATCTTCATGTATCCTCCTGCCTAAAGCGGCTACAAAAACACATGATGTTACAGAGACTTTTATTGCAATTCATAAATTCTAATCTTTTGGGAGCACTTCTGTGGAAATTCTCTTGCTGAACAGGACACACGGCTAAATGGCTCTTGATCACACTGCTACTGCAGCACACAGGGAGGTTAAATTAGCCCACACACAGGGTGCAATGCTAGACCTCCAGCTACAGAACAGCTTCATTTACTACACTGTACAGGATTGATTTTTTTAAATTATACTTTGTTGTACCTTTAAAGGGACATAGCCTGGGGAAAAGAATATACCCATGAACCTGTTATATGTACAGTGTGTGTGTGTGTGTGTGTGTGTTATATTATGCATGTATGTATATATAAGAAGTATAGTATGTGTGTAAGTCTATACACATAAGCAAGGGGGGAAACAAGTAAAAAAATAAAAGTAAAATTGAAAATGTACAGCATATGCTACTCACCTTTCAAACAAATGTGTTGCAAAGTTTCAAATGATACGATGGCAGTTGAAATAACCTTCCCTGATCACACTGGCAGCTACCTGTGTGTTAAACAGTTCTAAGAGTTTACAAGACACTGGGAATCATGTCTGAAGGTTTCTACACATGGCATAAAACGGAGAAAACAATCCTCTGTTATCGGGAGCGCTCATATTACCATGTGTCCAAAGTGATAAAAGGAGACAACCCATGGGCTTCTCTAGAAGAACGCTCCCTGCTTCTGAGCATTCCCTGGGAAGCCCCCTTACAGCGCAAACATACATTTCTGTTTTGTTCTTCTTCTTCTTCTTTTTTCTGCTCCAGCCTACTAGCTGTCTTACTTCCCCCAATCTGACAGTTTGTCGTCTCTCTCTTTTCCCTTTATCTGTTCCTCTACCCCTTCCACTTCTCATCTCTCTCTCTCTCTCTCTTTCTCTCTCTCTCTCTTCCTCTCTCTTTCTCTCTCCCTCTCTCTCTCTCTCTCTCTCTCTCTCTGTCTCTCTCTCTCTGTCTTTCGAATCCATTTGTGTTTTCCACAGTGTCAGTCTAATTGAGGGATATTTGCTATGCTGCAGTAGTGGCTTAGCTTCCCTGACAGCATGGCTGAGGTATAACAAGACCTCTGGTTGGGGCCGAGCTCTGTTCTGACACACT
>CM059285.1:25623953-25816453 GCA_030347295.1 Setipinna tenuifilis
TAACACAGCAACATGGAAGGACTGTGCATTTTTACGGTTCTGCTAAACTTAGGGTAGGGTAAGGTAGGGTAGGGTATAGTAGGGTAGGGTAGGAAAAGACAGGATAGGATTAACTTTAATACTCCCCCAAGGGAAAAACGTAAGTGTTACCATGGACAACATACAGCAAAACAAGACAGACAAATAAGATGCCATGCAGCAGCACATTAACAAACACACAATCGGTGGATTACTTAATGTAAAAAATAGACAATAAAACAAACAGGACTTTAAGCAGGAATGTGTATGCGACTCTGTCAGCAGGGCGTCTAAGTCTAAGTTTGTCTGCATCCACCAGTGGCTATGGAGCTGAGGCACAGAGGAAGGGTTATGTGAGGAGAGGAGACTAAGTACTGGGGGTTACTGGGCCCTGGGGGTGGGTGGCTGGTTTGATGCGTGACTGCTCTGCTTGTGGGATTTGGCCAGTGTATCATCAGAGAAAGAAGCCGGAGCATATATAAGATATGTGTATTTTCACACCAGCTTTGTGATGCCAGTGCAAAAAAGCTCACACCACACGCTTTCTCACTTTCTCATTCTCTCCCTCTCTCTCTCTCCCTCTCTCTCTCTTTCTGTCTGTCTTTCTTTCCCTCTCTCTGTCTTTCTCCCCCCCCCAACCCATTCTCTGTCTCTCTCCCTCTCTCTCTTTCTGTCTCTCTTTCTTTATCTCTCTCTCCCTCTCTCTGTGTCTCTTTCTGTCTCTCTCTCTCTCTATCTCTGTTTCTCTTTTTCTGTGTGTCTCGCTCTCCCTCTCTCCCAAACAGCACATCAATTCAAAGTCATTTCTGAGATCCTCTAATCCCAGATAGAGTCATAAGGTCTGTGGAAATCACTAGGGCGAAGATACAGCCGGAGGAAGGATTTATAAATGTCACACCAACTATCTGGGAGGTAGGAGAGAAAACTGGCTCTCCTGTCATGTAATATTTTAATATATAAACATGTATTTCTACATGTAACCCTTTGAGGACTGAATTATTATTTTCCCCTGTTTTTCTAGAATTCTACACAAACATTCTATAGCTGTCATAGAACCTATATGTAAAAATCCCTCAGAGCATTTGTTACATCACAGTGGGAACTCTCAATTTTGCTAATGTTCTAATGACACATGTGTGACTGTACTCTTTAAGGGTTAATAATAATAAAACAATAATTGCCATTTATGCAGAACACAATACAAAAAGCACCACATTATAAACAAGAACACTGGCCTAATAAACATTTTAGTGAAAATAGAAGCATAAAGGATGTAAAAGAAGGATAAAAATACTAGTTTGTAGATCTAGTTTAGAGAGTATCTACCAGGCTAAACATGTGTTTGTTTGTTCTGGAAGGCATTGCTGCCACCACTGATAATTCATGTGGGGTTAACACAGTCTATCCCCTCCCACATTGGAGTCTTGTTTACGTCTTGGAGGTGCCTCTTTTCATAGTGTTGAAGTGTTTTGCATGTTCAGACTTCACACAAACTAGTTTAAAGTTCATAAGGACATAACATTCACATTTTAGTTCTCCGCTTCATTTAATTTTACCTTAAAAATGTAAGGACAAACAGTCAGGGAGTATTTCTGCGCCCATCTTTGAAAATAAACCCTCCTTACACTCAACTGCTCACCCCTACCACCTTTAACTGGTGTGTCTGTTTCGTTCTTCACAACTGAGACCGTAACCTTGCTTTACCATTTTATTTTTTATCTAAGCAGTGATTCAGAGTCTCACCAAAATGTGAACTAATTCAATGTCTTCAGTTATAAATGTGTGAGGTTCAATTCACACTGCATTGTTTAATGAACCAATTCTTTTGGTTTTAGTTCATGAGCAACACTGCCAAAATGGATCTTTTCCACTCTTCTTGCTTTTCCTACTGCGCTCAGTGGAGTGTGGCCTATAGTGTTTTATCAGCTAGCTCCTTTGCTGTAAGTTTGGGTAATGAGGCTCTTCATTCCTCTATGCTGTGTGTGTGTGTGTGTGTGTGTGTGTGTGTGTGTGTGTGTGTGTGTGTGTGAGAGAGACAACACAAAATGTCTTGGCGCGTGTTGTTTTACATTCAAAGAGAATTCATCATAGACAAAAATTATTGACATTGAGTCATATCAACATGTCTTGGTCATGAATTCACAAAACTTTAGTTTACCACATTACACCAATCTAAATGAAGCATACATACGCCTGTGATGGTATAAATGTATGGCAATAATAGATTTCATTATGCTTTCCCGAGTACACTTCGGCCATCAGGTGGAAGACATTTTCTCAGAGAATCAGAATCAGGTCTCTCTTGTGTAATGGTGGACACGTCTCCTGCTCCATCCACACAGACTCAGTATTTGCCGTGTAAGGGGAGAAGACGAGAGGCACTGTACATGTGGTAGCAATCAGGGTTTCCGGGCCTGTTCACTGTGAGGTTTGTTTACTGTGTTTGCACTTACGTGTGTGTGTGTGTGTGTGTGTGTGTGTATGTGTGCGTGCGTGCATGTGTGTCAGTATCTGTGCATGTTTGTGTGTATGTATGTGCATGTGTGTGTGTGTGTGTGTGTGTGTGTGTATGTGTGTGTGTGTGTGTGTGTGTGTGTGTGTGTATGTGTGCGTGCATGCATGTGTATGTGTGTCAGTATCTGTGCATGCGTGTGTGTGTATGCACATGTTTGTGGGTATGTGTGCGTGTGTATGTGTGTGTGTGTGTGTGTGTGTGTGCGTGCGTGCATGTGTATGTGTGTCAGTATCTGTGCGTGCGTGTGTGTGTGCATGAGTGTGTGTATGTGCATGTTTGTGTGTGTGTGTGTGTGTGTCTATGTGTGAGTGCATACGTGCGTGCGTGTGTGTGAGAGAGAGAGGGTGTGTGTGTGTGTGTGTTGGTCAGGATCCAGTACTAAACCACCACAATGTTTTACACTAATTTAGCAAGAGATGAAAAATGTGTGCCTGCGAGGATCGGGGGTGTGTAACATGTGTGTCTTACGTAATACTCAAAGTCTGAGAGCACCAGAAAGAAATGTCTCTCCAAAAAGCTAGTTTACCTGTTTTGGCTTTTTTGCGAACACTGCTTATTTGGGGCTGTTTACTTCTCTGTGGCTTGAGAGGCGATAAAATGTTCCATGTTATTGAAATCTTGAACCCCATAGACTGTTATGCCATGACACCCTAAAACTCTCCCCTCTCATTTTGAGGAAGCCGTTGCTGTATTTTTCTCTCACAACAGGCATTTCCTTTTATTTAAATGAGAAACACACATACCAAGCAGTAGGCATGTTCATGCCTTAAATAAATGTAGTCCAAGGGCAATAGCCTACTTGTTGGGATATCACATTATATATGATTCTATCTCATAAAGATGCCCTTTGATGCTAAAAAGCTTGTTGCGGTTTTCCCACACAGAATAAAAACCAATGGTGATATCTTCATTCTTCTTGCATATGACTCCTCTGTAAACAGGTTGAAGCTTGTAGACTTGTTCCACTGTCAACACTGCAATGTAGACACACAATAATTACATCATTATGAGAACATGGAGTAGGGTGGCATACACTTTGAGGTCAAGAGTCTTAAAGCAGAAATGTGAACAGAAATGTTCCATACTACACTCGTAAAAGTGCTGCTTAGAACCAACTTAAAACACTAACAAAAACTTAAATTAAGGCAATATGCTGTATAGGTGTTTTTTTTTTACATTGGTTTAGTCACTTGCAGTATTTAACTAACATATGCTCATCATGATACTTGGAAATGATAGTGCAAAAAAGGTAAAAAAGTTGGTTAAGATTAATGCAGCACATTGCCTCGATATTTAAGTTAAATAAAAGTATTACAGTATTGGTAGGCTATAGTATTATAGTGAAAGTACTATAAAAGTAAATGCTTTTTAAGTCATTTCTAAACAGCTTTTTCACAGTGCACAATTTGAAGTGTTCGTTTATCTCAGGGTGTGTGTATGCCTCATGCGTGGGTTACTGACATGTTCACGGATGTCTCTTCGGATGTGCTGTCAACAGCCTGACAGAGGTGCGGGAGATATTAGCGTGTGAATGCACACTCAACCTCCTGTGGATTGATTCGCTTTACCACCCACACCACCACTACACATCATTATCCCTTTTATGCTCAAAGACTCGGTGAAAAACACAGCGTGCCTGTGGGACAAACGCACAGTCAATTACACTAGAGGGCTCCATTTTGGGACCATAAGCCAAAATCAAAACCAGCTTACTTTCCGAAACCAATACAAGTTTTTTTTTGTCTTCTTTCCATCTTTGCCCAATTAGGAAAAGAAAAAAAAAGAAAAAAAGGGGGTGGGGTGGGGTTGATACAAGCTGGTTGGTCAGTCATCTGTTCCACAGCTGTCTCAGTCTCCACCTTGTAACTTGCCTTCCAGCTCCTAATGCATGGATGGGCAACTTGCATTCAGAAGCGCAGTACCACATATTTGTTCCATCTATTCACGAGTGGTTTCCAATGAGCACAACTCACTAGTAAGACTTAAAAAAAAAAAAAAAGCCACCTGTATTAAGTGCACAAATAGAATCCAGGTTACCCATCATTGCTTTTCACCTGTATTGCTCATGCTCTACCAGAATATTGTCAGGAGAGAAATTCTTCAAAGTCAAGCCAGACTTGAAACTTTAATTCAGAAAACAGCCAGCCTGTAATTGGTATAGGAAAGGCTTTAGAACAACAATGCTTGTATTGGATTACAAGCAAGACTGGTTTAATTTTTTTTATTGTGCAGCCACCCCACCTGCTGTTTTGAAATGGTAGTGTATTAGAAAGCAGCATGGCTCAGGAACATCCAGGATCTTTTCAAAAACTTATTTGGCAACTCTTTATATAATATATATGAAAGGACACTACATACAACTACCAGATTGTAGTGGGTTGGCAGAGTTATCTTCACAGACAGACAACTTATCAGCCAACAGCTGTGTGCTAAAGTTCAATCTCTGGGCATTAAGCAAGTAGTGAGACAAAACATACCATTGGTAATAAACAGGCAGAGACAGTGCTTTGTAAAAAGTGATGCATTTATTCATTGTAATAAAATGTGAGTGAAATGTGATTCAAATTGCTTTTTTTAATAAAAAATCTTAAACGCGTGATTAAAATTGTGCCTTCACTTCATTCCATGTGGTTTTGTGTCAAATTAACATCGTGAAACTTTTCTGTGACTTCCTAGGAGAGAACACACACAGATTAAACACATTAAGAATCGGTTTGAATCTTTCCATGTTAAATTTCGGACCAACAGTTTTTTTTAATAATAATAAATTATTATCATCATTAAAATTATTATTATTATTATTATTATTATTATTATTATACAGAACTCAGATGGCCATTACCTTGTGACTGTGAATAAGGTTTCTTCTGATTATTTGGACCCTTAACAGGAACAGAGTCATAGACCAGTGATCTTCTTGGCAGTCTCTCTTCAGAGTGGTGGCCAAAGGGAAATCCTTGAAATGGGATATTAAGCAAGTAAAATTAACAGCACTTTTAACAGATCAGACAGTCCCAGAGTGCTACACAGTGGCAGGATAACAGACTTGGTCACAAACAGAAGATACAGTAGCTTAAAGGATGCTTTTGGCTGCCTTTAAAGAGTCTACAGAGATGGCAAACCTGAGATTGATGGGGTAGGGCATTTTACAATTTAGGGGCAGCAGGAGCAAAGTGCTGCACATTTTTAACGTTGGTTTAACTTTATGTTCATAACACACACGGTTTGCTCTTTGCAGGTAAAAAAAAAAAAAACCCACTGACCTCTTTCCCAGCCAGGTTCATTCAGTTGGCTGTGTCCACTGCCGCTGCGATCCCAAGAGAAGAGATGGCCACACCGGGGCACATCACACGAGCAGTTCTGCTCCCGTAGTTTGGACCGCTGAGCCATGGGGCACTTGTTGGAGTGGTGGCCGCTGGTCATGGACTTCTGTGCGGACGCCCTCTTCACCCCCATGAGGGAACCCAGGCTATTTTCGGAGGCCTCTCCCTCCGTGGTGTCCTCCTCGTCATTCAGGCGCCCAGGGACGTCGGAGCCCGATCCTTTGGTGAAGCTCTTTGCCCTGTTACTACCGTGCACACACTTGCACATTCCACGGCCTGGAGATTTGGCAGGGTCTCGCTGTTGGGAGTTTGGAGGAGGCCTTAGACGCTTCATACTCGGAGTGGGACTTGTGGCAACACCTCCACTGCGTTTGGTGACGGACCGACCACAGACACACTGCCTGTGGCGAGGGGACGGGGACAGCAGCCCCTCCTCTCCTTGGGGAGAGGTGGGCGGGCGCTCGTTGTCGGATAGGTCGCTGGCGACTCCGGTCCTCTGCCTACGTCTGCCACTCTCCTCCACAGGTCTCGAAGAAAGAGTCTCCGAGCTTTGGGACATGTGCTGCCCAGCCTTGACATTCTTCCCATGACCGCAGAGCTGCTGCTGCTGCTGCTGGTGTTGGTGTTGGTGTTGAACATTCGGTTGGACCTTGTGGTAGAGGTAGACATTCCCAAAGTCTGATAGCCAGCTAGCGGAAGGCATATGATAGGCCGGCAGGGATGACATGGAGTCACGCAGGTCACTTTCAGCTGCGGCCACCACGGGCTCCTGATGCTCCGGCAGGGAATCGGCGTCGGCTTCTATGACCGGACTCAACGGCTCCTCGACATGGGGGCTCAGAAGGCCATTCTGCATCAGCCAGTCTCTGCTGGGAACATACGGCATCAGCGACTCCACCGACCACACAGACGTCTCCATATGCTGCACTTGCCCAAACTGTAGGTCAACGGGCAGGTGCAACACCTTGCACTCTGGGTTCTTATTGCTGAAGAGATCACTGCCAACCATCTCAGGTTCTTCATTAGGCTTGTCTTGAGACGCTGTTGTAGAGTCTGCACAGACCACCATAGATGAACCGTGATCTACAGTCACATTTGCAGCTTGACCAGCAGAGGCAGTGTTCACAACACTTGGAGTAGCATTTGGAGTAGCTGCCTTTGCCTTTTTTGCAGACCCTTCTAAAGAAGTTGGCAACAACTCCCCATTGCCAGCAGATGGCGACGCTCCCATAAGGAGAATGTCTGGGCAGGGTGGGAGGCAGTTACCCTCAGAGGCAGAGGAAGCAGGAGCAGCAGCCACCTCACTTACAGCAGGATCTCCTCCTTCCTTGAGCTTTTCTGGCTGAAGTTGAGGCAACAGGTTCTGGACTGCTCCTTCCAACATTAACCCTGGAGCTTCGGTGGTGCAGTGTAGCAAGCCACTGGGGTCAGACACCAGCTGTGCCGTCTCCTCTCGGTGAGCCACCTGAAAGTCAGCCATTGTCCCACTGCACTGGATCTGGACCTCCTCAGCCTTGAACAGAACGTGGTCCTGGAACACAGTGGTGGTCTTGGAACTCGCAGTACCGACAAATGGGGTGCTGCTGGTCGGCTGCTGCTGTGGTTGCGGCGGTGCGGCTGCCACCACTGGCTCAGAGCAGTCCGGGATCCTCACCGCAGCAGGTAAGCCATGCAACAATGGCGACGTGTTGGTGGAGGCCGAGGATGTGGATGTACTGACGCAGCATGTGCCCCTTCCGGACTCGGAGCGAGCAGGGCCGTTTGGTTCATCGTCGGTGGAGCTACGAGTGGAGCTCAGGCCTTCAGCTTCGAGCGGTTCCGTCTGGACTTCGGAGTTGATCATGACCCGGGGGTGGGTGGTGTGGTAGCGGAAGCGGCGGGCCTGGTATGCCACTGCTGGACCCATCTGAGGGTTGAGCACCTGCCTGTAGTCCACCAAGTGCAGCGGTGTGCGAGGCATGATGTAGCTTGGGCCGTCGACATATGGATGAGGGGGAGGAGGCGGAGGAAGTAGGGGTACCATGCCATAACCTGCATTTGTACAAACATAAAAACACATGTTACCAAAGAAGGCATTTTTTAATGCCATTCAATTGCAAGTTGTGCATTTCTTGGCAGACTTTTTCCCCCAAAGCAGTATACAATACTTAAACACCACATTAATTAAAATAGTTGGTTGAATGTTTCAGATCATTTCAGGGAGGAAAAAAAGTACGAGCAAAAATGTCAAACAAAAGCACATTTAGAACAGTTGGGAACTGAAAATGCCAGCTGATTAAAGGAGAAGTTTAATGTGAATCAGTCCATAGCGCTGTTGTCACAGTGCTATAAATATAATAATGAACTAGTAGCCAACACTAACTGAGCAGGGCATAGGAAAATCAAACTAATAGTTTTATGCCCCCATTTGATGTTGGCTACCACTTTTTAATTATATGGTTTGTGTTGCGTCAGTTCTTCCCCATTCATTTTTCTACCAACAGCACTCAGTGACTTTGCACAACAGTGCTATGGATTGATTCACACCAAACTTCTCCTTTAAAAGCAGGTTCAATTCGCTCACCCATTGCAGGAAACCCACAGTAGGGGTTATAGGGCATGGGCCACTGGTACTGCAGGTAAGGCTGCGGGGGTTGCATGTAGAAGAAGGGGCGAGCAGCACGCTGGTGGTGCTGCTGCTGCTCCTCAGCATGGGGTCCCCTGTAGGGCCCAGGGCCCGGGGCAGGCCCGGGAGCCGAGGCAGGGCCAGGGTGGCGGGGATGGGGCGGTGCTTGGTTGTGGTGAGCTGCAGCTGCCATATCTGTTCAGGAGAGTCAAGAGGGGAGAGCAAATTACTTAACATGCCCAAGTCAATGATGAAACATTTGAGAGAAAAGCATACCAATTCCTTAGCAGGTCTCGTTTCCCAATACGACTGCTCAACATTAAACTGAAGACCATACCAGTAACAGGCAACCTGGCTTCAGAAGCTAAAATCCAGCACCACTTATTTGTTGCAGCTGATTTTAATTGGCACAACTCTTCATCCAGGTAGGTTAGGTTTACTTAGCATGTCTAACTCAACGATGACAGCTCAACATGACATTTCAAAAATGGACAGTAAAGAAAAAAAAAAAAGGAGATTTGGCTTAAGACAAGACAAAAGTGACACAGAATATGAAATTTAGAAAAACAGAACACCAGTGATGGCCAACCTGTCCTTGGCGGTTTATAAATCACTAAAAGTCACCCATTTCAAGTACACAACTACAACTAGGTGATTCTTAGTGTGTGGTACAAAATTGTAGTTTCTGATTCCCGGCTGCCATCATTAAACAACACACAGTGTAGAAAAAGTAGGTTCAGCTCAAGACATGAAACAAGAGACACACAGGTAACACACACAGAAACATACCCTACAGGTACAGAAACACCATTAAAGATGTTAGAGCATACCACAGGCTGGGTTTTGTAATTATCAAGCAAAATACATGTAAAGAATGGAAAAAAATGCCACTCTTTCAAGAGCCAAACATACTTGCAATTCATGTACCAGCAGTTACGAAGACAAACACACTCTAGTATGTTACTCTGGCTTTAAACATCAGATAAAAGTGTTAGAAGAAGCTGACTGGTTATCAAAATATGGAAATGAGGTGCCTGGCCAATCACACTAATTTGGAGGCGGGCAGAACACAGGCCAGGTGACAGCAGTGCTCAATTAGGTCACTCAAATTATTCTTGTTGTTAATTGCTGATCTCTGGCAAGCAATCCTGTTTAATTTTGTTATTAGTGTGTGGATTCAACTAAAGTACCGAATGAGCACAAATAAAATATTGGCCTTATAACAAATAAATAGTGGCCAAATAACTCAACCACACTTCATACTAAAAATATTTTTGCCTCCTCCTAAGAAAATATGCTCATTTCGAATATTAAAAAATTAAAAGTCATTGTAAATTTGTTGGCAAGTCTCTATCAATCATCTGCTTTAAAACAATACAGACCAGCTGCTCCAATCACACCTGACTAAAATGATCCCTAAATTAGGTGTGGCTGGGTTTGCACTCGACATCCAATTTTTTATATGGATTTCATTCACCCACATAGGGAGTCCTTAGTGAAAGTCTTTAAATAAAAGCCAAAAGGATTTTATACACAATATATTTTAGTGACAGCTAACCTGGCTTTAGAAACTACAATCCAGTGCCATGTCTTCAAGCTGTGCACCATGTCAATTGATTCTAATTAGCACCACTCTTTAGCCAGGCAGGTGATTACATAGTCTTAGCTGCCTGACCTGAAATAAAGTTTTTCTTCACATCCAAACAGTAAGAACTTACACTATTAGGTGATCACAACTAATTGCAGATCATGAAACATTTTCCAAAAAAAAAACTCCAGAAAGATGTAGTGACTAATTTATTTGTAAAATTTAATGTGTCCCATTCATTTCAATGCAACAAACCTCAACACGGGGCTGGATACTCTGGCACTTGCCCCACCCACTTTTTACATTACTACATTATTTAGCTGGCACTCTTATCCAGAGCGTCTTACAGTTATTTAGGTGCAGGGTTTCAGTTACCGTCCCTGGAGCAATGTGGGGTTAGAGGCCTTGCTTAAGGGCACATCAGTCAATGATAAGTGCAGGAGAGCACTAGCTGTTTACTTCCCCAACCCCATTTCTTTTTACTTGAATGGGATTCGAACCTGCAACCCTCCAACTCTCTAACCACTAGGCCACAGCTGCCCCACACATGCTCTGCACCAAGCATCACTTGGAAATATGCAGGAGGCTAAACCTTCTGAATTCAGGTTGCTTGCGTGTGTGTGTGTGTGTGTGTGTGTGTGTGTGTGTGTGTGTGTGTGTGTGTGTGATGTTATGTCTTCATTAGAGCTGCTCTACCTATGTCCAGTTGCTCAGCTTTTTTTTCCTTTATAAGGAATGGCCATTTTTAGTACACAATGATAATGTGCACTCAGACATGAACAAATTACCAAAAATGTGGTTTAAAAGAGCATAAGTGAGCTGGAGTATGATTAAAGGAAACCAACTAAAAAGACAAATTATAGACATATAGACAAATTTCAAAATACATTTGCCCCACAAAGACAATAGCCCCACCCCTCAGGTCAAGAGGCCACCATCTTTTTTCAGGTCTTAGAGTTACGGAGTCTTATACAACACCATTTATTTATAGATTTATACAAATACACAATAAAAAAATGTTCCAAAACAAAACATTAGATTCAAATGTGAGAAATACATATTTTTAATGCCATCTTCACTCTTCAAAACGTTACAAGAGAACAGTGTTCATAAAGCAAGAAGACATCAAGTGAGCAAGAGGGGTCCTTGGACCTTAACCAATTACCTCGCAAAGTGCAAAAAATATTCAACCATTACATGACAAACATCAAAGTAAGATTAATGATTTTTTTTTGTGCATTTTTTTTTTAAACAATTACAACGAACCCTGTTGCAAATTTACCCTGTGCCACTTAACCCTTTGTGCCATTATGTGAAGTCAACATCCCATTCCTTCCGTGCGTGCTCCCTAGAATGAGGGAAAGCAGTGTTAGTTGCAGGTTTATGGACATTTTTTTCATCTTAATGACATTCTCCCTAGCGCAGCAGTTTTAAAAAAGTGGCCTACCCAACCGACACTACATTATGTCCCACATACTTTTACATTGTGTTAAAGTATATATATTTAAATATTTGTTTTTATAGTAGGCTGTCCGGGGTGCATGGATGTGTGCGTGTGTGTGTGTGTGTGTGTGTGTGTGTGTGTGTGTGGGGTGGGGGGGGTGTTAAAGGCAGTTAAAAGTGGAAACTACTGCTTTACTGCATACCTCACCATTTCCCCATGTGAAACTAAGGTAGCTCCCTCTCCTCTCCATCATCCTCATCATCTTCCTCATCTTCCTCGTTGTCCTCTGGGTTCAGAAGTTCTGACTTCCGGTACAGCGATGGCATAGCCACACTCCCTTGGATCCTTTTTGCTAAATTGTAATTGAAAATACACTTCTACAATACAGTACAGAAATACTAATAAGACTGCCAAAAAACACAACATTTTCTTCCTTCCTTGATGCATAATATAGTTCAGTGTCTTGGTTCCTTGAGCAGCTGTAGCACAACTGAAGCAATCACATGAACAAAAAAAAGATGCTTCTGAGTGAGTGTACAACATATACCTGGAGCTGTGTGTTTGGCCTGAGGTGATGAAGCTTCTGGGAATCTCCTTTAACCCATATGACTGAGATGTTTGCATCATTATAAGTGCTGTGAGAGGTACTGAAATGGCCAAGGTAGCCCATAGCCCAAGTAACAGCTACACTAAAAAGTGATGCACAGAACCAACCCAAAATATAAGGCAACATACTGCATGAATCTTTTTGCGTTGGTTTAACTAGCACAATTTTCACTACGTAACAGGACACATGCAGCACATTGCTTAATTGTTTTAAGGTTTTCTGAAAACCACTTAACATAAGATTGTTTACATCATATTTAATGACTGAGAAAATGAATTAAATCTGTGGATACACAAAAAAGTACCTTGTCTCTGTGGCAAAGGCTGAAGTTTTGGGGCCTTCATTAAACCCTTTCCACCTACAACCTCCCAGCAGTCCTGGTGAAGGCCATCACCTCTCTCTCTCCACTGTTTCTCTGAAGGGGCGGGGGTCATAAAGCACAAAATGTACAAGTGGGCATACTTACTCCACATAATCTCAAAATGAACATTTGTGACTAAGGTTAGCCAATGACAATGTTCCTGGAAAAATGACTTCTATTGCCAATTCATGAGGTAGTTATTAAAACAAACATTAGCAAACTATAAAGCAGCAATAAAGGTTACATTTGCCAAGTGCTATACACTGAAACACATGAAGCATAGAACCACTTAAAAAATGAAGACAACTACATGAAAACTTTGGTTTGACTGCACTATTTTTAAAGACATGAACGGTGCAATCAACACATGTTAAAAAAGTAAAAAGATTCTTGGTTCTTTGCATCATGTTTGACAGTGTATGGCCTGTACACACCTGTGCCATAAGTACTTAGCAAATGCCACCTTGTGACATTACTTTGTTTTACACTTTACTTTTACAGTGTAGATACATTACACAAAATCAGGGACAGGTACAGAGTAAAAAAAAAACATTATTATTATTATTTTTATTTTAAATTATTATTATTATTATTTGTATTTATTAGTATGATTGTTGTGATTACTATTATCATCATTATTTATTAGTATGATTATTATTATAATTATCATTATTATCATTATTATTATATAGACAGAAGTATGCCTACCTCTGCATTTCCTGTGCTGCTCCTCCTTGGACTCGTGTCTGTGCGTCCTCTCGGCCAGAGCAGCCAGTTCCTCACAGCACGTGTGCATGGGATACTCCAGCACCTGACACTCTGGGGGCCCTTGCTGATCCATATTACCTCTACAGTAAAGCCTCCTGGATTTCAGTTTAGCTTGCTGCTGGAGACAGGTGGACTTGTGGAACGCTGCTCGGCAGGTCGGGTGCTTCCGTCGACTGCCGCTTGAATAGGACCTGAATCCTGTTCCAGCTTCATCTTCCCCTGCGACTCCCTGATCTGAGTCAGCCAGGTCGTCGTCACGGCAATAAGCGTCAGAGATGCACGCCCCTGCTCCTGCTTTAATGGCCCTCTTGGACACCCTCAGCCCACATTTGGAACACTTGTGCTTCCTGAGACAAATAGCACCACCGTCAGTGGTCAGTGCTGGCTTTTGCAGTTCCATGGCTGTCGTCATCATCTCTGGCTGACGTACTCCAGCGTACATGTGGCCTGGGAACAGATCGAGGTCCTCAAGGTCAGTGGAGAACATCTCATCTTTGGAGGAGAGCTCATCCAGAGATGGGCTAAGGACACTCAGTCGCTCATGGGCCAGCTGAGGGGCACAGTAACTGTAACAAAAGGGATTTCCAAGTGACAGGGGCGGTGGTGGGACAGAGGAAGCCTTGTCAGGAATGTCTTTCAGAAGGCCATCAGCAGAGAGCACCTTGCCGAAAGGTAGGTGGACGATCCGGTATGGCAGGTCGAGGTCAATACAGTCATCATCTCCTGTGGACATTTTGGCAACTGCCTTTGGCTTACTCTGTGGGTCTACCTGGTTAGTCTCCACTGTGCCTTGTCTCCTGCAATCTTCACGCCCATGTCTGGGATCAAGGAGGG
Source organism: Setipinna tenuifilis (assembly GCA_030347295.1). NCBI lineage: Eukaryota > Metazoa > Chordata > Actinopteri > Clupeiformes > Engraulidae > Setipinna > Setipinna tenuifilis. The sequence continues at coordinate 25,638,017 of CM059285.1, forward strand.
AATGAAACCCTTCAAATGAAGACATCTTTGTTTCTCTGGGATCTTGTGTATGGTCAGTGCTCGAGACTTGCTTTTCAGCATGACAGTGATGAAAATGCAAGTCATTCTCATCATTTTCTTCTTCAAGTACACTCCTCTCGTGAACAGAGGAACTGTCCAGAGGTGGCTCACCATCAGAGTCCATTGACCAGGCCCCTTTCTTACCCTTACTAACACTTGGTTCACGTACTTTAGTCACGTTGGGGAACAAAGTTCCAGAAGACGCCTGAACCTCAATGCACGTTGGCTCTGGCTGATCACTCTGTACACCCTCCTCCTTCCTCATCTCTTCTCTTGGTGAACAGACTCCAGATGCTGGCGAGGTGACACCAGAGTCTATCTCCTGCTCAGGAGTGGAGTCGCTTGCACGCAACTTATCCAGGCACTCGATCAGTTTGTTCAAAGCATCACTGGGGTCCGTCTGAGCACCTGTGCAGGTGGTCTCCCTTGACACAGCACCTGGGTGATGGTGGCGCCGCATGGCGTCATACGCAGAGGGGTTGAAGTGAGGGTCGCACAGTCTTCTGTAGTCAAGGAGGTGCATTGGAGCATGGGGCATAACATATCCTGGATACTGCATGTAAGAGTAAGGAGAGATGTACGGACGCCCAAAGGGTGAACCTGAGGAAACAGATAACAGTAATACATAATGAAAATTTGTAGCCTAATGTGCATGTTAACATACCCTACTGACAACACAGCACCATCCACTCATGCAGTAGCCCAATGTGAAAGTTCAGCAATGGTGACCAAACCTGATCCTTGAAAGCCATAGTAGTTGTATGGATTGTTTCCCTGCCACTGGTACATGTAGTAGGGCTGAGAGGGCGGCTGAATGTAGAAAAATGGTCTTGGATGGGTGACAGGCCGCTGCTGTGATTGCCCATTTCCAAGTGACTGTGAAGATTGAGTATTTTCTGTAAAAACAAAAAACATGTTTGAGCACAACTTAAAAACAACAGCCCATCCTTTTGCAACAAGACATCGCTGCAAATCATTTGAAAAGTTCAAGTTTAATTTAATTATATGGCACCTTTTATACAACAGAAACTGACCAAGTGTGCGAATAAAACACATTACAAAAAATAGTAACAGTAAAAACAAAGAGTAAACCATTAAGGGCTTTAAAAATAAGTAGTATTACTACTAGTAGTACTATTCTAAATTTAACTGGCAGGCAGTGGAGCTTCACCAAAACAGGAGTGATGTGTAAATAAAGGCATAAAACAGTCAAGTGTAAAAAGTCATAAAGGCCTCAGAAACTGAGGCACACCTGGACCAGGCACATGATACATTGATGGTGATTTAAAATTTAACTGAAAGTATTGTAAAGCATTACCGTCCATAGTTCAGACTGAATTCAAATGACGTTGGATGGAAACGTGTTTTGTTTTTCCTCTGACCTACAGTCCATTCAAATGTAAATCCACCCAAAAGTCTGTTCTTAGCTTATCGTGGTCGGCAGGCTTCATGAGTTTGGGTAAGCTAAGTAATTACAAACAGGACATTCAAACAAGCCTCCTGGGTTAGCGTCGTAAAACACATGGGCAATCAGTGTCTTTTATAATGCACACCTGCTTCCCAATTGTTCCATGATTAAAGCCTTCAAGTATTTTACTCACATGGACCAAAATGGACTCATCTTTATATTATTTCATATGTACATTTTGTGATGCTCTCTGTACAACTACAGAATAATGTACGAACCCTCAAAAACATTTGAAATGTACCTAATCAAAATTAAATGTGCTACGTATCTTCCAGCAGAGGGCAGGCAGCACTCACTGATGCGCAAACAAATCTTGGGCGCATGCCCAGTATCCTCGTTTAGCCCCTGTTGTCTTGTAAGGCGCTTGCGCGGTTAATCGAGGCTTCTTGCTAGTCGCTTCTTGCCGTATTTGTGTAAATTCGGCTTCCGGAGCTCGTACTTTGTCCAACCGCTCGAAGGAACCTGATCATTTACATTTATGGAGTCATCTTTTACAGTAAGCAAAAATGCCTTCTTAATTAATCAGAGAGAAGTATACGTCTTATATGTGCCCTTGGTAGCGTGAATCATTTGCACACCATCAATGTAACGGTTTCCACCTAGCTGGGATATCTATAAAGGTACCTATCGATCTCCAGCGGTATCGTCGGAACTGTAGACAGCTGGCTAGTAACCGCCAGCTATGCAAGCTAATGCTAATGCATAATCATATCACCCCGTGCATGTTAACGTTAGCATCCTGGGTTAGCGTGGCTGCTAGCAGACGGTTGCTATATGATTTGTCTTGATGTAGAACAAACTCTTCATGTATATGTCAGCAAATTGCCCGAATTGACGTTTTAAATGACTTGTAGTATATTGATGCAACGTTAGGTAGCTAGATCTATGCGTGGGTGTAACGTTAAGTCCTGTCTGACCGAAATGGGGAGACCCGGAAGGGACGAGCAGCAGCCGCCGCATCTGCTGATTTGTCTCTAGCTCCGATTGAAAGGTACTCAGATACTTGTTTTGATGGACAATTCAGTGCCCGACACCCGGCAAAAAACATCAAAGAATTTGAATAGCTGAAGATCACCTGCCCGCCGTATTTTTTTTACAGTTAAGAGATTTATTAATATATTACTAGCCAGCTGGCAAAGGCCTGTGCTATTATCCATGTTTGGGGGAAGGGTTGGGTGTACGGGATGTTTTTGGTAGTGGGTGAAAATGGGGCAGTGACCAGTTAGCAAATGTTAGCGAGCTAAATACTTAGCCAGTTGAATACCCGCTAGGAGGTGGCTAGCTAGGAGGCTATGAAGCGTGATGGGGGAAAGGGTTTTCGGGAAACCTGACCTTGTATATTACAAATTAGCTCCATGATTACATTTGTCTTTTGTACACTGCGTTCTTGTAAATGCACAATGTAAAAGAAACGCTCACCTTCAGGAAGACTGAAGTTATCAACGTTATCAACTGACATTACATGGCTGGACAAGGTGGCATCATTGGCAATGTTTGCTAGGTAACGTTAGGTAATGCTAACATTAGCACAGTACTTTGATTTCAGCTATGTTATGTTGGTTAATTATTTTAGCTTCTCGCACATATGACCTGGCAAACTAAAAATACCAGCTTGGGTATGTATTAAGACAACCTTAATATTTATACCACCTATGTGCAATAACGTTAGATAAATCTCACGTTGCCTAGACTGATATCTCGGCTGGGAGATATGGAGTCGACTCGTCGTCTGTCCATCATTCGCCTCGTCTGATATTCAAATGTGCCTGATCGTTAACACATGCATTGTATTAATTTACAGATGTAACGTGACTTACTGTGTAACATTTATTCAGTGCAGTGTTAACTGCCTATTATTTTCATTGCAAGAAATAGTTTGCTATTTCACCAGTGTTGCTTGAAATGTGGTCGCTAGCTAGCTAACGGTCTACCAGCTTCCACAGCTTGTTATTGCCATAGCTGGAAAGATATAGTAACGTTAATCACCTTGTGGTCAACACAACATCGTATGCAATAATACCCATAAATCTCGACCGAAATAGCATAACTTAGACATTACATGTTAAAAACGTAGTATTTGTAATGTTTAGCGGTCGAAGCATGCTGTGGATATGTGGTCAGACGTGGAAATTTGTGGCGATGGTTAAGACCGGAAGCCTGCGAATAATATCCATAACGCAAGCGTGTAGGTATTCACACCTGAAGCTAGTGTAGGCCAACAAAGTGTTTGTAGCTTAAACTAAACTACAAACTGATAAGTTGGTAAATAGCTTATTAAAAATATTGTAGAGTTTCTGTAGATGAGGAAGTGTAACTATACATCCTGGAAGGTTTGTCATGGCCTGATGGCAAAAAGACTCACCTGAAGGTGATATGGTCTGTCATGTTTGTCTTTGGTTTAATATAAAACATTTTTTGGACAATCATCAGCTCAGATGTCTTCAGATGGCAGTGCTTATTCTGGACCAATTAAAAGTGTCTTTGTTTGGTAATATGCATGCCATGACAACAGGCCTGGATTTAATGCCCTCTTGTCATGGCAGACTCTTGGGGACATTAACAACATGACATGTAGACTAAAAGGGTTTAGCTGTAGGAGTGTGCATTAATGTACCCCCACACACACACACACAATGCTGTACCTTGCTGGCAGTATGGCTCAGCTTATGGCTCAGCCAGCAAGACTCAGTGATGTAGGGGGTGGGAGGCTAGCCGATGACCTGCCAACAGTCCAGGATTGTTGACAACACACTTTTTCCTGTAGAGAAAGGATCCCGGATGTGTGCTGAGTTGACAGGGAGAACGGTAGGAAGGGGAGTGGGGGCGGGTGAGGCGGATGGGTGGGGGGAAAGGAAGGTAGCAAGTGGCATGCCTTCAAGATCTTGCAGAGTGCATTGCCATGTGTTCAGTAAATGTATCATTTGTTGTTCATTCTATATGATGTTACAAGTGATGAAATGTGATCTGAAACATTATGGCGGTGTTGGAAATATTTACTTGCTCACTATATTGTTTTACCACATAGAGAGTAGGTTGCATTGTGGTGTTCTGTACAGTGCACTACATAGTGAACATGTCATATTTGGACTATGCATTAATACAGTACTCCAGCATACAAACCCCCCCAGTTGGCATTGGTATCTAAGCGTGAAGGCCTACATTTAGGATCTATAAATTATATTGTCTATGACCTATGTGGTCTGATCTGTATCTCTCTTTTTTTCTGTGGCCAACTCTGCAATGCATTTGGCCACCTATCAGGGTCTCCTATACCAGTGATGGGCAGTGCTAAGGTGTTCTTTGACAGGAGTGTCAGTGATTTAAAAAGAAGAAAAAGAAAAAATTATCATTTAGAAAAAAACTATCCTTTATTGAATTGTTAGCCCAAGAGCTCAAATAAGGATGTTCCAAAAGATCTTTAATGCCCCATTACATATTCATCAACTAATATTTATTTTTGCCCTCTATGTATGAAACATGCTAATTTCAAATATAGAGCATTCAGAAGTCACAAAGGTTAATCTTGTATCTTCAACCTCCTCAACTTCCTCCTCAACACTTCTAAAAGTGAAAATTCACTGCTAAAAAAAGTGCCATCATTCCTAAAACCATGGTGAGATGAGAGTAATAAGCGATGTTGTAGTGTAATACTGCACACATGTAACTGATCCAAAGGTGAGATGTGTCACCCTGTCACCCTGTCACACCATGATGCCAGTGGTGGCCCGTGCCGTGTCAGCTGGCTAAAGGGCATGAGACACACTCTCCAGGGTCCTGTAAAGGCAGCTGTTGTGGAAAGAGGTGGTCGTACAATTGAAAATATGGGCTGCGTCATCGGGGCTGCACAGTATTGGGATATAGTGTGACGTGCGGTAGCGTTGCTGAGTGTTGCAGTGATGGTGTGACAAATATGTACAGTTTTATCATCTTCCAGCTTGGTGGTCAATATTAGGCACTAGAGAGTGAGCAGCCAGTGCTGTGGGGTCATCAAGGACAGTAGGGCATCATCAGATTTGCCAAATGTTTTGATATATGCAGCCCAAAAGCATATATTACAGAAATGGACCATTGATTGCAGCTAATACATGTCTTTTTTGATATGTGTATTGTGATATTGTACTTTGCGATACTGCAATATATTGTGTGGACTTACTACCCTGGACTTACTGACAGATGCAGAAAATGTATTAGCATTTATTTGTCACATTCTCAACTATAAATGTGTAATAACATGCATTGAAATGTAAGCTGCATCACTCTTTAGACTGTACATATTTTTAAATATTTAGCAGGTTATTATAATACCAGAAAATACAAGTTTAAAATAAGCTAAAATATGCTTTAAGTACTGGTATGTGTTTCATAAAACATTAATAGCTCCTAGATTTCTGATGGTCATCTCTGCCTCTCTCTCTCTCTCTCTCTCTCTCTCTCTCTCTTTTTTTTTTTTTTTTTGCCCCCTTCATAGGATAGCGAACGTGGACCGAATGCACTGATGTAGCAGAAATCCTCTTCATTCACTCACTACCTCTAGTTCCTCGGCCCCCCTCGCCCCCCCCGCACAGGAAGACCAGCGGGCGCAATAGCAATAGCAATAGGCAGCCAGTCCAGACGCTTTGTTCTGACCAAGGGAATTACTGCATCGATTAGCACTGACCTCGCTGCTCTCTCTGCCTCTCTCTGGCCAAAAGGCATCACCGCTGACAAACGGCAACCGAGGACGGACTGGCACTTTTTTTCCTTTTTCTCTTTTCTTTTTTTGTCATCGTCATCATTCAAGACAGAACAACAGACTTGTATGTGCCAGATGAAAACCATGTTGACAAAAACAAAACTGGAGCATTGAGTGTTAAGAAACCGACTCTGGCATATGTTTTTACTTTCTAGTCTTCCTCCAGAACTTCCAGAGGACACTTGAAATCCTGCGTAGCTTGTTTTTGTTTTCCCTCCCTCAACCTTACTGGACCAACTGTGGCTGCTGTTGTACTGGTGCCTGGTCATAGAGTTATTCTGCCCGACCAACCCACCCACCCCCTCCGCCCCAGCCCCAGCCCCAGTCCTAGCCCCAGTCCTAGCCCCAGTCCTAGCCCCTACCCCAGCCTCACTCTGTAGACTGTGCATATGTTTAAATATTAAGCAGGTTATTATAATACCAGAAAGTAAAAGTTTACAATAAGCTAAAAACCCAACCCCAGCTCCAACTCCAACCCCAGCCCCAGTCCCCCCTCTCCTATCCAGCCTTCATTCCTTAAAACCCGTTTCCCCGGTGGGCTTGGGGTCCGGTTCGGTGCCGGCGGGTGCTCGAGTAGCCGAAGCTGGGGCGCGACTCATGGGACGCGAGCATGTCGGACCTGGGAGAGCGCCGGCCGGTCAACACGGACTACGCCGTCTCCGTCCTGGAGCAGCTCCGGTTCTTCTACGAGCACAAGCTTCTCACCGACATCACGCTGCTGGTGGAGGACAACGAGTTCCCCTGCCACAAAATGGTGCTGGCCACCTGTAGCTCCTACTTCAGGTGAGGGTGTGTGTGTGTGTGTAGGTCTAACTTCAGGTGAGACTGAGGTGTGTGTGTGTGTGTGTGTGGAGGACAACGAGTTTCCCTGCCACAAAATGGTGCTGGCCACCTGTAGCTCCTACTTCAGGTGAGACCGAGGGGTATGTGCGTGGGTGTGTGATTGTGCATGGGTGTGTGATTGTGCATGGGTGTGTATCCCCCCTGCCACAAAATGGTGCTGGCCACCTGTAGCTCCTACTTCAGGTGAGACCTGTGTGTGTGTGTGTGTGTGTGTGTGTGTGTGTGTGTGTGTGTGTGTGTGTGTGTGAGTGTGTGAGTGTGAGTCTTACTTCAGGTGAAACTGAGGTGTGTGTGTGTGTAGGTCTAACTTCAGGTGAGACTGAGGTGTGTGTGTGTGTTTGTTTGTGTGTGTGTGTAGGTCTTACTTCAGGTGAGACTGTGTGTGTGTGTGTGTGTGTGCTGCTATAAATTGTCAGTGTATGTGTCCCTAACCTGTAGGTCTTACTTCAGTTGAGACTGAGGTGTCTGTCTGTATGTGTGTGTATGTGTACGTATGTGCTTGTAAGGGAATTATGTACATCTTGTCTTTGTCGTACATGTGGCTGTGTCTCTAGTTCACGGCTTTTGAGAGTAATTTTAAATGCATATAGTGGCTACATCCCGATTCACCATGCACCACTTTCACCTTTGTTAGTAAACATATTCATTTGCAGTATGTCATACTCATGGGTGGTTTCAGTCATTTCATTTAGACATCATCCAAATAGTTTTGGATTTCCTGGTGTCAGTAGCAGTTGGTGTTATGAAGATGCCTTATCCTTCCTCAATTCTATATCACATACTAAGACAGCATCCCAAATGTTCACTTGTTCACTGTAGTGCACTGCGTATGGTGTTCCCTACATAGGGCACTCTATAGGGAACGAGTGAACATTTCAAATTCACCCATTATTTCTCCATCCTTATTTTCACACTGACTGGCTGTACCATCATGCATCAGCACACCAGAAGTGCCTTCTGTCAAATAGGCCTCTAGGTTTAGATGAGGTGCATATTTGTAGTAGAACGGAGCAGCTAGCTGTGTCTGGGATGCTCCTGAAGTTAGCTGTGGCGTGTGTAAAGGGAAGAGGGGATGGGACAGTAATGTGCAACCTGGATTCAGAAGCTCCAATCCCGTACCCATTCACCTTGTTCTACATGTGCAGATGGTACAGGTGATTATAACTTTTCTAAGTAGTAGGCTTGGGTGGCATTTTGAAAAATATATGTATTTTGAAAAATATATACGTTTTGAAATACTGTATATTAATGTTGTGACGGACTACAGATACTTTCTGTTTTTCAAATAGAAAATCAGATTTCTGAGCCAAGAACTGGTTTGTTGCCAGTATAGAAATGGAGAGAAATTGATTAAAGACTAGGCCCTAACTCTGAACAACAGTGGCATGGGTGAAAAGGGGGTATCTGTGTCAGGGTGGCCCAGCTGACGGCCATGAAACATTAATGTCACTGTAAACATCTCTCTTGCTTTGTTATGCTCGCTCCTTGTTGTCCTTGCTACCTGTTGTTCAGCCAACAGCACCCAAGCAAGCATTGTTACTAAGTTATTACATTTATTTAAAGAAGAAATTCGGTGTAAAGTGAAGTTTGGGTATTTTAAAAAATGATAAGTTGGTATGTTTGCTGATGAGCAAAACTACACTAGCCTGTTCCATTCTGAACCATACCCAAAGTTCATTTCCCCCCGAAATTCTCCTTTAAAGCCACACTAAGTAGTTTTTTCAACCTTAAAATAATGTTTCCAAAATCGTTTTAGTGGTTCATTAACTTGTCACTGGGTGAAACTTGTCACTTCTGAATTTGCTTTGCCCCCCTCCATGGGCACCAAATAAGTTTGCCAAGTAAGCTCTCTGTAGTTCTGTTATTGAGAGTCAATTCTGCTACCAACCTGTAGGGCGACCGAAGACGAAAATTACTTACTGTTGCTTTAAGTGATGTTAAGCATAGCATTCATTATGTTTACAATATACACATAACCTATGTGGAAGAATTTTTTCAACATGCACATAGCATTTGGCGAATAATTTGCCATTTATATGCAGGTGATCCCTCTTTTTGTCGTTCCTCATTAAAGTCAGTGCTTTAGGCAGCGGAAGAGAAACTGTGAAAAGTGTCGCACTAATAATCAGCCTAGAGAATATTAAATATGTCTGTTCATGTTTGATGTATTTGGTTGGTTGGGGAGGGAATGGTAGTGGTGAACTATATACTATATAAGAAATGTGATTTATCTGGGCAGAATTTTGTTTAAAGGTCATCCTGCATTTCTTGGGTCAATTTATTAACATGCCTCTGTTGTCCAGATTGTGTTGGTTTTTATTTTGCAATGTTTTAGGCAGCGGAAGAGAAACTGTGAACAGATCAGCTGGAGGGGGAACACAGGGAGACTGAGGAGCATGTCTGAAATATGTGTGTGGGTGGCCTGTGGACAACAGCGATGTGTGGGCATTTGCAAGGCTCTCTGCTGTGTGTGTGTGTGTGTGTGTGTGTGTGTGTGTGTGTGTGTGTGTGTGTGTGTGTGTGTGTGTGTGTGTGTGTGTGTGTGTGTGTGTGTGTGTGTGTGTGTGTGTGTGTGTGTGTGTGTGTGTGTGTGTGTGTGTGTGTGTGTGTGTGTGTGTGTGTGTGTGTGTGTGTGTGTGTGTGTGTGTGTGTGTGTGTGTGTGTGTGTGTGTGTGTGTGTGTGTGTGTGTGTGTGTGTGTGTACGTACGTACATTTGCAAGGCTCTGTGCTGTCTGTTTAGCAGTGTGAGTGTGTTTGTGTGTGAGAGACACAGAGTGAGTGTGTAAAAGACAGACAGAGAGAGAGTATTTTAACCACAATGAAAGCATAACCCATCTGTTGCATATCCTGTTGTTGCATTTTAAGTCATAGCATGTGAGCCCACTGTAGTTTTGAATTTGGTGCACAAACATGTCTCTTTGGCAGCACTGTGAATTCTAGTCATGTTGGTTGTTTTGAGTGTGGAGAGACATGGGTAGTATTCTGTAGTCTGCACGAACCTTCTGTGCCAAAGAGACCAGGCCGGATATTCCAGAAAGTAGGTTTAGTCACTAACCTGGGTATGTTAACTAAGACCAAGTGGTAAACCTCCTAATAAAGGGGTCTTATTGCTTTATTCTTCTGCTAAAACACGTCATAGGGGCTCTTGTATTAGAAGATTTACAACTTAACTTGGAATACCTTGCTGCATATATATATGCAAATGTTGCTGATGACAGAATATTTTGCCACAGCATAGCTGCTGCGCTCTAATGTGTGTAGTGATGGTGATGGAGATGGCGCAGGGTAGGAAACCACACCTGCGTAGCCTGGGCGGTCACACCTTTGTGTGTGTGTGTGTGTCTGTGTCTGTGTGTGTGTGTCTGTGTGTGTTGTTATAAATTGTGTGTATGTGTCCCTAACCTGTAGGTCTTACTTCAGGTGAGACTGAGGTGTGTGTGTGTAGGTCTTACTTCAGGTGAGACTAAGTGTGTGTGTGTGTGTGTGTGAGTGTGTGTGTGTGACTGAGTGAGTCATGCTGGAGGCATCACTGGGTCGTGACTGCACTGTTTGGGGGATTGGTGCATTGGTGCAAATGCAGATTTGTTTGATTTTGTTTGTTATGATTAGTCTGCTGTGAACTGTGAAATCCCTTTTTTGATGTGTGATGAAGTTTTTGTGTTTGTATGGTATACTGCATATGCTATGTTTATTTGGAATTATTGTAGGAATGTAGGCAATGGCATACACAAATTTGGAAAAAAAAACCATACCACACTAATAATCAGCCCAGAGAATATTGAATATGTCTGTTCATGTTTGATGTATTTGGTTGGTCAGGGGTGGGAATGGTAGTGGTGAACTATATACTAAATAAGAAATGTGATTTATCTGGGCAGAATTTTGTTTTAAGGTCGTCCTGCATTTCTTGGGTCAATTTATTAACATGCGTCTGTGGTCCAGATTGTGTTGATTTTTTTTTTGCAGTGTTATTAACAATGACAGTAGTAGTAGTCGTAGTAGTAGTAATAATAATGATAATAATACATTTTATAATAATAGCAATGATGCTGATTTCTGCAGAGCCATGTTCATGAGTGGTCTGAGCGAGAGCAAGCAGACGCACGTGCATCTGCGTAACGTGGACCCCGGCACCCTGCAGACCATCATCACGTACGCCTACACGGGCAACCTGGCCATCAACGACAGCACCGTGGAACCGCTCTACGAGACCGCCTGCTTCCTCCAGGTCAGACACCTACACACACACACTCTCGCACACACACTCTCGCACACACACGCACACACCCACCATCTCTTAGTGCAGCACTTCCCAAACCTTTAACTGCAGTCTGCCCTCTATAACCCCTTTACAGATGTATTTTGTACCCCCTTGAATTGATCCGAGTACCCCCATGGGTACTTGCACCCCAGTTTGACAACCACTATCGCAGTGCCATCAGTGACATCATCCAACTAGGCTTGGATTTCCTGGTGTCAGTAGCTGGTATTGTTCCGGAAGCTCCTTATCTTTACACAGTTGTTTTTGACTGTTATCGTTAACGCTCAATATTTAAGGTGGCACAGATCCAGTCAAAAATTTAAGGGGGCGCGGTGCCGTTCGAGGTAGCCATTTAAGCTTTCGTAAAGTAACACAAAAATTGGCGCTAGGTGATTCACGATGGATAACTAGTTAATGCGTTTGTGGTTATTTACAGCATGTGAGTCGATAATTATGTCTAGATATAATGTAAAGTAGCAAGTGAGCAAATGCACCAAATGATATCATCCACCCCTCTTCCTCCCCGACACACACACAGACACACACACAGACACACACACAGACACACACACAGACACACACACAGACACACACACAGACACACACACAGACACACACACAGACACACACTCTGTCTGCCTTCTGCCCTGGGAACATGCAGAAGATTTCTCTTACATTGCACTAACACATTGTCTTGCTCTCTTTGTTAAAACGTAATTTTAGTGTTTAAGTTGGAATTTTATTGATACTTCAAGTTGTTCCAGAAGATGCAACCCCTTCCTCTTAAACAAAAACAAAACTAAGGACAATAGGCATTTGCGTCACAAGTTCTGTCACATTGTTTTTTCATGTCATAAATGTTTGACAATAAGTTTTCATTGCTGTGTTTATTGTTATGTTACCTATTTGTTGCAACGTCAGATTAGACTTGCACCAAAGGAGCTTAGTTTTTGCAGACAACAAGCCAAAGATCTGAGCTTTGATCCAAGTGTTGGGAGAAAAAAAAAAACAATTGATTGCACAGCCTTAGGCTGATGTAATCACCCCCATAGCCACCCTCTAATGGAGGCAAAAGCAAAGCCTGAAACTCTGTCTTGGCCACCATTTGCATGTTGGAGTAGGGAACAAAGTTGGCATGGTAACATGTTGTACCACCAGATGTCCATGATGGCAGTGTTTTAGAAGTTCTTTGTCACCACTTTTGTGGTGTGGCTTATCAAATGATGGAGCGAGAGAAGGAAAAAAACTTGCAGGGACAAAACAGGGGACATTGCAAAAGCTTAACACACTTTCTTGTGCTCTACATACAAGACATTTGCTACTTTGTCTGTGTAGGGTTATGTTCTTATATTGCACAAATATTGTGATGCATAATAGATTACTTTTGTAGTGATGGTACAGTCCTGATGGTAGTGTAATCGTGGGCTACTCTGCAATGTAAAAAGCACAGCCATACTGTAGACCTGTTCTAGAGCCAAAGTAGTGTAATCGTGAGATACTGTGCAAAGTGAAAAGCAGAATAGCCGTAGATCTGTAGCTCTACAGCCATACTGTAGACCTGTTCCAGAGCCAACGCTGTAGCAACCTCCCACTCAGCAAGTCTGCTGCTGCTCCCATGGCATCCAGCTTGACCTTGAGCTGCACTGCCACATCGATGCCAGTCAGTGTGATGCATCAGTGCATCAGTCTGTCTAACAGTTGCTGAGCAAACCTGATTTTTCTCCTCCCCAAATCCCCCCCCCCCTCTTCAGGACAGGGGGTTGGGGAGGGGGGCACTTAGGCGGTGTAAGGTGGACCACCTGACAAGGAAGTCAGCAACACAGCCAATGAGGGAGGGTGGTCCACAGTGTGTGCCCTGTCAGGACATGGGCATATATATATATTCTCACTTACTCACTTTTGTTGCTGTGTATATATATTTAGTTTGCAATGCTTTTAATGTTGCAGAAACAAAAAGTGACTAACGTTTCGACGGCACTGTGTCTTCTTCAGAGTCCAAAAGTCTCCCTTGCTTCTCAGTGCATCAGTCTGTCTAACAGTTGCTGAGCAAACCTGATTTTTTTTTTTCTTCATCCCCCTCTCCCTCCCCTCTTCCCCCCTCTTTATGTCTTCATCCCCCTCTCCCTCCCCTCTTCCTCTCCTCTTTTTTTTTCTTCATCCCCCTCTTCCTCCCCCTTTTTTTCTTCATCCCCCTCTCCCTCCCCTCTTCCTCTCTTCTCCTCCGGCAGGTGGAGGATGTGCTGCTGCAGTGCCGCGACTACCTGGTGAAGAAGATCAGCGCGGACAACTGCGTGCGCATGCTGAGCATCGGGGACCTGTTCAGCTGCGCGGAGCTGAAGCAGAGTGCCAAGCGCATGGTGGAGCACAAGTTCCCGGTGGTGTACCGGCAGGAGGCCTTCCTGCAGCTGTCCCACGAGCTCCTCCTGGACGTGCTGAGCAGCGACAACCTGAACGTGGAGAAGGAGGAGACGGTGCGCGAGGCGGCCATGCTGTGGCTGGAGTACAACATGGAGGCGCGCTCGCAGCACCTGTCCTCCGTGCTCAGCCAGATCCGCATCGACGCGCTCTCCGAGGTGACGCAGCGCGCCTGGTTCCAGGGCCTGCCGCCCAACGACAAGTCTGTGGTGGTGCAGGGGCTCTACAAGTCCATGCCCAAGTTCTTCAAGCCGCGCCTGGGCATGACCAAGGAGGAGATGCTGATCTTCATGGAGGCCGAGCACCCGAGCAGTAGCGAAGTGACGGTGGGGGGGTCGCAGTACGCCGTGGTCTGCTACAGCCCGCAGGCCGAGAAGGTCTACAAGCTCCGCAGCCCGCCGGGGGATCTGCAGAAGGTCGGCACGCTGGTCACCTCCGACAACGACGTTTACATCGCCGGCGGTCAGGTGCCCCTCAAGAGCCCCCTGGCGGCCGCGGGCAGCAGCCACCACGCCCACCACCACCACCACGGCAAGGCGGGCAAGATGCAGGCGGCCTACCGCGCCACCGACAGCTTCTTCTGGTTCGACGCCCAGCAGAACGCCTGGGTGGCCAAGACGCCCATGCAGTGCGCCCGCACGCGGCCCGCGCTCGTCTACTGCGAGGGCCACATCTACGCCATCGGGGGCGACAGCGTCGGGGGCGAGCTGAACCGGCGTACGGTGGAGCGCTACGACCGCGAGCGAGATGAGTGGACCATGGCCAGCCCGCTGCCGTGCGCCTGGAGCTGGAGCGCGGCCGTGGCGGCCCGCGAGCGCATCTACGTCATGAGCCACGACCTCACCTACTGCTACTTCCCCCGCGCCGACGCCTGGGCCGAGATGGCCTCGCGCCGCACCAGCCGATGCTTCGCGTCCGCCGCCGCCCTGGGCGACCAGATCTTCTACGTGGGCGGCCTGCACGTGGTGAGCAACTCGGGGACGCGGCCGCAGGCCAGCACGCTGGACGGCTCGGCGGTGACTGTGGAGGTGTACGACGCGGGGAAGAACGAGTGGCGGGCGGCGGCGAGCATCCCCGCCCGGCGTTACTCGGACCCCTGCGTGCGGGCCGTGGTGCTCTTCAACCAGCTGTGCATCTTCATGCGCGAGACGCACCTCAACGACCGCGCCAAGTACGCGCTGTACCAGTACGACGGGGAGCGGGACTGCTGGTGCCTGCGGCAGCCCGTGTCCGAGCGAGTGCTCTGGGACCTGGGCAAGGACTTCCGCTGCGCCGTGGGCAAGCTCTACCCGTCCTGCCTCGAGGAGTCGCCGTGGAAACCGCCCACGTACCTGTTCTCGCCGGACGGGGCAGAGGAGGTCGAGATCGACGGGGAGATCGTCTCGTTGCCACACGTATAGCTCCAGACGACAACGACAGCAACAACCACCTTCCCCTCCCCATCCTTACATCATCGTGCTTCCTTTAAAAGACACCAAACCCAACCAACAACTTCTTCTCCTCAACCCTGATAAAGTGTTGGAACTGTTCCTCAGGTTGAGGAGTTTGAGTGTACTGGACTGGACAGAGGTGGATAAAGCAAATGCATCGGCTTCAGGAATGCGGTTGTAACAAAAAAAATGCGTGAAGGAGGGAGGGGGAGGCTCTGTTTCTCGTCTGATGACCAGGGTGTGTTTTTTTCCGTTCAGCTGTGTTCTATAAGGACAGACTGGCTTTGGTGACACGTGTTCCAAAATGGGGCTTCTGCTCCTCCCCCCGAATCAGCCCCAAGTATGCAGACCCCTCAACACCACCACCACCAACCCGCCCCCCCGCCCCGTCCCCCTCTCTGTACCCCACCAACATTATCCACAGCCCCAGCGGACAACCTCAAAGCTCTGGTTAAACCTTCTCCAAGAAAACAAACACCACTTCAACCTGTTTTCTTCATCATCAAACCTCTGCCTTGAGTCTACAAAGAGAAAAAAAAAGAAAGAAAACAAAACAAAAACTTGTAATCCTTTTAAGTACTAGTCGTCTCAAAGATAGAAAAACGAAACTTTTTTTTTTTCTCTCTCCTTTGTCAGTTGCTACTTCAAGTATTATTACATGTCTGATACTCTCTCTCTCTCTCTCTCTCTCTCTCTCTCTCTCTCTCTCTCTCTCTCTCTCTCTCTCTCTTTCTTCCTCTCTCTTTATGATGTGATCTAAAGACAATGATAACGATTATGATGACAATGACAATGATGCACTTAGTGGCAAAACCTCCTCTGAATGACTCCCCTCCCTAATGGCAACTGTACCAAAACCTCTCCTCCTCCTTATCCTCCTCCTCTTCTTCCTCCCTCTCCCTCCCTCTCCACTGAGCTGCAGAAGAGATGCTCCTATGCTTACCATGTATACGAACAGGGTGCGTAAGGGAGGTATCCCAGAAGATGGGTTTAGTCATCTACCTGGGGGCTGTACTGCAAATGTGGTTAATTAACGAGCCTGATTAAGTTAGCTCCGAGGTAGTTGTGAACCTGTTAGAAGAGCCAAGAGCTTCATTCTCAAAACCAGACAAATGCCAGTGGGCTCTTCTTTTATCAGATTTACGACTACCCCTTGGTGAAAAAAAACAGACTTCTTTCTTAACTGCCTTTGTAGCATACCCCATGTGGCAGGTTAACTCAAAGCAAGTGGTAAACCTTCTAAAAGGGAGGCCTTGTGGATATGTTTTGCTAGGAGAATGAAGCCATAAGACTGTTCTATTAGAAGGTTTACGACTTACTCTGAGTTTACTTATCTGGGTTGGCCACTAAGCCCACCTACTTGGAAATTCCCCCTCTAGGTGTGTGTGCGTGTGTGTTTGTTTGGATGTGTGTGTGTGTGTGTGTGTGTTTGGGTGTGTGTGTGTGTGTGTGTGTGTGTGTGTGCGCGAGGATGCAGTCTAGTCTGGGGTGGGGTGTTGAAAGGTGGCTGCTGGTCCAGTCACCCCACTGTCTTTCCCACTCTCATCCCACACTCGGCCCAGTCCTGGCCCACATTCGGCCCAGTCCCGGCCCACACTCGCTCACTCTGCACACCTCCTTGCTGTCTGTAGCCCCTTCCCTTTGCTTTTCTCTTGTCTTTTTGTTTTTGTTTTTTTCTTCCAGGTGTTCCCCAACACATATTTGCTGGAATCCTACTATATATATAAATACTTTTTTCCACTTCATGGGGAAAAAAGTGCGGGTCTCTTCCACAAACAAAAAAACATGCACCTCTTTTGCTCTTCTCAGTTCGACAGCCAAAAAAAAAAAATTACATTTGGGCTCATGCATTTTTATTTCCAAGCTGCTGAAATATATATATATAAATATAAATAAATATATATATTTTTCATATGTTACAAAGAAGAAAAACATGTTTGTGTGGGGGAAAAAAAATAACCAGGGGTGCGTTTCCCAAACAACGACGGATGTTAGCATTTGAACCACCGTTGTCCGTAGTAGGTTCAAACGACACAACAGTCCGATTCCGACCGTTTCCCGAAACTCTCCAACTACCTACGTACAACGTAAGTCTGAACTATGTTAGTTTAGACTTCCGTCGTTGAAACTGCAAAGTATCCAGATGTGTCGGAAGTGCTCGGAGAGTATTCGGATGCATTCGTTGCGGGGAGGCAGAAACGACACCACGACAGTAAGCAACAAAAACGTAGCCTTATTTCAATTCAGCCGGTATGTAGGCTGTGACAACTTCAGCAACTTAGGAAAATGTTCCCCAACACAATCATGTCCCTTACTCATTAAAAAGCAGTGACTGGATACGTTTGTAAACTGTATACGTTTGTAATGATATAATCGCATATTTCATTTATGCTACCCTACATAGGTGTGCATATAAATATAACCAAGGCCACTGGCTACTCATGTGTCACGATGGTTGAGTGGTTAGCTCGTCAGCTCACTATGCAGATCTTCTCCCTTTTTCGGAGAGATACGGGTACGAATCCTGCTAAACCGTAATCAATTTGAAACACGTGGAATGGCCTTGATTGTGGATCTGTGAACTGTGATCATACTCTACAACACAGTATTAAAAACGACCTGTCAAATCAGCCAATAACTTGAATAATCAAACAACATCTTGCAACAACTTTTGGTGTGTTGTGGGGTGAATTTTCTATCTTCTTTTTACATGACCTGACAAGTGCCCGGACGAAAATGACGTGAATTAAAGTAAAATCATTCATGCAGTGGGTGGCGGTAAAGCATTGAATGGTGCCTAACCCGACCCAAGAAGGCCAAAGGTGACGAGCAAGACGTCACGTGTACAGAAACCGACATAAACAATGGTCTAACGACAGGTCCATGCTAATCGTTCGAACTATACAGTTTAACGATGGAACTTCCGATGGATCGTCCAGACTTTGCTGTTGGGAAACACCTGTGTCGTTGAACGATCCATCGGACTAATGTTGTTGTAAACATCCGTTTTGTTGTGTCGTTCGAACGATGCTGTTGGGAAACAGTAGTGTCGTTAGTCCATCGTTCAAACCTACGAAGTTGCTAAGGAAGTTAGCAACGACGCTTTTGGGAAACGCACCCCAGGTCTATTTTGTATTGGTGTCCTTTTTTATTATTTAATACCTGATATTACTGTAGTGTGATTGTTTATAGACATCCATTTCCCTTTTTTCTTTATTCTTTTTTTTTTTTGGAGTGAAAATATTTGGGGAATCTTGCTGCTGAATGGGTCACGACGAAGAGGGAACGACGCCCAAAAAGCTGTTGCTATGGAGATCCCAGCAACCACTAAACTAACCAGTAGCTGGAGAGGTCGGAGGTCGGAGGTCGAAGGAGGAGGGGAGCTTCCTCGTTACCTTTATTAAAAAAAAAAAGAAGACAAAAAAAAAAAAAAAAAAAAAACAGGAGCACAGGTGCTTCATGTCAAAAAACCTTACTAGCATGTTCAGCTGCATCATGTTCCTTTGGCACTGTATTTTGAATGAACGTTAATTTATTAAAAAAGAAAAACATGCATAAAAAAAATGGCTTCAACCCGGGTGCCTCTTTGTGAAAGCAGCATGTCGTGGCAATGCTGAATATGGAGCAGGGTGTTGCGTTTTTTTTTTTTTTTTTTTAAACTGGTTCAAGAAATAGTAAATCTTGACATCGTTGGTTTTGACAACTATAGTAATTTTATTCACTGCACTGGAGCGTTTCCGGACTAGTTTCATCGAGTCATTTATTACATAGTGGAGTAGATTCATTAAGTTTCTGCAGAGGTGTCAATTCCGGGTTTAGAAAATTAAAAATCCTGCCACAAATTTGATCCAACCAGCTCTGAATTAGCTGATTGTAATGAGCACTTAAGACCGGCAGATGAGCTACTCAGTGAAGTCACCGGTGTTGGAAGGAAAACATGGCAGGGTTTTTTACTCTCTGAACCTGGGATTGTCACTTCTGCGTTTCTGACTGTTACTCGCATGATATTTTTTCCCCTAAAATGTTTCAGAATTAATGGCAAGTATTTGGTTCATTATGTGGTATTTTTCAGTATTTTATGTCGCTTTGGGGCGGGGGGAAACCTCAAAAATCTGACCATGTCATTTGTAACATAAACCTAAATGCCACACAGTAGGCACCGAGACTCAGGCAGAGCTGGGGTCGTGCTGGTAAACACGCAGGCTTTTTGTTCTTCAGTTGAGTTCAATGGGCAAAAACAAGCAGCTGCTTTATGAAGTCCAGCCAGCCAGTCAGTCAGCCAGCCAGGCCGACCACCCACCCGTGCCCCTTGATTAATCTCAGTCAGTGGTGGCTGCGGTCACTCGGTTCATCTCCTCTGTCAGTGGTGCAACAGCATTGTTGTACAGTGACACGTGGGTGAGATGTTTGGATGGGTGGATGTTTTTGTGTGGTCATGGTTTGCTCTCCAGCACCCCAGCCCTCTGGCCCAACAGGCCTTTGTTGGGATAACCCACATCTGATTGGTTAGTTGATTGGATGACCTACATCTGATTGGTTGGGTGATTGGATGACCTACATCTGATTGGTTATGAGCTGGCATACAGAATTGAGAAGCTGTGGCAAAATGTGATGGGCACAATATTAGAGGTGCTGTATGTAAGAAATGTATGGCAAGTAATCAAATAGTCCTACTATGCAACAACAGATTAGGCAAACATATTACATTAAAATACTGATTTCACTGACTACAATAGAGCCAGAATATTCACATTTAAAAACTTACTTTACAGCCTGCAAAATCTGTTTTTACTTTGTGTTTTGCCACTTGCCTCTAGAGAGGGAACAACACTTCACAGTATTTTGAATTTGATTACAGTATCAGTTTTGGGCACCACCCTACATACAGGACCTCTTCAGATACATTTCTAAATGTCGAGTTTCTCTATCCAGACAGAAATGAGGGGCGAGTCACCAGAAAACGACAATTATTTCTCTTTAATACAGCAATATTATTACCTTATTCTTTTGTCTTTCTGACTTAAAAAGCATTTATCAGGAAAATAGGTTGAGAATTACACATCTCTTGCTTGAGTATAGGAATACATTCATATTCTATGTAGATGTAGTTTCATCAGATGATAATATAGCCAATACAGCTGTGATATCAGCATCAATACTGACACTGTTACTGGTCCAGAGAAAACACAACAAAAAACATGAGAGCATAGGATATCATCAGTTAAATTAAATGGAAATACATACACACCCAAGTCATTCTCCATTAACTTAATTCAGCATTCTATTTAGCATTCTTGCCAAGTCAACTTAGTCTCAAAGGTTGTAATGCAAAAACACCTATGTGGTAAAAAAAAAAAAAAGGACATACAAGAGGTAAATGCATAACATGTCTGCACACTTTCGTCTAAAGAGGTCCATGGTTTAACACTCCGTCCTTCATTATGGGTACAGCATTATGTACAGTGTCGAAATTACAGTAGGCAAAACATGGAGGAAACGGGGAAATGCAGAAAGGCTGCAGACCTCAGGCACATGCTAACGGCGTGCACTTAAAACTAATGCGAACTAGCCCGGATGCTAAAGCTCACAATCAAACACCACCAAACAAATCACAAACTCCAAAAGGTAAATGAGACCGACTGGGATACTAATGAGACGATCTGATAGGACAGACTACACGTGAAACTCAGAAGAGACGGATTCATCGAACTGAGGAGACGGCTAAAGGTCTGACTATTTTTTGGAACAGGTTTAGATAAATTACTACTAAAATCGTGCTGTTAGTGACGTAAGCAGGTTTAGACCGGGGTGAATGAGCGATGCAGGGGTTGAGCAATGCGGGGGTTCTCACAAATCTGCAATTGCAAAAGCTAATAACGCCCCATGCTAAATAGCTTAACAACATCCTCGACTGTGCAGTGTCATCTTGAAGTAAAAATGACATCACCCTAGCCTGACAGTTCTCACGGAATCACTTTTGACAGTGACGTACTTGAAGAAGCTACAAGGCCTTCTTCTACAGTGACAAAACCGCTTTAGTCGGGTGTAGCAGAGAATTTCTCAAGTGAAAACATCTCAAGTAAAAGATGACCGAATCTCAAGCAGCAAGAGAGATCCAATTCTATTAAAATGAGAAGAAACGAGCCAGCAATTTTCAGCTAGTCAGGTTGAAGGAAATGTTCATATGGATGTTGACTTCCAGCAAACAGCTTTGACAGTACACACACACATACATACACACAAACAAACACACAAACATCTTGAACACGTGGACTTGGAACTTTCATGATGATCCTCAAATCCAATCCATTTAGGTGGAGACAGTTTTGAAAATCTGGGCCATGGGCGGGAGTATGTCTGTAGTAGTGCCTGATTAAAATGTTGATAGTTATGGTTGTAGGGTGACTTTAAAGTTCTCAGTTATTAGGCAAGAATGGAGATGTAGAGATGGGATTATAAAGGGGACTTTAGTGTGGACATGGTACTTTGCTTTTAGACTTGATGATGAGATCCAGAATTGACAGGACCCTGCTGTAGATTATGCTCATCTAAAACTGTTTAAGTCCAACTAGTGAGCCATGGATAGATAGATAGAAAGGGGAGTGGTAGCAGCCAACGGCCGCTCAAAAATACTGAATCCAGTGGGAGGTTGGGACCAACCCTGATGTTCCCTCAGCCATAAACCCATCCTCCACGGCTCTCTTCAGCAGTCCAAGGATGTGTGGCTGGAAGGGTGATCCCCGTGTGTCTCTGGATCGCCTTGGGATCAGGGGCCCATTAGCACACTGGAGGATAATCATAGTTTGTGAAAAAGAAGGGATGTCTGTGCGCGGTGATCACTGGTGAGCCTCGGAATCAAGGGCCCATTAGCACACTGGAGGATAGTATTATAGTTTTTAGTGAAAAAGGAAGGGATGTGTGTGTGCGGTGATCACTGGTGAGCCTCGGGAGGCTCTGGGCTGGTGGGAGAGGCCGCGACGGCGGGCTGCTGGGCCAAGGTGGAGAACCAGGACGACATGGCCGACTTGGCGCTGGTCAGGGCCTCACCTACAGACTGACCTGAGATAGAGAGAGAGAGAAAGAGAGAGAAAGAGAGAGGGAGGGAGGGGGAGAGGGAGAGAGGGAGGGAGAGAGAGAGGGAGAGAGATAGAGAGGAAGGGAGGGGGAGAGGGAGGGAGAGACAGAGAAAGAGAGGGAAGGGAGAGAGAGAGGGAGAGAGAGAGAGTGGAGGGAGAGAGAAAGAGAGGGAGGGAAAGGGAGGGAGGGAGAGGGAGAGAGAGAGAAAGAGACAGAGGGAGGGGGAGGGGGAGAGAGAGAGAGTGAGAGAGGGAGGGGGGAGGGGGAGAGAGAGAGAGGGAGAGAGGGAGGGAGAGAGAGAGAGAGAGAGAAAAAGAGAGAGCAAGAGAGAGAGGGAGGGGATGGAGAAGGAGAGAGAGAGGGAGAGAGAGAGCGAGAGCAAGGACAACATCATTAGTTGGTTCACGACTCCCATGAGAAGGCACCTCAAGACAGGTCAAGTCAAGTTTATTTGTATAGCGCATTTCATACACAAAGGCAGTTCAATGTGCTTAACAAAAATAAAAGCAAAGAACACTATAAAAGCATAAAAGATAAAATAAGTGTAAAGTAAATGAAAGACACAATAAAAGAAAGTGAAGAACAATATGTAAAAGCATACAAGATAAAATAGGTAAAATAATAAATGAACTCAGACATACAGTGGAGCCAAAACACTTTAAACTATAACAAATATGTGCTTGGGCATTGTTACATCCTTTAACATAACAACAACCCCAAAGTACATCGCAAAATTATGTAAAGTGTCCCTATTTGTCAAAGTGTCCAAATAATTATTGGTTACGCTGTAGTTGGAAAATTGTTGATCTGTTAAGAATTTTGACATTACCCCTCATAAGTACAGATTTACTACTCATCTATGGAATGACAGTGATGGGTAAGCTGTAGAACAAACGGCTAAACTTTAGAACAAAACGACAAAACATTTAACTAGTTCCTAAAAGAATGTAATTCAGACATGCAGTGTAGTCAAAAATGATGGGTACTCTGACTGAGGAAATAGAATATACCGGTAAATAAAATCATTTCAAAAACCCTTGTGCTTCAATTGCCCCATCTTCCAACAAGATATCAGCCTCAAGCACATTGCAAATTGTGGAAAAGCCTCTCACCAGGAAGACAATATGTCAGTGTACAAATATTTGTACAGGTAGAACAGGTACAACCAGGTGATTTGGCAGATGTGGTACTGAACTGTAGATTTAATTGCAGGTTGCCCATCACTGTATAAATGCTAATGAATAATCACATACATCATATCCATCTCCAAAGAGGGGGGATGTTGGGACTAAGTGGCGGACAGTCAGGGCAGTCTTGGCCTTGTCTAAAGGCCTAACTAGTGAAACTAATTTCTTTATAAAGAATTTAAAGGAAAACTTTGGTGTAAAATGAAAACTGGCATGTTAAAACATCATACCGAGTTGGTATGTTTGCTGAGGAGCAGAATTGTATTAGCCTGTTGCATTTAGAACTTGGTGGACTGTCAGGGCATTCTAGGTCTTCTGTGAGGGCCTAACAATTTTCAAAACTAGTGAAAGTAATTTCCTTATAAAAATTGTTATGGGGTCATTTATTGTGTTCATTGTTGTGGATCACTTCCTTCTCCTACTTGGTATATGCAGAGCAGTTTGATTGACAGCGTGACACACAGAGACACTGAAAGGCCCAACCACAAACCCAACAGTGTGCCACTGTTTGAACCAGAGCATAGAAGGTCATTGCCTATTGGGCCACTTGATGTTGGCTACAGTAGTCTCTCTCTGCTCTGTTTGAACCAGAGCATAGAAGGTCATTGCCTATTGGGCCACTTGATGTTAGCTACAGTAGTCTCTCTCTGCTCTGTTTGAACCAGAGCATAGCAGTGCATTGCCTATTGGGCCACTTGATCTACAGTAGTCTCTCCTGATAACTCACCGACAGCCTTCCCCGTCTGGACGACACTCCGGCTGGTGGTCATGACCGCGTTGCCGATCTTTTTCCCGCGCTCACTGTTCTGCACAGAGCTGAAATATCACACAGGGGAAAAAAAGTGAGTGAGCAACTTCTGCCAAGTCTCCAAAAATACACACACATATACACACACACACACGCATTCGCGCACACACACACACACACACATTCGCACACACACACACACACACACACACACACACACGCATACACACACACACACCACACCACATACATTTAAATGCTCCATTCAAGTAGTCATAATTCATAGCTTTAATTATAGTTTGAACTATAATTCAGAGTGTAAATAGTGCTGACATGACAGGTCTCACCTGTTGCAAATTTATTTATTTATCGTTAGTCTATTTATTTCTGTGATCATTGGAATTATAAATATTCAATCACATGATTAATGATCACCTATATTTTAAGTGCAATTGTGCCCTTGCTGCTGCAAGTAGATTCAGAAGCAGTTTCAGTTTGTCTGTCTGGTAGTTGGCTCATGTCATGGTCATTTCTCTTAGCACCAATACCTTCAGCATGTTTATGAAACTTGCTTGTACATGATAATCCCTTTCAAAGACATGAAGACATTCAAACTCATGTAATTTTTTGTCAATGTAATAACTCATGTATATAAATTCCTGAGAGCAAAAAACCTCATTTGCTTCGACATCTCGCTGTACCACCAAGTCATGACTGCACTTCAACATTTTTTTAACCAAAAATGTTTTAAAACCTGTCATTTCAGGAATCTTTAGGGACATTTTTCCATGGCTTATATAAATCAAAAGGAAGTCATCTTTTTTCCATTTATTCTCTGAAAAGCCACCTGAAGTAAAATAGAGACTGTATCATGCATCATATATGTAAACGATACATTTTTACATTAACTGCCAAAATTTCCCATTGTCTTCCCTTTACATCTAAGCCCTGTGGGGGCCCTAACTGTAGTTGTAACGGTGTCTTGAATACCAAGAGGAGAGAAAATAAAGGTCTGGTCTCCGTTCGTTTGACAGCAGTAGCCAAGAAGCCGTGCCTATGAAACTTGATCCAAGCGCCTTTGTAACAGAATTACCCCCTCTGTTTTTTTTTTGACATTCAATACCGCCTTTGTTGCCCTCATATCCAGTGCCACACACTTTCCACTGTGAGTGAGTGAATGGCGCGCAGCCCCACTGCTATTGACTAGACTGTGCCTATTCACATTCAAAGAAAGTCAAGCTGCTCTTTTTCCTGTGTTTTTGATTTTTTTGTTTGTTTTTGTTTTGTGCTTGGGAGTTGCCAAAGGAAGTTTTCTCTTACTGTATGAAGAGACTATGGTTACATGCCGGAAAAACACAAAGGGCTTAACACCCCCCCCCCTTCGGCCCCAGTGCCAAAAAAGACCAACAAAAAAACAAAAAACAAAAACAGACACAAAAAACACCTCGCTCTCCCTGTTACTCATCTGGTTGCCAAGATATCTGCTATTGATGCACAGACCTTCTAAGAAGAAAAAAGACTAAGCCCACTAAACCACTGAAACATGTTTCATACTAGAAACAAACTTGCAACACTAAATTGCGACAAAAAATACAGAAAAATATTTGGGTTATTTAAGAACAAGATAGAGTGACTGTATGTTTTTTTTTTTATACTGAACCACTGCAATGCTTCGAGACACAATCCTTACCACACTTGCACCAGTTAAGAATATTTAATTTATTAGAAAACTGCATGAAATGAGAGTGTTTATTTGTTTATAGAACCACCACAAAGCCACCACAAGTTACTACTACTACTACTACTACTACTACCTTAACACACTTGCAAGAGTAACTTGCAAAAATTGAATAACACAGAGTACTATCTGATGTATTTGAGGACTGCATAGGGTGAGAGTGTGCTGTATGTTTATTTGTGTATGGAGCGACTACAACAAAGTTCCCAGCGGGCCTGATACCCTACACTGGAACAGGAAGTAGGGGGCATATATCAACCGCAAGCAGCCTGCAGCACTTCTCACCATAAAGCTATCAATAGATGAGCACAGATGAAGACACCCTCACATGAACCCCCCATCACCTTACACACACACACACACACACACGAATACACACATATAGCCCCTCATACACACACACAGCCCTGCACACACACATAGCCCCACACACTCACACATAGCCCCTCACACACACGCACACAGTCCCTCACACACACACATATAGCCCCTCTCACTCACACACACACACACATACATACCCCCCCCACCCACCCACACACACAGATATGTGCACATGGGCGCTCACACACAAGGGGTGCAAATATGCCCTGTGTAACCCTAGAAGCCCTCACTTTAAGGATGGGGCACAGGCAGAAACCCTATACCCGCCCAGATCACCTTCCCACTCTCCACTTCCTGGAATGACGCCAGGGAGAGAGACACACACACACAGTCCCGTGCATGGACGGATGGGCTGTTATGCCACACACACAGACACACAGACACACACACAGACACACACACAGACACACACAGACACACACACATACACACACATACACACACTCTTGCATGCAGTCCTGTGCACAGATGGATGTGCCAAAATACTACCATTTAAAAAAAATAAAGAAAAAACCCTCTGAACTCTATGGCAGTGATCTGATTCCACAAGTATGACAAGGCCTGGACTTATACGCACAGACACACACCCGTGATGCAGCATGCTTACACACACACAGGTGCACATGTTCAAATAATCTGTGAAAATCATGTTATACAGATGATGGGTCTGATGTGTTTGAGAGAAATTAGGAAATGTCTTGTAACTGCACGGGACCGAGAGACCTTTCCCAGATTTCACATAACTTCTACCAGTTTGCCTCCTGTGGCTGGCAAGAGATGTTTTCTACTTCCTCTGACTGGTCTAAAGAAAACAACATACATATCTGTTTGAGTGCTGAACCACAGGATAGACCTACGCAATGAATTAAAAACAGTCTGCGACACCTGTAATATGCTCCCAAAAAACACTTCCTTAGACTGCCACAAGGTGGCAGCAAGCCGTCAACCTTCCTCCAGACACACCAATTACTGAGGCATGTTTCCCTGGATTTCCCCAGAACAAGAGAATCACATTAACAGACTGCAGTGGCCATCTGAAGAATCTAAATTAGTTCCACACTGGATGCTTCCAAGAAATAGCCTGACAAGACACACACAATAGTCAGACCGGAAAATGTTAAGAAGCTGAAGTTACTAAAGTTGGGATAGTTGACCAGCTCTTCCATGCAGTTATTCATTGCCCAATGGGCCTTCATACCTTGAAGTTTGGCCAGTGGACCTATCTTTTTATTATTGAATTTAATTTTTTTTGTCTTGCCTCTGTATTATTCTTCATCTTGTTTGCGGACTGTTTTATTTTCTAAAGTGTATTGAGATTATTCCAGTGTATTCAGGCTGTTTTTGCTCTGCAAACCGTACATTAATTGACTGGTTGATGGCGGTTTTGCTATGGCTAAGTCATGTATATTTCTTATGATGATCAGTAATGTGAAAGCCGGAGTACTCACTGTGAGAGCCGAAGCTTCATGTCAGCTACGCTGTACTGGCCCAGGAAAGGGTGGCTACAGGGGAGAAACACAGACAGTGTTACAGACCATTTATGACCGTTTATACAGACTGTACTGACCCAGGAAAGGATGGCTACGGATAGTCTCTGTTTCAAAGAGTTAAGGTCAGGCCATGTATTGATTTTACCTGTATACAGTACATTACCTTACACTTAGCAGATGTTTTATCCAAAGCGACTTGCAAAAGGAGGACATAATAAGCTAACAGAGGTGTAGATAACCAGGTGATTTTACTAATTACCTCATCTATAAGCTAACAGAGGTGTATATAACCAGGTGATTTTACTGACTACCTCATCTACCTGGCTGGAGGAGATTGGTGTTGAATAGAATTAGATGTTTTTTGTTAATTGTTCAAATAAATATGTGGTTTGGCCTTTTAGCTCTCTGAAGCCAGATGACCCAGCTCTGTGTCTTATGAGCGGGTTCTTCCACAGTGTCTTACCCAGGAGTGATCTCGGCCATGGCGGGGTGCTTGTTGCTGTACCAGACCCGGAAGTTGTGTGTGATCTTCCAGGCAGAGACGAACGGTGCTCCGTAATCAGCCAACAGTTTCTCATTATCTAGACAGAGCAGAGGCAAACAAGCTTTGTGTTACACGGAGAATTGTGGTAGATGATGATCAATTAAGCAGGTGAAATTTGGGAAACATTGAGGTAAATGCAGATGGAATATGCAAGAACACCAAACAGCTCCTATCTGTAAGCTACTACTACTACGGTATGTGTTTGTGTGTGTGTGCGTGTGTGTCTTGTTATCCTGCTGCAGTGTGGAGAAGAGCAGAGAGAGCACGTAGAGCTGTGTGTGCGTGGGTGGGTGTGTGTGTGTGTGTGTGTGTGTGTGTATGTGTGTGTGTGTGTGTCTCGTTACCCTGCTGCAGTGTGGAGGAGTGCAGAGAAAGCATGTAGAGGTGTGTGTGCATGTGTGTGTGTGTGTGTGTGTGTATGCATCTGTGTGTGTCTTGTTACCCTGCTGCAGTGTGGAGGAGAGCAGAGAGAGCACATAGAGGTGTGTTTGTGTGTGTGTGTGTGTGTGTGTGTCTCGTTACCCTGCTGCAGTGTGGAGGAGAGCAGAGAGAGCACATAGAGGTGTGTGTGTGTGTGTGTGTGTGTATGTGTGTGTGTGTGTGTGTGTGTGTGTGTGTGTGTACTGGCAAGAGCATCCCTGCTACTCGACTTTAAAAGACGGAAGGTACCTCATGCACGCAGTGGGGAGAGCAACTTCCTGGGCTTCAGAAGGAAGAGCAATGGAACGCTGGACGGAGGGGCACAGGGATTTGGTGTGTCATCAGATTGGCCTGACTTAAACAAGCTTTGCTGGAGGACAGGCACTACACTAAAGTGGACTTCCCATCTCCAACCTGTAGAGGTCTCTGATGCAGTGGTGGAGGACCCATCAGCCACCGTGGAAGCCAGCCTGCATCATAACAACGTCACCTACCTCCTCCAACCAAAAACATCAAGGCAGACTCTTATGTCCATCCAGAGAGCTCGCAATATGGAGTATTGGTCAAACCTAAAGCTCCAGGGAAAGTTGGCCAAACTGACCAATGCAGACCACTCAGTATCACACACCATATATAGCAATAACACCATCAATGAGGACATCCTCATATTTTGTGTAAAAGCCCGCCTGCAGGTTCTCCCCACAAGGTACAATCTCTCTCTGTGGTTCCCCTCCACCCATTCCCCCTTCTGCTTACTGCATGACCCCCCACAACACCTGGAGTCAGTAGCCCACATCATGAACAGCTGCCCATCATACAAAGGACTGTATACTGCCAGACATGACAGACTGGTGGATCTCATCGCTGCCCAGATCCCCTGTACATCTGATAAGAAACTATACAAACACACCACTGTACAGTCACAATGGTTCAATTCACCTACAAATACTTTTTCAGGAATCCCCAACACACCGGACATTGTATGCTTATCAGATGCTGACAAAACAGTTACACTGTATGAAATATCATGTGCATTCGACCTGTTCATGGAGGACTCCTACTGTGCAAAAACCACAAAATATCAACCATTAATATCTGTCATTGAGAGCCTTGGTTACAGATGTCGGCTCATTGTACTGGTATTTGGTAGCCTAGGTCATATACATAGGCTGGTGGTCAGTGGACTCTGCATTGGGGGGTTACGTAGAGCTAGGGCCAGACAGCTAGCAAAGTACTGCTCCATCTCAGCTGTCATAGGAAGCATGTATATATGGAAAAGACGATGTTTCCTGTACCCCTGAAGCTGCAAACACAAAGCAATGTGCTTATAGCCTAGAATCTTGGAACATTCAGAAAATTTGATTCCTAATGAATATTACCTTGTAATGTGGGATCAAACAAAGTATAAAAATATGTGTGTGTGTGTGTGTGTCTCGTTACCCTGCTGCAGTGTGGAGGAGAGCAGAGAGAGCACATAGAGGTGTGTGTGTGTGTGTGTATGTGTGTGTGTGTGTGTGTGTATATGTGTGTGTGTGTGTGTGTCTCGTTACCCTGCTGCAGTGTGGAGGAGAGCAGAGAGAGCACATAGTGGTGTGTGTGTGTGTGTGTGTGTGTGTGTGTGTGTGTGTGTGTGTGTGTATATGTGTGTGTGTGTGTGTCTTGTTACCCTGCTGCAGTGGAAGCACTGGAAGAGAGCACGTAGGTGTGTGTGTGTGTGTGTGTGTGTGTGTGTCTTGTTACCCTGCTGCAGTGTGGAGGAGAGCAGAGAGAGCACATAGAGGTGTGTGTGTGTGTGTGTGTATGTGTGTGTGTGTCTTGTTACTCTGCTGCAGTGTGGAGAGCAGGGAGAGCACAGAGAGCACAGAGCTGTGTGTGTGTGTGCGTGCGTGCGTGTGTCTCGTTACCCTGCTGCAGTGTGGACGATAGCAGAGACAGCACGTAGAGGTTGAACTGCGCCCTGATCCACTCGTCGCCGCCCTCCCAGCCCGTGCCGTCCAGGAAGACGTCCTCGCGGTTCTCCGTCACGTGCTTGACCAGGTAGTCGGCGAAGCGCAGGTCGGCCGTGGTCAGGTTCAGTAGCCGCCGCAGCTCTGGGTCCTGGATCTGGATACGCGCCTCCTCCACCTGAACACACACACCATCGCAGAGGAAAACCAGTCAAATGTTACGTCTCCGTGTCTCAGATATGAATTAGATTTTATTGACTTTCGTTTTCTCCTAAAACTTAGTAAAAGGCTATATTAAAAACTATAAATTGGGTCCTGGATCTGGATACGCGCCTCCTCCACCTGAACACACAGATATATTTTAGTCCATTTCTGGATGGATGGATGGATGGATGGATAGATAGCATGGATGAATAACATGGATAGATCGATGGATGGATAGCATGAATGAATGGATAGATGGATGGATGGATGTATGAATAGATGGATGGACAAATGGACTAAAATATACTCTCCTCCACCTGACCACACACAGCATCGCAGAGGAGAAACAGTCAACAGTCACACCTGTGTTATCTCAGATATGAATTACATTTTACTGACTTTGGATTGTTTTCTCCTAAAACCTCAAATAAGAAGAGTAAAAGGCTATTTGCGTTGTTGTGACATTGCATTGTTATGTCACTACTACGCCATTCCATTATTGCATTCAATTACTCCGATGCCATTGGACTGCAAGAAATGCTGTCTTGTTTGTGACCTTGCCAAGCTGTAAAGCACTTTGAGCTGCATCTTGTATGTATGAACTGTGCTATACAAGGTTATTATTATTATTATTTTAAAATCATAAATTGAACTTAGATTTGACTTACATCAGTCTCTACTGTTTCTTTGGAGTTTAATTTAAGACAGTAAGACAAAAAGGCCAGATCATTGTGGGCTCAAAACCAATAACCATAATGCCCTAGAAAACAACACATATCTTTAACATATCATCATACCTACTTTAATATGAACAGAGGTTTAGGCCCTCCCAGATAAAAAATATTGCTTCTTAAAATAGTCTTGTCTTTGCCTTTTAACATAAGACCGTATATAAAGCTCATCTGTGTCTTTCATCTAAGGGGGGTTTAGGAGAAGCGATTCATAATTTAGTGAGATCTGACCTCGTCTCCTATGTTTTACTTATGAGACGAAGGTTAAATTAAACTCAGAAGAAACAGTGTCCAGTAAAGCCTGACATGAGTCCCATCTAATGGGCTCAAACCCAGCAGTCAAAGTGCCCCAGAGAACAGACATGTCTCCTATGTATTCATTTAGCTGATGTAATCAGAGGTGAAGATCCTGGCTTCAGAACGTACAAACCCTGCCACATATTTCATCCAACCATTTTTCTAAACCAGCTGATCCTAATGACCACACAGATCACTGGACAGGTAGGTCCACCTATCACCTGTGTTAGGTTTACAGGCAGAAGGAATACATAGCCGGGTTTTTACTTTCTGAACCGGGGACCTCCACCACTGCATGTAATATGAACACTGAGCT
Organism: Setipinna tenuifilis; assembly: GCA_030347295.1. Taxonomy (NCBI): domain Eukaryota; kingdom Metazoa; phylum Chordata; class Actinopteri; order Clupeiformes; family Engraulidae; genus Setipinna; species Setipinna tenuifilis. Next base: position 25,670,309 of record CM059285.1, read on the forward strand.
CTGAAAGTCTTATAGACTCCAGCATTTATAGGATATGGACAAGCAGGGGGGGGGGGGGGGGTGGAGGGAAGAAAAAAGGACAGCTGGAGAGAAAGGGATGACAACAGGGCAACAAGAGGAGGTAAGGAGGTGAGAAAAAAGCAGCTTTTGTTTTTTTTAACTGCAAGAACCAAGAGGCAATGGTATGACAACGGGGCAACATCAGTAAGTAGATGATAAAAAGCAGCTTTTTTGTGTGTGCGAGAATCTGTGAGAACCAAGCAGGGGGGATGTGAAGGGAAGAAAAAGGGACAGCTGGAAAGAAAGGGATGACAACAGGGCAACAAGAGCAAGGAAGTAATGAAAAGCAGCTTTTGTTTTTTTGAACTGCGAGAACCAAGAGGCAAAGACTCACGTCCACTATGGCATCACTCAGGTGCCTCTGCTGCCGAAAGAGGATGTTGGTTGCCCCGGCAACAAAGCCGCGCACTGTGACATCCGACAGCAGATGGTGCTGTTGCAGGGCCATGTATGGCAAACACAGGTAACCCTGGCAACACAGAAATACTCAAATGTCAGCTCATACAGAAAAGGCAGATTTTACACCGATATTAAAATCAAGGTCTAAGACCACCTCCCTTAAAAAGTGGTCGAGTTGTATCTAACAGATGATCGGTGTTCAGTGCTATTACAGATGCCTGACGTAATGTTAGAAGTTACAATCCAGTTACAATCGATCAGCCGGTTGTAATTAGCACAAACTTTTTAGCCAGGTAGAAGAACAGTTAACTAATGAAATGAACTGTATTAACCACACAGGTAGAACCAGGTGATGTGGAATATGTGGTACTAGATTGTGTGGCTTCTGAATCCAAGATGGCCATCACTAGAGGTATTATATTTCAACACATTCAAATTATATTCCACACCATTTTACTTTTGGGTGGTTTAGGGTGTGCACAAACAAATGTGTCTGTCCTCTTAACCTTGGCAAATACAACAGGTCGTGCAGGTAGTGTAGGGTTTGACTTGTGCACAAACACACGTGTCCTCTCACCTTGGTGAAGATAGACAGAGGAAGGCCATACTGAGAGCACATAGAGGTGTGTGTGTGTGTGTGTGTGTGTGTGTGTGTGTATGCGTGCGTGTGTGTGCGTGCGTGTGTGTGCGTGTGTCTCGTTACCCTGCTGCAGTGTGGAGGAGAGCAGAGAGAGGTAGTGTAGTGTAGGGTTTGACCTGTGCACAAGCACACGTGTCCTCTTTACCTGCACAACCTGCTGTGTTTACCAAGGTAGAGTAGGATTTAACTTGTGCACAAGCAAGTGTGTCCTCTCACCTTGGTGAATATAGCCAGAGGGAGGCCGTACTGAGAGCACGTAGACGTGTGTGTGTGTGTGTGTGTGTGTGTGTGTGTGTGTGTGTGTGCGTGCGTGTGTCTCGTTACCCTGCTGCAATGTGGAGAAGAGCAGAGAGGTAGTGTAGGGTTTGACCTGTGCACAAGCACACGTGTCCTCTCACCTTGGTGAAGATAGCCAGAGGAAGGCCGTACTGGTCCTCGTCCAAGCCGGACACCAGTCCCTGGGTGATCACGCCCTGGCCGCCTGCGCTCGACTGCGGCTGCACCGTGATGGGCAGACTGGGCTCGAAAGCTCCACTGTCTTGCCCCGCTGCCCCTGACCCTGCTCCTCCTCTTCCGCCAGCCTCCTCCCCCTCCCCCTCCTCCTTCTGCTGCTGCTGCTGCGTCTCCTCCAGCACGCTGGGGTCCAGCGTCTCCCAGTCGCTCTCCGAGGAATCGGGGGAGGCGCGCTGGGGGGGTTTGAGGAGGTGGGCGTCCTCTTTCGCAGGGGTGGAGGGAGAGGGCTGGGCTTGTGGGGGGGCGTCAGTGGTGGTGGTCGTCGTGGTGATCGTGGCCTCCTCCAGCTCGCGGGTGGCGTTGGCGATGTCGGTGACGGACACGGAGACGAACTCCTCGGCCATCGGCACCCCCTCCAGCACGGGGGTGATCAGACTGGGGTCCTCGGACACGCTGCTCCGCGGCTTGTAGTGGGACGAGTCCGCCAGGCCGTGCTCGATCATGCCTGCAGCAAAACGTAGTCACATAGTGACATAATGAAGATGGGTAGTGAGTGACACAATGGCTGAATACAAACTTTCATTTGTTCATTTGTAAGGAACAAAATACTATAACCTGCACCCTCAACCATGCCTAGAGCAAAACGTAACAAAAATGCCAGATAAGAAAACACTGCTAAATAAGAAATCAGGGGGTCTAAGAACACATTTTTTCATCAGAGGACCCATGACTCATTTTGGCTATTTGCTCTGCCATGCCATCTCTGTGACATTATTAGGGTGTGTAAAAAGCTTACCAAGGCTGTTCCAAAGATCTAAATCTAAACTAATTTAAATTTTCATCAGACCAATGTGGCTCAGTGCTCTATGCACTGCACCATTTCTGTGACATTATTAGGGTGTCTAAACGCTCACCAGGGAAGAGGGACAGGAGGGTCATGAGGGGCCCCACCAGTGTGTTCACGGGAGACACGTAGAACAGCACCTGCACAAGGACACAAGTAGTTCATTAGCAGCCTGTCGGGACGCAAAGCCTGCTGGGACTCATAGCCTGCTAATCACTTCCTGTGGGAAAGGAGACATTTCCTCCAAAGACATCAGAATGTAATCTACAGTCTTAATGAATTACAATACATCATGGAAAAGTTCATTTGTTTCAGTGCAATATGAAATTCAAAAGCAGGCCCAACCAATGGCTAGGGGCATAAACGTGAACATACTTTTCAGAAGGGTGACATTCTGTATTAGAAATCCTTTTTTATTGGTTGGATCCCATCTGAACATTCTAATTTTCCAAGATAATGAGCTTGGGGTTTTTATAATCTGTATGCTATACTTATCAAAATTAAAGCAAAATAAAAAGCTTGAAATATTTCACTTTATGTGTAACAGAATTGATATAATATAGAGTTTTACTTTTTGAACTAAATTAAGGAAATAAATGAACTTTTTCATTCAGGAGCAGAGATCCCAGCGTCAGAAAGTAAAAGTCCCGCCATGTATTCCCTCTGCTTGTGCTCTTAACACAGGTGATTTCACTAACTAGCTGATCGACCTGTCTGATGATTTGTGTGCTCATAAGGATCAGCTGCTTAGATCAAATAAAGGGTGGCAGGGTTTTAAACTTTCGGAATCCGGGATTGACACCTCTGCACCCAACAAAACTAAAACGTTAGAGAGCGCAAAATTGAATTCAATTAAATAAATACATGCATTTCCAACTCTATTTACCTCGACCATAAACTACATTAGATATAGGATATTTATATGAATGTATAAATAGAATTCAAAAGACTTACCTTCTTCTCCAGAAGAATCAGCTTAAAAAGAATTAGGACCTAAGAGACAAAGGCAGAGAAAGTAGGACTGTTATAAACTGGGGGATTAACAAAACAGGTAATTGAAAAAAATCTATCTGGCAATCTGTTTTATGATTACGAAACACACCAACTTCCAAAAGACAGTGTCATTTTAGACAGGTTGGAACAGCGAGGTTGCAAGAGTCAAGAGATGTGGCGATTACCTTGTGTCGAAAGTGTAATATTAAATCTCTCGGGGACAGCCCTGCAGGAACGAAACAAAAGAGGAGATAACGATAAAGAGCATAAGACATGAGAAATGTGTCCTGAATCAGAGGTGGAGATCACAGCTTCAAGAAATAAAATTAGAGTAGAGTAGTAGAGTAGAATAGAGATACTTTATTTATCCCGAAGGAAATTAAGGCAAACTCTGCCATGCATTTCCTCTGCCTGAGCACAAGTAGCTGCTCTATCAGTCTGATTCACTTGTGCTTTCATTAGGATCTTCTGGTGCAGAACATGGCTGAATCAAACATGTCAAGTTTTTACTTTCTGAAGCGAAGATCTTCACCCCTGCTCCTGATTATATTTTTTTCACAGTGAGACAAATTGAGTCTGGTCAAACAGGTTACCTTGCCCCAGGATTAAACTCTGACCTGTGACCTCCTCCCCCCATCTGGGACAGGAAATACCCTCTCTTACTGAGGTACACTAAAACCAAGCTTGCATAACACTGTGACCTGGCAGGTAAACAATTACAGCTAAAAATCTATTCTAATCTACAGCATTCAGTCAGTTGTTCATCACTTTTTACATTACATTACATTGCATTGCATTTGGCAGACTCTTTTGTCCAAAGTGACTTACAAACAAAGGAGGACATAAGCAAACAGAGGTGTAAAGACTTAGAGCCACAAAGACTCTTCTGCTTATCTGAACTAGGGAATTTACACAGCACTGGGACATAACAGGTCTATTAGCTATTAACAGGCTGTCAACCCCGTGGGCCAGCAGGCAGGTGGATGGGTGGATAGCTGGCTGGCTGTGTGGTGGTGGTGGTGGGGGTGTCAGGTGAAGACTGGAGGGAGTAGACTTACCCAGGTACACCTGTGACCCGTCCAGAGCTGTGTTTCGCAGGGAGCCGTTCATGTGCTCGTACAGTTCCTGGATGCACAGGTAGGGGTGGGGCAGGGTAGGAAATATATTTAAAATGTTACAGAAAAATAAAGTTCTGACATTTACATTAGATTCCTATGTATTGTTATTGTAAACAAGTAAAAACAAGCCAGTACAACAAAGTGCAGTTTCACATCTAACCAGAAGCGGAATAGCAGATAAAGTGTCTGACATGTTATTTACAGCTTGTTAGTTGTTAAATGGCCCAGGTAATAAATATTATTCAAATACATTAATAAACAGACTAGGCAATAAGTAATGATAAACGACAATGATAAATTCAAAATCAAAGCAGTAAACATGCTAAATGATAAAGAATATAAACTTTTTAAATGTGTAACAACAATCTGAAAGGGATGAAGAGATATAGGTGTACCTTTAAAATAGATATCTGGGAGAAGTCTTTCTCCTCAAAGTATGCGTGTGTGATGAGCTGTAACTTCGCCTGCAGAAGGCCATAGAGAGGCTAGCAGAGAGAGAGAAACACAGAGAAGAAGAGATTGGTGACGGCAATGTAGGTGACACATTACATTACATTACATTACACTGCATTGCATTTAGACTTAACAGTGAATTAGGTACAGTGACAGCCCCAACAGCTGGAGCAATGTGGGGTTCAAGGGCACTTCAGCCATAGATGTGGGTACAGGAGAGTGCAAAGTATTCGTTCCCCAACCCCATTTTTTCCTGCTGGTACAGAAATCTGCGACCCTCCAATCTAGAGACCAACTTACTCTCCATTAGGCCACACCCTCCCTGAAACATGCTGGGAGATAATTTACCAGCAGTCAATTTTCCTGCTGGTGATACAAAAAGGCTCGAGCCGCCCACTGCACACAGATGGATGAAAGAATTTATTGTTCTCTGTAAAAATCAATGAAGATATTTTTGAATAGGGCAAGCGTTCAACAGTCTGCTTTAAAGCTTTTTAAAAATCTTCTCATGATTAAAAGGTAACTAAAAGGGTAAACACAAACTATTGAGTGCTTGCCTTACTCAATAACATTTTAATTGACACACAGGAGGTTTAAGCACCCAGTTCAATTCATTATAAGATGATATTATCATTATTCATAAGCACATTGAACTGCCTAGGCACACTGAAGTGCCTATGCCTGTGTATGAAATGCACTATACAAATAAACTTGCCTTGACTTGACGTTACAAGGTGTTGGGCATGCTTTTCCAGTGCTTTCATGCTTTGTAAAAGACACTAATGTGGCAATACAGTGTTGACCACGATGTCCCTTCCCTCATGCTGTTTTTGGTAAGGAGGTTTTTCTGTGCATGTCACTTTCATTCTCATGTCATTTTCCTTTTTTGAGATAAAAGCATCTGCTAAGTGTAATGTAATGTAATGTAATGTAATGTAAATTTCCCCTCATGCATATTATACAAAAAGTAGAATTCCCATATTTAATGTTTGATTACTGCAAAAATGCAGGTCTATATTAGTTTATATTAGAATTAAAAAGTCTATATTAGACAGTCTACATTAGAATTCCCTATTTCATGTTTATTCAGTGCAAAAATGCAGGTCTATATTAGTTTATATTAGAATTAAAAAGTCTATATTAGAATTCCCTATTTAATGTTTAATCAGTGCACAAAATCCAGGTACAGCTGAACAGCTCTTGACCTGCTTCCCGTGACTGCTGGTCAGGAGAGCACATTTTCTTCTCTGAGAAAAGGAACACAAAACCAGAACTTGAGCTGAAACCTCAGTGGCATGTAAGCAACAGGATCGCTTTCGCAGTTGTCTCTGAACCGCTCCCTTCCCTTCAGTTTCCTTCGCTCTTGCACACACACAGCAGCTGTTCCTTCACTAGAAATTATGAGCCCCTCTTTTTCTTTTGCGGTGCTCCTGCATCCTGTGAGAGCCATTTCCTAGTAATGTACAGATACACTCACCCTAGCAACAGTGTGTGACGCAGTATACCAACATGGCACCTTAAGACAATCACACAATATGTCTGCTCCATACAGCAGCATAATGTAACACTATGATATTAGTGTTAAGGTACTTACTTTATTTACTATTTTCTACTATTTATTTTCTGTGTGTCTGTGTGTCTCCTTAATTCCACAGACTCCTGGCTAATATGCTATACATTCTGTGCTAACTACTTAGCAAACAGACAGTAAATAGTGCACTCAAAATGAGAGTATCTTGTGTGTTAGTGTAAGATACTCCCAATCTGTTACTGTTCATTCAGCACTCAGTCTGGTGTTTGGTTACAAGCTGGGAACTCAACAATTGCAGCAAATGAAGCAAGAAGGATGGCCACGGTTTTGGTCAGGACAGTTCCTTTACCGTCTATTACCACCATCTAAAGATCATGGGACACTCTAAGCTGAAAGGCCACGGCTAGAGCATGGTGACCAACGATGATGATTCACAGACCTACACTTAAAAATATCTACATTAAAAAAAAAGATAGCCAACTACATAAACCACAAATTTGGTTCATCACTGTGGTTTGTTTGCAGACTTGCTAACACTCACACCCACACACACACACCCACACCCACACCCACACACACACACACACAAGGACGACTTGTCATGTGGCTGTGTGTGTCTCAGCTGACTCACCACTCGACTGAGGACACACACGCTCTTCTGCACCGTCTCCCTGGTAACATCTGCCTGCCGCACCTTCAGAGCCTGGAACACAGCAGTTTGTTTTTAAATTTAAATTACCAACGGTCATGTCTACTGGAATTTAAATACTAGGGGTGTGTCCAAAAATCCACATCCAAACTCGTTTATTGTTTTGATCCCCTACACAGTGCACAGTGACTGAGTGAATATTTTAAGATTCAGCCTAGTACTCTTACAAAAGCCTTCAAACACAGTTCATGTGTTTTTGGCTGTGCAGTGTTCTTCTCACCTTGGCTTCTATTTGTCTGTAACAGGAAACACCATAGACACATTTCATCTCGCCATCCCGGGGTGGTAAATGAAAATAAATTGTGTCTGAAAGAAACAAACAACAACAACAAAAAAAACATAGAAATTTACAGAACAGCACAATAGCGATGACAAATCAACGTTTCACAGAGAAACAGGAGTTTCTTGTTTGGCCTGGGTTATGCCATCCACCTCTCCTAAACAGCACAAAAGACTAAACGAGCAAAGGTCAAAGAAAAAGCAATTGTGTTTTAGTAGTTGGTGAAAAGTCAAAGAAGCATAGTGCTCTTAAAAACAGCACTGATTTTCATGAGTATACAGGTCAAAGTATGCTGTGAAGCAATCACACAAGACTGAGTAGTGAACAGTAGGCAGGATTAAGGATACAGACACGGTACACAGATGTTTTAACAATAAAAAAAGGACAATAGCTTTCACAGTCTGTTAAACAAAGGCCGAAGGACAGACAAAGTGTAAGCGAGAAGGTGTACTGACACAGTAAAAGAACAAAGGAAAACACAGTTTTCAGGCAAAGCAGATGACAACAAAACAATATAATAGTACACCAGAGACATAAAACGCAGAGACTGCAGAAGGGGCATATGCATTTGTACACATTGTGTTTGTATTTCAGTGTTGATTCTTCAACTTGTCTGTCATCAGATCACTTTCAACGAACACATGACCTAACAACAGATGAGATCAGATGGGCCACAATTGACCAAAGTGAAAATGAAATTGTGGATATTAAAGAAAGACAAAACAAATATGTGCTTTAGCATCTCTACATCTTCCAACAAGATGATGAACAAGTCAAGTCAATGGGTCTGAATATCAGCAAGTTTCTGAAACAGTGGCTCGGAAAATCGGAATACATTTCAGGAAATTGGACTCAAGACTGTCACAATGCCTGCAAAGCAAAAGTGTTCTAGAACTCTGCAACTGCAACTGGATATGTTGAAAGCCCTGTGAGGACGGCTTGCAAATCCTTACAACCTCGTGTGATGTTCAATTCACAGTGCCACAACTTCTCCCTGACATGGTTGCAAATCTATTTTGTTGCAAATCTATTGTCAGAATTGGCCTTAAAACAATGCTTCTCAAAGTTTTTCAGACAAAGGACTACCCCCCCCCCCCCCCCACTACCTCATCTGACTAATGTGCATGTAGCTGTGTGACTGAGAATGACAAATGGCTGTTGTCATATTAGTTTCTAATTAGTGGTCTGAGTTCCCATGACGCACGATGGACGTTGTACTCTACAAGTGGACCAAGCAGACACATAAATGCTCAACATCTGTGCACTGCATCCAGGGGGGGGTTCCAGGTAGGAGGTTTATTGACTAATCCAGATAAATTAACTCAGATTAAGTCGGAAACCTCCTATACAAAGCCTATAACATCTGGCTTCATTCTCTAGCAAAGGAGTAAAAAGGATTCCTTTGCCTGAAGAAGACCTTGGTTCAAAACGTCACTCTTAATTGAAATACATCTGTCGCCTGGGGAGTTTTCAGTGTGCAGAGATCTATTTTTTTTACTTCTTTGATCCTTTATGTCTGTCCTGCACCTGGCCTCAGAGAGGTAGAGAGGCACCTATATTGACTAACCTTCATTCTCTTATCAAAAAACAGTCACAGGGCTCTCTCTTTAAAAGGTTTACCACTCGGTCAGAGCTTATGCACCCAGGTGAGTAAGTAAACCTGCTTTCTGAAACACCACCCAGGCAAGACAATCACTGCGTGCACATGGACGAGTTGAAACCAATTGGAAATGGTTTGGGATCGTATCGACTTCATGTGAACGGGATAATAAAACATCTAAGACATCACAGAGTTGACATGTTTATTTATTTATTTTTTTAGTTTCGGCACAACTTACAACTCTCTATCTTTGTTTCTGGACAGTACTCACCCTCTTGGAAATTGTGTGCCCCATCTGGCAGGGCCAGGAAGGGGAGATACTTCCACTCCTCGGGGAGGGTGTTGCTGTCGTGGCCCTCATCAGGGATCACAGGAGGATAGGAAAACTCCACCTTTAAAAAGAGTGATGAGACAAAATTAGGGAAGGGGAGAGAGAGAGAGAGAGAAAGAGAGAGAGAGAGAGAGAGAGAAATGGAGGGAAAGAAAGGGAGGGAGAGACAGAGAATAAAAAAGACAGACAGAGAGAGAGACAGACAGAGAGAGAGAGACACCAAGAGGGAGAGGTTTCAGTAACACATGGATATTGTTGAGCAGCTTCCCATTACAGTGAGGTCACTAGAGGTGGAGGTCCCGGCTTCAGAGGGTAAAAACCCCGTCATGTATTCCCTCTACATGTGCATTCCCCCTACCTGTGCAGGCAGGTAGTGATTGCACTAATTAGCTGATCTATCTGTCCAATGACGTGTGCTCACTGGGATCAACAGGTGCAGTAAAAATGGTTGGGCCAAACATGTGGTAGGGCTTTTACTTTCTGAAGTTGGGATCTGGAGGTTAACGCCTGGAGGTCTAAGTTCCATGCAAGTAAGATTCTTTAGTTGGACATGTTTGTTTATTACTTTGAACAGACTTTACTGCTGTTACTACAGGGTATCCTATAAGTTCAAGACTTTTTTGTATCATGATGCAGGTAACCCATGTCACTGACTACGTAGAGAGGAGAGAGTTCAAGTTACTTTGTTGGTCGGGACTCACAGTTAAGAATTTGGCACACCCAGTACGCTATGTTAAACTACAAATATCCACAATTCAATATCCATAAAAATGCCCAGTATTATGTCTGTGGAATGGGGGTAAAACTCAAAGCATAAATTATGCGAAACCAACACAATAAAGGGACCCCACAACAGCACGACATACACCAGCCTAGGTGTTCTGTTACCAATATCTTGCCCACCATATGGACAACAGGCACTGAAGATCATTTACTACATGGGAAACAATTCAAGCCACATGTGGTGACTAAGGCAGTCACTCCCACTTTACAAACAGTGAACTAGTCTACAGCCAAACAACAATGAAGGACGTCTAGAACTGCAGTCTCACACTGTATTGGGATTTTTTTTTAAATCTCAACATAGGCTGGTGTTAATAATCTTTCTTTGTATCTTTCTATGTATTACAGGTAGGAGAAAATAATAGGCCTATACTGTGTATCACTGCAACCTTTTTAGCACAATAATATCACAATACAACCTTCATTTCAACCTTCATATTGTGAAATTTAGCCTACTTCACCAACTGTGATTTTCTATTTTCTTTGCTATGCCTCCTCTGATAACATTGTTTTTGAAATCCACAAGATAGCACTACACCATGTCCTTTTCTTGCATGATACCAAAATACAGCATGTAAGCCCGAGTCAACAACAAATGTCATGCATAATACAACACACAACAATACTATGCTGTGGCGTAAAAGGCAAATAATTTTCAATTTTATTATATAAAAAAATAGTACAAAAAACTTTCTGCACTTTTGTGGCAACTTCCAGCCTATAACACAACCCCCACCTACTCCAAACAGCATTCTGGTCTCTTCTAACTAAATAGTAATTCTATTAAGCAAACAAAGAGGATTGATGAAAGTGACACCAACAAACAAAAACAGGCCTAATAATGCAAGAGATACAGACTGTTAGATTATTGAGAGAGAGAGAGAGAGACAGAGAGAGTAAGAGAGAGAGAGAGAGAGAGAGAGAGAGAGTCTAACCATGAGGCAAACCTAATCTCCTGGGGAGGCGAGCGGAGCAACCCCTATCAGGTGGTGGATAATACCTTTCTCTCTTTCTCTCTCTATCTATCTGTCTGTCTCTCGGCGGCTCTGAAACCAGGCCAGATTAAACAATGCCCTTCTTCCCGTCAGCCAGTTGGAGCAGATGCAACAGAGAGGGTGTAGAATAGATGAGGAACGGGAGCAGAGGGGGGTCAGACCACCTCCATGACAGGACTTAGGCGCACTACTTTTATTAAGGTAAGTGGCCTACAGCTGTGACCCCCCCTTACCCACCCTCAACCACCCCACCCTACCCTCCCCTCCAGAGAAACAGATGGCACACAACAACAGCTGAGCAGAAGAACACTCACATATAGGCCTACTTCATTTGTACGTTTTTTTTTTTTAATAATTAATTGACATAGGCCCCTGCGTCTATGACCATGCTTAGGCCCAGCTTCCCTCCAGGTGGACCTTCGGTGCACCAGCCAGATGACCCAAAAGTCACCTTTACAGACTGCAATCAATGCGAAGGAATTCTCGCTACTTCTCACTGGGGTCTACAGGATGATTGACAGTGCATGGTTAAGACGGTGCTCCACGTGCAAGCCACATTAACACGTTGATGCTAAATTGCATAGAGCTGATGGGACAGGCAAACTTCACCATGCTTTTCATAGATTTGACAAAGCTGGGTGTTTACCAACCGTTCTAAACCTGTTAAATGGCCAATTACATTACACGACTGAAAACCTGTCGGCCCTCGCTATGTCAACAACAGCTATGACTAACTTTGTACACTAACAACGTGACATATTTCTAATACTGCCAAATGCTTGAATGATCACTTCAATTACATAATAAGGACAAAAGCAACTCTTAAAGAGAGCTAATGTACGCTCACCTTTGCTTTCTCTATGACCAATTAGAATATGATACTTCCATCAACAGGCAATTTGGGCTTAAGTCCATTACTTGGTGAAGAACTATAAAACAGGCTCTTCGGTTTTGCACGAAGCAACAACACTGATGGGATATCAATGCCATGCCAACGTGAACTGATGCCAATCTGCTACATATTACTCTACAGTACCAGGAGTCTCAGGTCAAATCAATTAATCAATGGTAGCCTACAAAGCTGAGATATTTAAGAGGTGTCAGTAGGTAGCATACAAGGGCAGCAAGACTGTAATTTAAGCACTGTTTATTCATTTGTGACTCGGCTAGCCAGCCTTGCTGACGCTAATGTTGTGAACTACAACTTGTTTATTTTCCCAGAATGTCGTAACGCTATGAGCCAAAAACTCGTATCGCAACTGGTTTCAGCACTGTTAAATTCTACCTGAGTAGTTTGACCAAAAGTTTCAGACTCTACATCTAAAAAGCAAATGGTGACAAGCCACACGAGTTAAACGTTACCCCATACCTGACAGCCTTTTTTGTGATGAAATCCAACCACGACGATGTGTAGCACGGGCCCTTTGACTTCATCTTTGCCATGCGACTCCATGGCTCCTTGTTGTGTCGGGTGTCTTTATCTTGTTATTCTGTGAATTGCCAGGTACAAGCAGAAAAACAGTGACAGTCTTCCACCGGACAAGACTCGAAGCTTGCAGCCACAAGAAACAGGTTTGCGCTTCCGCAACTGTGACTGATGGGCTTTGCCTGACGTCACTCAGTACCCTCCTTGTTCATGCAGCGCCTACCCTCGAGCCTAATGTGTAATGCAGCTCTCTGGTCATCAACAACTACAGATGACTTTAAATTCATATTAAGTAAGGAAAGAAACTCTGAAACTACCTCGTATGTGATGAAGCACCACAATGGGGACCTTATGAATTATTCGGTACATAACACCTCCACTCCTGACACCTCCACCTCCAGCAATTTAGCTAATTTTACCACTGCCAGGCAGGATCTATGGTATTACTTTCATAGATGATGAACTTCATATACTTTTATATAGTCTGCATTACACTGTCCTTCGTTTGGCTTCTCGGCAATTACCCTGACATATACACAACTGGTTTGTAGAGAGGAACCTAATGTTCTTGTAAATCGATTATATCACGTATCGGTTTGTTCTCCCACTGTTCGAAAGCGCCAGATCTTCGATTGATTTAACATTCCTTGATTCGTCAGTTCTCATCATGGCGGCAACTATAGCAGCTACAAATCCTTCCCAACTGCTTCCACTGGGTACGTTTCAGCGCTTCGTTTCTGGTATCAATGAGAACGCGTTAAGCAGTGTTTTTACTTGAATCGTAAAACAACTATACGAAATGACTGTGCTACACCAGTGGAATATATAATAAAGAACATCCTGCTGGTTTTAGCAAACACATGATGTTAGCTTGTAGCTAGAGGTATGACTAATGGTGTAAGTAACAATGCTAACATGCGAAGAGTCTACTTTTTGTATTTCTTGTTCCTTCATTGGTCCTTTCTTGGTCTGTTCTATATTTTGGCTATCTGCTATAAAAGTGTACTTACACAAAAATGTTTGCCTTTCTTTCATTCAAGTGAAATGCTCTAACTTACATTGTTAAATGTGCGAGGGTTACCGCCGTTTTTTTAGGTTAAGATTGCATATATAAAACATAGGACTGCAAGTAATATGACTTTCTATAATGCCATATGCAGTCTATTGTTCTTACAGCCGTGCCAGTCTAAGAACTCAAGAACTGAACGTCGCCTTCAGCACACATGTATATAGAAGGAACGCAATGTATCAATTTAACCAGCTTGTCTCAATCAACAGAGCTGGTGGACAAATGTATTGGCTCCAGAATCCACATCGTCATGAAGAATGACAAAGAGATTGTCGGTACCTTACTGGGTTTCGATGACTTTGTCAGTATCCTTTTGCAATTTTATGTCTGCTGGAGGCTATGAACACACTTGACCCCACGCTACTTTGGTAGACATGACGCACATGATAGAAGCACATGTATACATTTCTTTAAAAAAAAATCCTTAACTAACACTAACAGACATGGTGCTGGAGGATGTTACAGAATTGTAAGTATACTTTACATTTTTGTTACATTGTCAGCCATGCGAGTGTTTTGAGTGTAATAAAGTCAATGTCATTTGCACTTGACCACTTTCAAATAGTGTGAACTTTCTCTTCAACATTTTTCCCCTTTAGTGAGATTACACCGGAAGGTAGGAGAATAACAAAACTGGACCAGATTCTGCTAAATGGCAACAACATCACCATGGTAAGTTTGACAAGAAATGGAGTTGCAGTATTAAAAATATATATATATATATCTTGTTGGATTTTTTCTGATTATTTCTCTCCTATTTTGCAGCTTATTCCAGGAGGGGAAGGCCCAGATGTCTAAAGGGATGACGCTTAATTTTTTTGTTTTGTTTATTTGAAATTACACCTGCTTTCACTTATTTGTTTTGTTTTAATTCAAATGTGTGTTTTGAAAACCCATTTCTTTTTCTGACTGGAGCCTTGAAGTTTTAATTTGAAATGATTAAACAGTTTGTAAATAGGACGGATTATGTGGCATATGACAGAGGCTCCTCACTTTGCCTACAGACTTTTTGTTACGAATAAATCTATTTGTGGCCACTACCCAGTGCTGAACTCTTCTTGACTCTTTCCGCAAAATCAGTGCATGCTGATTTCTGAGCTACAAAGGTGTTTAGCTTTTATTCTAAGTACTAATAAACATAATTGCATGATTCCAAAGCTACACATAGTACCACATATTCCAAATCACCTGTTTCTACCTGTGTGCTTAAAACGGGTGTGAACGCTTCTACCTGGCTGAAGAGTTGTGCTGATTAACTTTTTCGCTGCAACAAGTCTGTGGTACTGGACTGTAGCTTCTGAGGCCACACTCCCCATCACTGATCTGGACTGTTACTAAAAATGGCCTTTCATAGCCAAATCTTGTTACAGGCAAACTAGCAAACAAGGTAGCAAAAGTAACAATTACCCATGTTTTGCTGTGCAAAGGCTGTTTTATTGGACTGAAAGGAAGAAAAAAACAGAACTGTAGGTGGATTTGTATAGTTAACCACTGGATAAATCACAATTCCAGTGTAAACATGTGAGTGTTCAACATCAGTACATGGAGGGTTTCTCTTCTCCCTTTGGATTAGTTACTTTCTCCAGGTTCTTGCTGATGATGTCATACAGTTCAGCCTAGGCAACAGAAAAAAACATGTATGTATAAACATGTTATTAGGGTGTCACTAACTTGTATTCATAAGTATCCTTTTATAACAGAATCTGAAACAGATGACTACGCAACTATGAACCGTGACAGTACTACAAGTCTACAAATGATTGACAAGCAATTACTTTATACCACAACTAGAACAGTGACATTCAAAAAATCTCCAGTGATAAAAGTATGAGTAATGCTTGCCCCAAGAGTGAAAAGTAGTTGAAGGTAAAAACATAGCTTTTATTGTCAGCATTTTTTGTAGTATAACTAACTATATGTACTGCTTTCCTGCATTCATTTTGATTTCAGTGTCTAATAACTAAACGAACCCAAACGCACCAGAAGCAAAGAACCAAGATTTGGAAATACGGATAGAACCACTGAGGCAGTTCCTGTCAATTCATACTTTTATTATTATATAATAATAACACAAATCTCTCAACTGTTCAATCTCATTCATGCAGTGTAATTCCACTACTTACATAGAAGCCGCGGATGTCCAGGACTATGACTCGGATCTCGGAGTACACGGCTTCATCCTTTTCATGGACCAGAGCACGGTAGTCCATCTAGTAATATATGTATGCAAGGAAGGGGATGAGAATATCATACCACGTTAGAATAGAAATAATACAACCCAATCAAAGAATATTTTATTATGTAATTGTCAGTTCTTTCACAGTATCTGCACATCTGAAAGCTGCAGCATTTATCTGATGTGATGAACAAAACATTATCTCACCACATGAGTGTCTTTGGATGCTTTGGCAACTGCGTCGCCTCTTTCTGAGAAGTATCTGAAAACACCACAGATAAAATGAGCAGTGTAGGAACACAACGCTTAACAATGGTAATGTAAAGCACTGAAGTATTTGCACCTACTTGTTGATGTTTGTCTGAAATCCCTCTATTTTGGTCTTAATAGCAGTTATTCGTTCCAGGATTTTTTCCTTGAAGAAACAGAGAAAAAGAAGAATATATGATCAAATCGGACAGTGTAACAATGCAATGACCGTGACAAGGAGTTATGGTGCTGTAACTTTCAAATATGTGATCATTTTTAAAAAAGGATTTTTACTTGAATGGCAACCCCAAAGTCATTTCCATCTTCAATTTTAGGAATAAGGTGCTGAATCCAGCAGGATACCTATAGTGAGAAAAAATGTAAGCTTTAAAGAATTTATTTACCTTACATATGTAAGAAATTAAATATGATAAAAGGTAAAACAATCTTAAGAATTATGGGATGAGGACCCTTTAAATGGTGCAAAACTCATCAGTGTTATAACTGCTACATAAACCTGATTTTCAAATTCTGTGGACTATGACGAATGTGTGAGGCCCAGTAATTCATGGTAACTCAATGATAGCGCGCTGCATTGGGTTTATGCTTACTGTGATGCAGGTTTCCTTGATGCCAACAATCTCTGGCTTTACAACGTCCAGCAGCTTCACAATTTTCTCATTTCCCTTAATGAAGCCACATTTTGGAGCTGACGGGGAATGGTGAAAAAGCTTAAAGAATTAGATTTAACGAACAATACCATTTACGAAAAAAATTCTTTGAACAAATGCTGAGATGGAGATGATGCAAGCAAACATACTTACCTTTTTTCTTCTTCTTTTCATCCTCCTCATTTTTATCTGTCTCCATCTCCTGAGAAAATCATCTGAGTTAGTCAAAACCCTATTTATGTAATATAATCCCATTATAAAAACTTCTAACCCTAACTGAAACTATCTCTCAAGACCATTTCTAAAATGTAACCTGACCTGGCAAAACTAATCTGAAGTTTCATATTTCAACTGTAAGAGTTTTAGCAAAAACCTTATATGATATGTTGTTTTCTAATTTGTTTTCTAATTTGATTTGGTTTAATTTGATTTGATTTTAAGGTTTAAAAATATGACTTGCACCACTCAAATATTACTAAAATGTTGAAAAAAAACCTCAGGTTTTAAATGGAAAAAGAATATGGTGGGATGTCCTAATTCAGATGGATTTATCTTGACCACAAAATCATTTAACAGTACGTCATCTTGTCTCGTCACTGGTACCAAAATCTATACTTTGAATTCTGGGAACACTTTGACTAAGTTTGTGAGATCTGGTCATGAGTGATAAGATAACCAAACTGCTGACCTCTTCCTCTGGGACCGGAGGGTCAGGGATGGGGATTTCCAGCGGGGCATGGAGCGAGGTCAGATCTGTGATGGAGAAGTCCTCCTCCTAAAAGAAGTAATAGAGCAAAGATAATTTGAGTAGAAGTTTGATTTATTTCATTTTATGTGTTGATATTTTAAACCCAGAGTTTAGGGTGCACCTTACATACCTGGAGCAGATTGTCCAGCTGTGCTATCTTCACAGGGATGTGGTTTGAAAACAGATGCTCAGCCTAAACATATGAATGTATATTAATATAATATGCATGAAGTGCAACAACAGTAAGGCTATTCAAGTTTAAATAAGAGTCAGGAAAGATGCTGTAAGCAGCACAGGTGTTCTTAAATGGAGTTGAAGACACCTCTGTGACTTGCACCCAGGGGCAGACTACCTACCTGCCGGTACAGAGACTGCCGATAGTTCTCAACCTGCGTGGAGAATGAGTGCCATGAGTTATTTCATTTCGTAGCATACTCTTCTGTCTTTACCAACTTGTCTCTGGCTTGCATGCTGTGACATTTTCAAAAAGACATTTTAGCCATAGCCTACGTAATGTCAACGGTAACAGGGAAATAGGAAGTCCCTGTTTTTTTGCTTTCGATTTCTATGCTGCAAATGGCAGCAGCAGCGATGACTTGCAAAGCAAAAAACACCACGGTTTTGGTAGGCCTATATGGCGAATGAAGTATCTTTAATGTAACACATATTCGCAAACATTATCATTATCCCCACAACATTCATAATTTGTGACTCCAGTATTCCGAACGCATGCGTCTGTTCACAACAGGCCCGTAAAGGGTTTCATAACCACTTAATAATTTAAACATCAACGATAACTTAGCCTACAAAAAGTGTAATTGTTTGGCGAATTACATTTTCCAGCATTTACCAATCCCTACCTTAACTTTGTTCTCCTGACTTATCTTGAGCACAGAGGTTTTCGGCATGTTGAGACTTGATTGTGGCTACGAACTTTTCGTCTTCTTTTCAATGGAAACGACAAAAGCCTTCAACTGACTATATTCTTGCAAGTTTTTGGAGGCGACGTGCCGTGTCCTTGATTCCCCCCTTCCTAGATATTGATATACTTTCGATTTTGTGAGATACAACTTCGACACCTGATGGTACCTCCCATTATACAGAAGCGCACCATCATTTAAGGTAGACAGAGCCCGAACCCTACGCGAACAACTGAAAATGTGATGGTAGGAATCCACCAGGCTATGTAGTCACGCGATTGTTTAAGGTTTTGCATCAAATCTTTTTGGTTATATTATTTTATATAGAACTTCTTGATCTGTAAACCTTGCATGGTCCACAATCATCTTGTCATAATTACTAATTGGCTTAATTTTAAGATTTCAGAAGGTTCTGTTGTTTAGTCGTTCAGACAGTATATCAGACTGAGCGCCATGTCACGAATTGTGCCAGACCACCTTAAGACGTCCTGTAAGCAGTCTTTTGATAACATTTCGAGAAATCATGACTTCCGCATAGGTACATAACTGTGGACATCGCAAACTTCCGAGTACAGGTCTCCAGTAAAAGACACACTCGAATTCAGCACGATCCACAGAGAAGACTCTGAATATAACCTGTGAGGCTTTATGGTAATATACTATGTACAATATTTGATGTTTGCAAAAAGAATGATTATGACTTAAACTTTCGATTTCAACAATGTTAGCTAGAAGAGCTAACCATTAATCCACTTTACGCCATGGCAGAAGTTGATAAATCTTTCAACCAGGTTGAAATTTGTATTGTAATTTCTTTCATATTGCTTTAACTGTCGAATTCTTGTTTATACGTACAATATAGCTGCTAACATGTGCATACGTTATGATCAACCTGTGTAACTGACACCACCTTATGTACAGGGCATGTTTGTTTCTTTGATAATCCTAAATTAAGTGAGAGTCACTCTGAAACGTTTTAAAATTGTCATAAATGTGCATTGGGAGTTGCTATGTCAGGTTTTCTGATTGTCTCATTGTTATTCAGAGTTCAACTATTTTTCCACCTTGAAACAGTTAATGAGCTCATTATATTGTTTCTTTTTGGTTGTAGCCTGCCTTGTAGCCTGCCCTTCTCACCGGTGTTTTCTGAAACAGACTACATTTAATGTAGGACTACAATGGCAGCTGCTGTTCAGTTCGAAGAACTTAGACTGAGAGCTGAGTCTCGACTAGCTTCATCGGGATCCGTCCCAGAAATCAGAGGCGATGTGACTGTCATGGCCCAGTTGGCCCTACCGCTGGCTGAACGGTATCGGCACATCAATGCTGTAAGCATGGTGTCCGAAAATGCTGTCGGACAAAGCAGACGTGAGGTGCGTGATTTAATAGCTCCCTGATTTCTGTTTCACTTTAGTCTTGGTCTGAGTGTAGTCCGTGTAGTCTATTTACCTTGACTTATCTTCTTCTCCTTATGCTTATCTTTTCTGTTCCCCCCAACAGGTGCTTGAGTGCTGTGCGCGTTTACTCAAAGCTGTGAGCATTCTGGAGAAATATGGCTGTAACCTGACCAATCCCAGCCGGCCCAAGTATTGGCGCAGTGTCAAACACAATAACCCAGTCTTTAGAACTACTGTGGATGCTGTCAAGGTAAGAGGGATGTCCCATAGGCCTTTACGTTAGTAGGCTGATGAAAGTGAATAAGTGATAACTTGTGTAACTGCATCTTCTTGGAGTGAAGTATGCCCGTATGTTGGTGTTTTATGATTCTGTCACAAATGTATGTTGTGTCTCGTGACACTGTGACTTGCAGCTTGTCTCAGTGGCCTCATTAGACTTGTCTGGTTGAATGGCTGGCTTACCGGCTTAACACGACTTCATACGAGATCAACGATTAAGATTAAAAGGGCTGGCGGATGGCTCAAAAACTGAAAGTAGCGTCATGATACTAAAACCTTGCCGGTGGAAGAAATGTTAAGCTTTATCCATTGGCAATTGTCCACTGCCAAATCTCAATCTTGCTTGATGTTTTATTAATCCAGCCAAATAGAAGTCAGGCAGAGGTGAATGATCCCAACCTTTCCTTACATTTCCTTACATTATCAGGATTGGGGATTGCACACTGCATTTTACTGTCTGCCCTCAAGGTGACCTTGCTTTGTTCGCTGTTCCACAGGGCGGCAGGGATGTGCTCAGTCTCTATGGATACACCAATCAGCTCCCAGATGGCCTTAGCTTTCCAGATGATGTCACAGAACCTGATGTCAGGAGGGTGGCGGAGATTACAGTTGAAGTCATGATGTTGCGCACCGAGTTAGACATGGTTGTGAAGGTCAGCACTGGATTGAGGAATTTAAAGCCTCTACACGTGTTTGTTAAACTAACCAATGATACAGAACAAATGCAATGCTTTTAATGGTGCAGAAAAAAGTGACTAACGTTTCGACGCCACTGCGTTAAGACATAGTGGCGTTGAAACGTTAGTCACTTTTTTCTTAACCATTAAAAGCATTGCAAACTGAGTGCTCCGGTCTCGCTCCTTAGTCCACAGTTGGACCGAAGGTCTTAATATTGAACATTATGTCCTGGACCGTGAGCACCAACGAGGTGGAAGCGCATCTGACTCCTAGTTACGATACAGAACAAATGTTTATAGTATAGTATAGAATAAATGTGTATAGTTAAACATGCACTGAAAACAGAAGATACTCCTGGTATAAGTTGAACTGGCCATATGTATGTGACAACAAAAATAGTTGTGTATGTGACCTTTCCTAAAGTGACATGTAGTACAAAAACACCACATTATAAACAGAAATACTTGGCGAACATTTAAAATATAATATAAACATTTTAGCAAAACATTGAAGCATAGCTTATAATGCGTGTTTGCGCTTGTATTTTCTGTAAGGAGGTGCATCCCTATCCAGAGTACTTCCAGAGTATTGCACCAGCTCTTGAGGAGCAAAATGATCCTGGGGTATGTATGCATGCATGTGCGGCATCCATGTTTTTCTCTTCACTCTCTCTCACACACACAGCTACATAACAGTCCATCAGAGGAACAATACCATCTCCATATATGGCAACTTTATTTCTTATTAATATTGAACACTATCAGTATTGAACAGTACTGAGCTAGATTTTTTTGCTTTTGTTTTTAAGAACCCAACTACACTGAGTCTCCTAGTAACTACCCTATGTGCATGGCCCAGACTGCCAAATGCATACACACACACACACACACACACACACACACACACACACACACACACACACACACACACACACAGACTTACTCTCTCTGTCGTCGTTTGGCAGGAGGTCATGCTTGATGCTGTGGTTATCCCTACTGAGCCTCCATCTCCATCCCGTAGCATCAGCACCACCACCCCCACCGCCACCACCCCTGTCTCCACCTCAGCTCCTACCTCTACAGGCATTTCCTCTATTCCCATCCCACCTGCCCAGCGACCAGTGCAGTCACGCCCCCCTACAGAGCCCACCCCCAGACACCCCCAGCAGTGTGACATGTGTGGGGGGATCTCCACGCTCATCTGCCCTTCCTGTGACTCTAAGCCCTTCTGTGATGCCTGTGATGCCATATACCACCGCCACCCCGACAGAGCCAGTCACAGAAGGGAACGGGTTCAAGGTGAGTGCAGAGTGTGGCTATGTACATCCACATTAGTCATGTTATGGCTGTTTCAGAACCGAAATGATTTCTGTTCACACACATAATTTTTCTGCAAGCTGTCATTTTCAAATGGCTTTGTCTCTGGCTCTGCTTCTAATCCGGCACGGTCCAAGAACCTTAAAAATAGTGGAATAGTGTGGTCAACAGGCAGTACATAAATTATATATATTTTATTATATATATATATATAAGATATATAATGCTCTACATATAGTAACAACAACAATGTTATTAACAACAACAACAATAATAATATAATAACATGCTTTATAACAAACTACCAGGAAAACTGAAAATGCATGTTTCTGTCTTCCAGAAAGAAAATAGTGGAATAGTTGGGTCAACAGGCAGAACATACAGTAAATTCCATATATAATGCACTATATATAATAACATGCGTTATAACAAACTACCTGCATGTTACTGTCTTCCAGAAAACTGTACCAACCTATATTCCCTCCTTTTAAAATAAAAGTCTCCGTAGATTCCATGCTCCACTGGTAACTTGACTGAATAAAAAAATCCTGGATCCAGATGGTTATCCGGATCGCCACTTCTGACCTATCCTGAAAATTTCATCAAAATCCATCCATAACTTTTCGAGTTATGCTGTTCACAAACAGACAGACAGACAAACGGACAAACCAACGCCGGCGAAAACATAACCTCCTTGGCGGAGGTAATAATAACATACTTTATAACATACTACCAGGAAAACCTAAAACGCATGTTTGTGTCTTCCAGAAAACTGCTCGATCTGTGGCGTGTCCTTTGTATCTGCCCACTGTGTCACCTGTGCCCAGCGGCTGTGTGGCGAGTGTGACCGACTGTACCATTCCCACCCCAGCCGCAGGGGACACAACAGACAGCCAGTCAGCCACACACCGCTGGCGAAGGTGTTGAGGTGAGAAAGAGATCTTGTGTGTGTGTGTGTGTGTGTGTTGTGATGACAGTGCCATGGCCACGGCGGACGTCACCCCCTGACCTCCTCTCAGGCCGTCCCTGGGGCCTCCAGCATCAAAGAGAGAGGGAGAGAGAGAGGGATATTAGCAGTGGGTGTCCTTTGTTTCTGCCCACTGTGTGACCTGCGCCCACCGAGAAAGAGATGTTTTTGGATGCACAGATTGAATGAGAATGTACTCTTAATGTACTTCCTACCACAGTAAAAGGGTCATAGGTCGTGTACAGAACTGTATGCATAAAGCACAGCTGGGGAAGGTGTTGAGGTGAGAAAGAGATCTTGTTGGATGCACAGATTGAACGAGAATGTGCTGTACTCTCATTCCTTCCCTACCACAGTAAAAGGTTCATAGGTCATGTTTAGAACTGTATGCGTAAAGCAGAGCTGGGCTGCTTGTGGAAACAGGGAATGTTTTTTTTTTTCCTACTGTAAAATACTTGGAGTAAGTGGATTAGCTGCACTCTAGTTACCATTTCACAATCTCTATGATTATTGCACAATATAGCATTTGTTTTCTGAGGAAAAAAAGCTCTTTTGCTGGTATTTGTGCTCTTTAATCCCTACTGTACGTATGCAGTGTGAAGAGGAGTGATTGATGTTTGCTTCTCCTATGGGGGTATTCCAGAAGCCAGGTTTTTCCAAACTCAGCTGGGTATGTTAACTTGGAGCAATTGGTAAATCTCCTAAAAGAAGAGCCCACTTGGCTTTGTTTTGCTAGGTTAAATGAGGCCAGACATTTCCTTTGGGAGGTTTACGACTCGCTCTGAGAACTTACCTGGGTTAGTCACTAAACCACCTGCTTGGAATACTGTACACCCCCTTCTGAAGAGCCCTATTTCTTGACTATCCTACTCAACCCCACAAAAATCACAAAGGATTGAATCACAAAGTATGGAATCACAAAGTATGGAATCACAAAGTATTGAATCATAAAGTATTGAATCTCAAAGTATTGAATCTCAAATCTGCCCACAGTCATTCCCTGTCCTCGTGGGAGTGTGTGCGGTGCACCACGGTGAACGACACCCATGCCGTGCTGTGCTCCAGCTGCGACTGTCCCCGCCTGGCCAGTGCTGTTCCAGCCGGACCTGAGGACTCGTTACAGCCCTCCACCATCACAGGTTACACCGCCACACGTGTTCTTACTCTGGGTCATGCATGTTTGTTGTTGTTTGTTCTGAATAATGATCACACAGTTTCTACCCATCATATGGCATACCACACTTTAATCAAATTTCACAAATTTGTTTTTTTTTTATGTGTCTTCATTCATAAAAATGACCAGTTTTCATTTGTTGTATTGAATGTCATACTATTTCTATCAGAGTTTAGACCTGCGGTTTTTTTTTTGTATCTCTTTGTTCTTGCCCCCCAACTTCACGCCCCCCTCCCTCCCTCCCTCTCTAGAGTGGCAGTGTAGGAGCTGCACAGTGCTGAACCCGGGCAGCAGCGTCTTGTGTACGGTGTGTGAGCGCCCACGGCTAGCCACTCGGCCCTCCATCAGCCCCAAACCCCCCCCTCCTCCAGCTCTGCCCACACCACCTGTGCCGCTGAAGGCCCCAGCAAACGAGGTTAGTATGTTTATGGTTTAAAAGCAAGTACTATTACGTTACATTACACTTAGCAGATGCTTTTATCCAAAGCGACTTAGAAAAAGGAGGACATAATAAGCTGACAGAGGTGTAGAGGAACACAGAGGAAGCAGGCTACCTTCATACATACAAGGAGATGCATGTGCCTACGTAAGTTTCCCAGAGCAGGGACACTACAGACACAGATACTTCCTACACAGGCAGAATTATACAAGCATGAGGCACCTACGGAGAGAGTTGGTTTAATGGTTGTTTGTATTAGCGAGCACAGTACAGTAATCCCTCACTATATCACGGTTCACCTTTCCTGGTCCCACTATATCGCAGTTTTTTTTATTAATACGTTCATGCTAGTGCACTATGCATGCTAAGGAAAAATCTGTTAGAACAATATTGTAATTTATAATGGCTACACTGTAACATATAAATATTGATTGAAATGCAGTAATAATTCAGTAAAAAATACAGTACATACAGTATATTAAAACAGCGTGTGGGAGGGGTACTTTAAGGCTTAAACTGTAAAATAAAATGTTTTCTATATGGTCTCGCTATATAGAGTATTTCCACCTATCGTGGGGGTTTTGAAACGTTACTATGGCGATAGACGGGGGTATCCCTGTACTATTAGTTAGCCTGGCTGGGGTCATGAGGGGAAATATTTTCTAGACTGCACTTTTAGACTGCCTTCCCTCACAGTACCTCTTTGTCTTCTCTCTTAATAGTATTGCATTCTAAAAAGTGCGGCAAAAATATCACCCACCATGACTCTAGCCGGGCTCTGTAAATTATACCCCAATACCCACTACTAAAAAAGTTAAAAGTCACTGCAGCACTTGTTCACTGTGTAAGAGAGTTTGTCACATGACCACAGGAGTCCTTAAAACATAATGGAACTGAGTGGTCATATCACCACTAAGTAAGTTTCTAATTATAATGTACATTTTTTTTGAAAAAGCTTCTTTCACAGAGGAAGTAGGTCAAAGTGCTTAACAAAAAAATAAAAAATGAACACAAAACAAAATTGTGTTGCAATGCTCATAAAAGAAGTTTTGAGTCAGGGGACTTAAGAAACTCAGCCCTGGTTGACTCAATGGCTTTGTTTGTTTTGTAACTGTTTACAATTTCCTTTGTAACTGTACAGACTTGTAGCAATTTTATTTCAAAACCACCATGACACGAAGATTATCTCAAGGCACTGCCTGTATACAGCAAACAGTCTTTTTAAATAAACTTTCACTGTCTCATTTTTTAAATGTTAGAGCCCTCATTATACTACCAATTAAGCATGGAGCTACTTTGAGCCTTGTTATAGGTTTAAAAATAGGGATTTCTTTTTAAGCTATATGCACGAGTATTGTGCTAAGATATTAACATAGATTTGCATAGAACATTTAAACTTGACGTCATGTCACAGGGTACACCAGGTTCATTTCACACTGAAATTCTTCGGGCGGTTAAGCTGTCTGAAATGATTGTGTCTGTTGGTAGCATGTCGACAGTCCTGTCGTTCAACTTCTTCCACATTCCTCTCTCTTAGTCAGACTCTTCTTGTTTCTTCTTTTTTTCCACCCTCAGTGGATGTGCAAGCACTGCACGTTTGCCAACTCGAGGCCTATGATGGTCTGTGAGATGTGCAACCTGCCACGTGAGGACACTCCAAAAGACCCTCGGCCTCTTCCCTTGACGCCGGTCAATGTCAGCACTACTCCCGAGAGGCCCAAAGCCAAGCCCAGGAGCAAACACATGCAGACACAGAAGACCATGAAGGACGAGGGGCAGAAACTTGTCAATCATATCAGAGTGGGTGGATTGTTTAATAATAAGTAATAATAATAATAATAATACTACTACTAATAATAATAATATATAATAATAAGTCCCATTGAGCTATTGAGTCTATTTTGCAATGGACCCCAGCCCGGGAGTACATGTAAACAACATAAGCAGCAATAAAAAATAACTGGGGTTGCAATAAAAAAAAAAAAACTGGGGTTGCATGTACATTTCTGCTGTGTTGAGTAAATATCCCCAAAGCTGATCACCACTGAGTTTTATCATGATCACTTATCGCGATCATATAATTGCCCAGCACCAGTCTCAAGCCAGTTTGTCCATCTGTGCTTACACCGCATGTCCTGACGCTCTGCTCGCTTTCCCATCACAAGCATACAAGGATACAAGGACGTTTTATTGTCACTTGCATAGACAAACTGGGTAGAGTAGGACATGCAGTGAAATTAGGGAACATGCAGTAAAATCACTGTCTTCACCCATCTCCCTCTTTTATTTCTCCTCCTCTGCTCCCTCAGGAAGGGGAGAGGCGGGGAGTGAGCCCAGAGGAGGTGTATGCTGTCACCACTGAGTTTTATCATGATCACTAATCGCGATCATATAATCGCCCAGCACCAGTGTCAAGCCAGTTTGTCCATCTCTGCTTGCACCGCATGGCCTAACACCCTCCTCATTTTCCCATCACTGTCTTCATCCATTTCCCTTTTTTTCTCCTCCTCTCCTCCCTCTGCTCCCTCAGGAAGGGGAGAGGCGGGGAGTGAGCCCAGAGGAGGTGTACGCCGCCCTCTGCGTCTCCCACAGCAGCAACGTCAACCCCTCCGACTGGATCTCCTCCGAACTGCCCCACCTGCTGGACGAAATCTGCGCCATGGCCGTCTCGGTCCAGCAGACGTACGGGACCAAAGACCGCGAGCGCTCGGCAGCGGAAGATCAGAGCGAAGAAGACCCCTCGGTCGTGAGCGGTGGGGGCGTGGAGGGAGTGACAGGTGGCGGCAGTGGGGAGGTGCAGCTGTCCAGAGTGGAGGCCAAACACGCTTGGCTAACAGCAGGGGGCGACACTGAGAAGGCCGTGCAGCAGCTGCTGAGGAGCAGGAAAGCCAAGGTGAGAGCAAGGGGCAGCGTCTGAAATGTCCAGTTATTCACTGTACACTATACCCTATACACTATACCTTATAGTCAAGTCAAGTCAAGTTTATTTGTATAGCGCATTTCATGCACAAAGACCGTTCAATGTGCTTAACAAAAATAAAAGCAAAGGACAATATAAAAGCATAAAAGATAAAATAAATGTAAAATAACTATAAAAGACATATTAGAGAAAAGCAAAGAGCAATATGTAAGCATAAAAGATATACACCATACAGGGTGTGAGTTACATTCTTCTGTTCCCTTCATGGTGCACTGTATAGGATGTTGGTTACAAGGGTTTGGTCCTTACATAGGTAGTGTACCATGTAGTGCAGTGGTTCCCAAACTTTTCTGCTAGGGCCCTCCTTATAGACCTAAGAATATTTTCGCGCCCCCCCTCCTCCCCGTCCCAAGTTTTTTCGTCTATTAATGTTGCCAGAATTTACTTTGAAATTCACAGAAACAGTACAAATACACTCAATAACCATACAAATGAGTGAATACTAACCAATAAAATGGTTATATTATATAAAAGCATTTATTCAAAGTGTCTATGTGCAACAGCACTGTTTTAACCATTTCAATTTTAACTGCCCCTCCCCTCCACGCCCCCCTGCAATACCTCCGCGCCCCCCTAGGGGGGCATGCCCCCCACTTTGGGAACCACTGTATTGAATGAGTAAATATTCCAGGATTCAGTCAAGATCATTTGGCTACAGTGGGGCATATTGTTGGTGCAGAAAGTAAAAGTCCTGCTGCATATTTTTTTTACAGCCAGTTGACTAAACTTGCTGGTCACTCTTAGCACAACTCTTCAGCCAGGTAGATGAGGTAATAAAAGACATCACCTGTGTTAGGAGGAGGGTAGGACAGAAGCATAAACATGACAGGACTTTCTTAAGCCAGTTCTGTTTAGCTACATATGTTGTGTTTGTAAATCGTTCCTGTGTAAATGTGTCTTCTTCCTGTGTAAATGTGACTTCCGATTTTCAAACCACACAAACCAGAATGTTAACTGATATATGTGCAGAGCCTCATTCCAGTGTTGTGAGATAATCCAAACAAAAGTCAGATATGATCCACAGACCAGACGGCGCCCATGTAACAGTATATTTATGTGACATTTGGACAATTGTGGACACTCTTTAGCTCCAATCCTGCACCCACCTAAAAAAAGGGTGTTGAATATGCGTGGATTTGCGCTGTGTACAGTGTGTGACACAGTAAAACGTGTGTTTCGCATAGATGCAGGAGTTGTGTTTGCTGGGCTTCCATGACGGGGGGCCTCGTGTGGTTTGTGGCAGTACGTGTGGCAGTACATACAGTGTATGTAGTAACACACAAAGGTTTCTGTGGTTTACAATGCATTGTGTATATATATAGCGTATGTGGTAATGTGCAATCACTGGGCCCAGTGTGGTTTACCACTGCATTGTGTATGTTGTAACACACGTGTGTTTGCTGTGGTTTTGCATTGGTCTGTATAAAGTGGTTAAATTGACTTTTGTAAGGAGAGGAAGCCCTTTTTACCTAAAGTGGTCAATATCAATACTCTATTGTATTACTGTAAACACTGTAGTAGAGGGAGATCAGCTCTGGCTGGCTGTATTGCTGAGGTGAGGAGGGAGAGCTGAGCTCCGGAGGGTTTCGGCCCAATTTAAAGTCTGATTGTATATGCAGTATAGTGTACACTGTACAGTACAGGCAAACAGTTTGGACACACCTTCTCATTCAATGCGTTTTCTTTACTTTCATGACTATTTACATTGTAGATTCTGACTGAAGGCATCAAAAGTATAAGTGAACACGTAACACATGTACAATTATGTACTTAACAAAAAAGTTAAGACTTAACACTTTCACTTTTTGTTAAGTACATAATTCCATATGTGTTTATTTACAGTTTTGATGCCTTCAGTAAGAATCTACAATGTAGATAGTCATGAAAGTAAAGAAAGTAAAGAAGGTGTGTCCAGACTTTTTGGCCTGTAGTGTATGTGGTGACACCCATGTGTTTCATCCAGATGCAGGAGCTGCGATCGCTAGGCTTCCAGGACCGGGCCCTGTGTGAGGCTGCGCTCAGGCAGAGCGGGGGTGACGTGAGGGGGGCTCTCTCTGTCCTTCAGCGCCCCCTCCTGGAGCCTTTCCACCAGCGCGTGTGGAGCACCCAGCCAGAGGCCCCAATTGACACCAGCAACCCAGACAAGCAGGTTTGTGATTGGGACACCTTTCAGTCATACTAATCACATGGTTTCTGGCCAACAGAATTTCAGCTTCAGGATTTTGTGTATGATGGTGTTGTCCAGTGCTGGCATTGTCACTGTTGCTGTTCTGTTAAAAAAAATATTTACCCCTTCTGAGTATTCTGTTTATACACATCCCACAAGCCTATTGTTCTCCAAAATCTGTATTTTATTTCTGTCATAGTAGATAGAGGATACCCTTCTACTGGCCATTCAAAAAAAATCTTTTTAGAAGGCTTGTACAAGAATATAAATGAAAAAAAAAGATTTTGTAAGGGCAGTGGTTAAACATATCCAAGTGTTTACAGTGGTTTCCTTTGCCTTGTTGATCTTTGCAGTTGCACACTCTAGACATGCTATGTAATGGAATGACACTATTACGAATTGATGCAAATCTGTATCAGGAATTATCAGGGATAATCAGGAGTTATCCATTGTTGCAATATGGCTTTAGAAGCTTTAGAAGGCTTTTTCAAAAACAGTTTTAATGAGCTAAAAGGCCATTTATGTAGACATTAAAAATACCTGTGTAGGTATGAATTGGATTTTATCATTCATACCCTCTGTATTGACATGTCTTACATTACATTACAGTACACTTAGCAGACACATTTATCCAAAGCGACTGACAAAAGGAGAACAATATAATAGGATATCAAAACATTAAACTGCTAACTCAAAGTGATGATGCACTCCCCTATTGCTCTCTACTCGTCTCTCCACAGAGGATGTGTCGCAGGCTGCTGGCACTTTACGACCTGCCCAGCTGGGGGCGCTGTGAGCTGGCTCTGTCTCTGCTGCAGGAGCCAGACATGGACTACACGCTGGAGGACGTGGTGCAGGCCGTTAAAGAGAGCCATGACCGGGACTTCATCCGCCGCATGCTCAACAACGAGTGCACCATGTGCTGGGCCAAATACCCCCTCAGCAAGGTACGCCTGTGCCTTACCGTGTTTACCGGCCATTTATTTGGAACAGTGTATTAGATACAAGAATACAAGGATGTTTTATTGTCACTTGCATAGACATACTGGGTAGAGTAGGACATGCAGTGAAATTAGTGATTGTTTGTCTAAAACTGTGCATGGGGAGGGAGGAGTAAAGTGCATAGGATATAGTTTGAGGATGTGTGTGTGTGGATTGTATTGGGATTAGATTAGTATTAAATTACACTGTATTGCATTAGATTGAAAGGTTAATAATAATCAGAACTTATGTTAGCCTCTGTAAGTTATGCTTATACTTCTGCCTAAAATGTGATTTTGTGATGTTTTACAATTAAGCCAAGTATTTTTGTTTATAAGGTGGTGTTTTTTAGTGTTGCACATCACTTTGGAGAAAAGCATCTGCTAAATGTTATAACTATAACCATAATGTTTTGTTTGCCTGATGCTGTGGAAACTTGCCAGAGCAGAGGTGTCTGTCTGTCTGTCTGTCTGTCTGTCTGTCTGTCTGTCTGTCTGTGTCTGTAGTTTCATGCTAGTTGTCACTGGTGTCTTTAATTATTTTGAATAAACAAATAAAAAATGTCACTCAACGTTTCTTTAATCTACTTTTTTAATCGTCCGCACAGACGTTGTAAGCAAGTGCCCTTCTTCAACGTGTTTTATTGGTGATTTTTTGTCTTTTCACTTCAGGAAGAATCCAGCAGCCAGTTGATCATAATCAGATCAGGTGCTGAGCGGTGTTTGGATGTTCTGTTCTCGTAATCGTTCCCGTTTAACCTTTCAGATGCAGTCCCTGACCTCGTGCCAGTGCCTGATGTGCTGTGAGTGCTTCAGGGAGCACTTCACCATTGCCATCAGGGACAAGCACATCAGAGACATGGTGTGTCCCAACTGCGAAGAACCGGACATCAATGACCCAGAGCACCTAGATAATTACTTCTCTACCTTAGACATTCAGGTAAGAGGAGAATGGGACAGGGCGAATAACTGGCTGGGCTGTATCAAAAGAGAATGCTGGTGGTTGCTTAGAGCTTAGAACTTAGACGAAGCAAACAGACGCTGTTGATGTTAACTGAAGCACTCAAACTTAACCTAGCTCATTATCTTCCTAGCAGCTTGGTAACTGAATGGCTTGTGTTTAGTCTGTTTACATGGAAACTAAGTGGAGGGCTGTTGTGATTTCAATCTCCAAAAATGCCTTATCTCAGTGTAAGCAAGAGGCCTCAATGACAAAGAACATTTTGACTTACTTTTCCTGTTTCATTTGCCTCAAGCAAATGTAAGATGCAATGGCAAATGATTTAATCTAAGACAGGATTAAAAAAAAGAATGGAAGTAGTAACAGAAAACTGTAGTGGTTAGAAAATGAAAGTGAATAATGTGTTGTGTGGGAATATTGTGCATGTGTGTGAATATAGTGAATGTTCAAAGAAAGTGGTCAAAAGTGAACTTTTGAGGAAGCACTACTTGCTACCAATCAAGCTTGCAGAGAATAGTAGACTATCCCACAGTTTGCATGTTGCAAATCAAGAGACTAGGAGAGGATTGCATCGGGGCAGCTACAGCCTAAGGTTAGGTAGTTGGTCTGGGATCGCAGAGGGTCACAGGTTCGAATCCCGTACTAGTAGTTGGAAAGAATGTGGGTAAGGAAATAACTAACTAACTAGTGCTTTCCTGCACCCTCATTCATGGCTGAAGTGCCTAACCCCATCTAAGGAATCTAACCACATTGCTCCAGTGACTGTACCCAAATAACTATAAGTCGCTCTAGATATGAGTGTCAGCTAAATGAAATGTAATGTAATGTAATGGATGGTGACTGACTGACATTCTCATTCTGTAGCTGCGGGACTGTCTGGAGAAGGATGTTTATGATCTCTTCCACAAGAAGCTGACCGAGCACGCACTCATCCAAGACCCCAAGTTCCTGTGGTGCACTCATGTGAGGGGCCTCTAACCTGGACATCAGTCATGGGCCACCTGGCCTTAGCGGTGTCGATCCAGTACCACATATAAACACTTTGGTTCAATGTCTGTTGTTTAAAATGTGCCATAGTAATAACAGGGTCACACGGTCATGGAAATCCTGGAAAAATCATGGAAATCAAAAAAGTCATTTTCCAGGCCTGGAAAAGTCATGGAATTCTGTAAATTCAATTAAGGTTTTGGAAAAGTCATGGAATTTTAATAGGTCGTTCAAGCAATGACATAGTTCTGTCAAGATATAATTTATTATTTCATGAAATATGTGCTAGCCGACCACTCTAGTAATTTGATGGGATCCGAAAGTATTGCGCTGTGTGTCTTTTGTCGCTGA
The DNA here is from genome assembly GCA_030347295.1 of Setipinna tenuifilis. Lineage (NCBI taxonomy): Eukaryota > Metazoa > Chordata > Actinopteri > Clupeiformes > Engraulidae > Setipinna > Setipinna tenuifilis. The sequence continues at coordinate 25,703,433 of CM059285.1, forward strand.
GAGTGAGGGAAGAGGGGAGGGTTGCAACAAAACGAAGGCTTAACATTTCATCTTTAGCCATAAAAGCATGCAAAAATGTTACATAAATACAGTGTCGTGAAGGCGTGGAAAAACACTTCAGGTCAAAAAAAAAGTCATGGAAAAGTTTTGAAATTTTGTCAGTGAAAAAGAGTGGGAACCCTGTAATAAGTTGACCTTAACGTATATTTGATCCAGCCATTCACTTAATCAGCTAATTCTCGTTAGGGCAGTTCTTCAGCCAGGTAGAGGAGTTAATTAGTGACTAGTGATTAGAAATGACCTGCATTAGGTACACAGGTAGAACCAGGTGATTTGGAATATGTGGTACTGGATTGCTTTTGAATCCAGCTTGCCCATCACTGCTCTTGATCTCGCTTTTGATCTATCAACAGTATGTTCCCATATAAGCTTTCTTAAGTTCAACATGGTGCCCTTTCAATTAAGTACACAGGTACAATCTACAGTGTGTTCCCATATAAGCTTTCTAAAGTTCAGTATGGAGAGACTAGAGAGAGACTAACGGACCACCCCTAACACTTCTCTTTTCAGTGCACGAATGGCTTCATCTATGATGGCAACCAGTTAAAAGTCACCTGTCAGAGCTGCCGCAAGAGCTTCTGTGCGCAGTGCAAGAAGCCTGTGAGTATCTGTCAACAACAGTGTGGGAATGGGGAGTGTTTCCCCCACCCATGTTGCCCCCAGGCACACTAGCAGGAACTGTCAACAGCAGCCGAATGAACTTGCTCTTTCCTGGCGCTACCAAGCTGTTTTCCTGCCAAACTGTTGAAGCACTTTGAGCTACATCTTGTATGAATTGTGCTATACAAATGCACTTTATTATTATTGTTGTTATTATTATTATTAGTAGTAGTATTATTATTAGTATTATTATTGTTATTATCTTTGAGCTTCGAGGTTTTAAAAAGATGTTCAAACACACATTTTTTTAGTTTGATTTGTTGATTAATTACCAGCCATTTATTTTTGCAGTGTATCAAATTTATTGTTTCTGATTGTTGTTGTTAACATGTATAAGTTTATCTAGTTACATTCATACTTCTTCCTTTTGTTGTTTTGTTGTTTGTTATATTTTGAATGACTCTCAAGTTTTTTGTTTACAGTGGTGTTTTTTTAGTGCGGTATGTTGCTTTGGTAAAGATTTTCACCCTCTTTTTTTCTTCTTCTTTGTCTTTGACTAAATCATCATTCTGTCAGTGGGAAGAGCAACATGAGGATGTTTCCTGTGAGACATTCCAGGCCTGGAAACGAGAGAACGACCCGGAATACCAGAGACAAGGACTCGCCGGCTACCTACGTGACAACGGAATCAGTGAGTCTCCATGGATTTTGTAGTAGAAAGTTACATTCTTTTTTAAGTAAACAAATGCATACATTTGTAGACGGTAATCATGTTTCTATTAAACTTGTTAATGTGCATTGTAGTTATTCAAGTGTGAAATCCTCACTTGGGAAGACTTGAAATGGGCATCAATCTTAGCAGTCTAAAACGGCTACTGATGGCTGTCTTGTTTAGCTAAATTGCTATCCATGTGTATAATTGATAATTATAGACAAGAGTAAGTAAATAAGTTGAAGGGCAACCCGACTAATGACTCAGTGATGAGTGAGTCTTTCAAAGAGCTCTATTGCTTCCAGGTAGTCTGTTTTAAAGTGCGACAGTCGGGCTGTATTGTTGTTGTCAGTGAAATCAGTATTTAAAATGAACATGCCCCCTTAAACTCATTTTCTATTCTCATTAACTATTGTCAAACTCATTTTGTATACTCATTAACTATTGTCAAAAATACTGTCATATTGTCGTACAAATTGTCAAAAATATTGCATCTTTAATTAAAGTGTGCACAATATATTCCGGTAATTTCTCTCTGTGACCTTCCGATGACCTTCTGCTCAGTCTGCCCCAGCTGTAGGTACCAGTATGCCCTGACCAGGGGAGGATGCATGCACTTCACCTGCACCCAGTGTAGGTACGAGTTCTGCAGCGGCTGCAACAACCCATTCCACAAGGTACACTATATATGGAATTAGTACAGCGACAGTCCCCCTGTAGCAGTGTGAGGTGCCTCCTTCGGCCTATGGATGTGGGTGCAGGAGAGCACTGGTTATCTGGTTATTTACTGCCCCATATTTCTTCTACTGGTTGAAGCTGTGACCTTTAACCAACTCCTTAAGCATTAGGCCATAGCTGCCCTTCTTTGAGAGGTTTGATGTGATTTCAGTAAGTGAAAGGAGTCTGTCATAGAAATGTATCTAACTAATCATTTCTGAGGATAAGTATATTTTTTTATTATTATTTCAAATATTTTTTATGGTTTGTTTTTCAATATTTTTTAAGGTTTTTTTTCTCATCACAAGTTGGGTGTCAGATTGTACTTGAGACCATTACGTCAGGTTCCACACACGTGGGTTTTACAGTCTCAGCTGATGGGTGTGTGCCCAGAGTGTGTTATCTAAGTTAGGGATAACAGCCACATTCCAGTTCCATCGAACGCACGCCTCGAAGGCTCTTATCTCGCTTATGGCCTGGTTGCCACCCTTGATAGTTTAAGAAACATGTCAAACTTTATGATGGAACATTTTAATTATTCTATAATTTCTTTACAGCTATGGATCATTGTCTGTTGTTCAGTGCAACCTGTCGTTAAAAAGTACAGTAGAGCAGAAAAGCAACCATTAAATTGACCTATAGGGTTGTTATAGTTACCATGCTATGAGGCATTGATATGGAATGGTGCTTAAAAACCATTCTAGAACAGTTTGACCGAATTAATCCATACCCCACCAGCCAATCAGAAAACGGCATTCTATTTGACCAGGCCATAATTTGCCATGCATAACCAAAGTGTGTGTGTGTGTGTGTGTGTGTGTGTGTGTGTGTGTGTGTGTGTGTGTGTGTGTTTACAGACTGGATGCACTGTGGTGCAGTGCTCAGTGACGGGCCTGCATGCCCACCACCCCAGGGACTGCCTCTTCTACCTGCGCGACTGGGAGCCAAAGAGACTGCAGGAGCTTCTGCAGGTAGGAAGAGAGAACACCTGGAGAAATAACAGTATACAGCAACAACAACAGTAATATGATGGGGGCAAAAAAGTGGTAGCTTTTAGGGTGTGAGAAAGCCAAACTGAATGTTTGCAGTAGTAGAAAATTCTGTAAAACATGCTGCATAGTACCAACTTGCATACATACAACATACTGCTTGGATCCTTTTTATGTTGGTTCAACTTCCACTTTTTTCTTGCACTATTTTTTCAAGTGTCATTAACATATCAGTTAAAATAATGTAAAAAGTGGCAGTTAAACCAACGTGAAAACATGCATGCAGCACATATTTTTAAGTTCAGAGGTTTAAAATAGCAATTTTTAAAGTGTAGCTAGGTAAAATAAAGTGAAATGTCTTTTTAAATGTGTTTTTGCAAAAAGTTCAAAGAATCATAATTAACTGTCTAATATCAGTTACCATTTCATCTACAAACTAGAAATGCCCACCCTGATCTGTAACAAACACTAGGGCTTATGGCTAGGCAAGAACATATTCAATCTGTCAGGGTTAGTGTGGAGGTACATGTACAAGTGTACATTTAATTTTAAAGTAACATTGACAGCCATTTCCCAAAACACAGACCATTACAGGAATCAGTGAGATCAAAAACTGGAATGAAATTCAAGAGTCCGTCTGAAAACAGTTCTGAATTGGAGGTGTGAAGAAGCATTGTAAGGACAGAAGTATGCCAAATGACATAATTTGACCTTGTTTTGTGTGCTCAACAATAAGAGCCCAAACAATTCACTAATTTCAACTGCTTCCTCCTTTTCCAACAGAAAAATCGAGTTGACTTCAACACGAATCCACCAAATGGCACTCAAACAGGTTTGGCAACATCAGTGCCCTACAAACAGTTCTTCCCAGTGTCTTTACCCTGTTTTACAGTGTTCCTGATCTATCTATGTAGCTGTGTGCCTGCCTGTGTGTCTGCCTGCCTGTCTGTCTGCCTGTCTGCCTGTCTGCCTGTCTGCCTGCCTGCCTGTCCATCTGTCTGCCTGTCCGTCTATCTGCCTGTCCGTCTGCCTGCCTGTCTCCCTGTCTGCCTGCCTGCCTGTCCATCTGTCTGCCTGTCCGTCTGTCTGCCTGCCTGTCTGTCTGTCTGTCTGTCTGTCTGCCTGCCTGTCTGTCTGTCTATCTGCCTGCCTGTCTGCCTGCCTGTCCGCCTTCCTGTCTGTCTGTCTGCCTGTCCGCCTTCCTGCCTGTCTGTCCACTCCGTCCGCCTCTCGAAGGCATTCTCACCCTCATCCCCTGTCCTCAGGAGCGTGTGGAGTGATGGAGCAGAAGGATGAGGCTGGACAACACATCGACTCTCCCTGTGGGATTCAGACGCAGCCCGAACAGGCAGGGCTCTGCGAGTGAGTGAGACTGCCTCCATCCACGCCTCCAGCACATTCTGAATCATCATAGAACAGTAGCCGCATGTAGTAGATGACTGTATATATCAGTGTATGTATCTATTTTCCATACAGAATTATAGGTACAGAGTAATACATATACACACTAATACATAGGTACAGAGTAATACATATACACACTAATACATAGGTATTTCTTTAGGACGTTCATAAATGTTAGCATGGGATTAACATGGACAATGGTTATACAGACAACATGTAGCTTGAGCAAGGTGTCATTACTCTGTAGATGGGCACTGAGAAGAAAAGAAGTAGACACATGACAGTATATCACACCTGTAATCAAGTGTAACCATATACCCTGCATTTTCAAAAACAAAAAATCAGTAAACTGTTACAGCTGTCAGATATGCCAGAAATGCTTTACAGTTTTTTGGGGGGCTGTCTTGATTGTTTTCTTTCCGTGCTTTGCTTGAAGCAAACACTACCGGGAGTATCTGGTGAGTCTCATCAATAGCCACGCCTTGGACCCAGCTCCGCTGCTGGACGAGACCGAACTGATGGCTACCTGTCGGAGATACCACGTAGACGTTAGACAGGGCGAGGCAGAGGACCCCAGAGTGTACCTCGCAAGACTTTTGCAGGCAAGTTACCGTGATCGTAACAACACCTGGATGGACTGTTGTGTATTATGGTACTGTATCTTATGTGGTAGGGTCACCTGACCTCTGAGATGAAAACCGGGGACATTTTGTCAAAAACAAACAAAACAGGGGGACATTCCCAGTTCTGCAGTCAATATTTTATAAATAGGCAATGTTTTAGCTACAAAAAAACAGGAACAAAGCTGGTTTTTGTGCATTTCACTAGGGACAGACCACCAAAAGTGGGGACTGCTCCCCTGGGAAATGGAAAAAAGGGGATGTCTGGTCACCCTATTATGTGGTAATCTGTTGGGGTCCATGTTAGGATTGATTTTCAAAGTATGTGCACTTGTGGTAAGAAGTTTACCTATACTCATCATTGGCATGAATGCCACATTTATTTTGGGGCTTCTAATATGATACGTTTGAATCATTCTTTTTTCAGGTTGTAATGATAATACAACCTACAACTTTGATCATTTTTAAAAACAAGGATTTAGGTGCACATGTTTGGATTCATTTTGGATTTTGTATAGTTCACACTGTTCTGTAGTTCTGTAACAAACTTGCAAGTCAAGAGACAAATTCTAATAGGTGCCATCAGTGGTCCTGCCAGATATTGTGTGTGTTTGTGTTTGTGTTTGCTTAAATTTCTAACCAGGGTAGCTTTTCTGCAACACAACAAAATTTTATCAAACGTCTCTCCTCACACTGGTCTAGTCTCTTTGCTCTTTGGTGATTTTTGTTTGGGTGAACAACGTGATGTGCAGAAGTACCTAATGTCTCTTGTCATTAGCACCACCTGGGCTTTTTTCAAGGCTGTGTACAGGAATTCTTTGACAACTAAGTTCTTAACAACGAATTTTATATCTAAGCCACGGACAGAATAAAACGAGAGCTAGCTCGACCAACAACCTTTTATTGCTCCCAATTCATTGTCTCTGTTTTGAATAGAGGGAAATTCAGAAGGTCGCTTGATGGCTAATCCCAATTTAACTAACGGGAAGCAATAAATCCCTTAACACTAGAGTCCTGTAGCTTCTTCCCCTTTCCAAAACGAATTCACGGGGCACTTCTATTAGGAGGTTTACCACCAGTACGACATACTGTACTGTACCCATGTAAGTGACTAACCGAACCCTGCTTTCTGGATTACCCCTGGGGGTTGTGCAAGACTGGCATTTCTAAACGGCAAAAAAAGGAAATGGACAGCCAGCAAACCACGAGGAGATATTAGCCAAATGTTATAAAAAGTGTTTGTGTGTGTTTGTGCAACACTTTAAATCGCTGATGGTGCCTTTACCAGATAGGCTCTGTGGCTTTGTTTGGCTAACAGAGCAGTTATTCAGGTTTGAATACCATTTACATACCTGCCTAATGTGTTATTTGTTTGTTTTCCCATTTTAGAAACTGATGGAGATTCCACTTGGAGACAAGGTCCCCCGAAAGAAATGAAGCCATAATGTCTTTAAAGCAATTATCTCAATATTGTTCTGAAAGATAATTTAGGAACCTGACAAATGACCAAATACACAAATACTGTGTTTTTTATATGTTTTCACAGCTAAATGATTGAATTAAATTAAGTAATCTACCTGTAAAAGAAATAAAAATGAATTAAAATGACTTGGCTTCATGTTATTTTTTTCTGTTGCTGAATGTTGCCACCAAATAACTTTAGAGGTGTGTACATGTTTGATAACTCTGAATCCACTGGAATAGCAAGAGTACAACACCATAGCTGGTATTTAGTATTCAACAGAATCATAACCACTCACTTAAAGTACAGAAAACATACTTAAATACTGTAGTAGAGCATTATAACTTCATTACTTTACGGCTCTGCAATGAACCCTGACCAGCCATCTTCTGCCATTAAAAAAAAACAACCAATTGCCCTAGTAAAACTGAGTGAACTCAAGGACATACTTATATGTTGACTTAACTGATTGTTTTGATCCATCTGCGAGTACTTACGGCACTACCTATGAGGTGAGAATATGGTACTGCCATGGACAGTAAACGAGGGGCACTGTTTATTTAGGCCAAAATGCTGCCATCTAGCGATATCACAACGCAAGCTTGAAATTTCTCCTATGTCACGTGATTTCTGAGAAAAGGCGAGTCTGGTCTAAACAGCTGAGGTCCAGGCGAGCGGTACTTCCCTGGCGATCCTAGGTACACTGCAGTCAGGCTCTATCCACGAGAAGTTCCTGCAGCTCTACGGTAAGTAACTTAAAATTAACAGTTCTGTTATGCCTGCCTGTTATGCCTCCTGTTATGCCTGCGTGGGCAGTAAATTTCGTGAGCACGGAAGTATATCTTGTGTTTTGATAAGTATATTTTAAACAAATCAGCTGTAGGCAAGAATGCTGTCAAAGACCATGTCAGTTAAGTTTGGGGTTTATTTAAATATGTAAGACTGTATATGACTGAATATGCCGTATATAATAATCAAATATTCAGCTACTTCTTATTTGTGAGGTGGTAGTATGGGTTAAAGAACTTTACTGACACTGGTTGTCATCGCTATATAGTCGGTTAATGGTTAATCAATAACGTTGACACACTGCACTTGCAGATAATGCCCTCGGGAATTCGGTCCACCCGCCGGCTCCGCTCCTGGATGGTGGAGCAGGTAAGCTCGGTGTCCTCTCAAAGAGGACAAGTTGTGTGTGTGTGTGTTTGTGTTTGTGTGTGTGAGGAAGGAAAGGAAGGAACAAGAGATATTAAAAGCCCCTTGCCCTGAGATTATTTCCGGAGTTTAGCCCTCCCAAGATACTGAACATCTGATTTAGTATTCCTCGGCCATTCTTATTTATGTTTTTTTTGGCTTAATGTTACAAACATGTTTATATTGGCCCATGTTTTAAATTTAGGCAAGTCTTTTTGTGTTGTTTTTGTACGTGGTTTTGGGGGGGGGGGGGGCATCTGCAAAGTAGCAATAAATATTTATGCAGTACAAAATGATTAACAATAACAATAAACATTTTATTGTTGACCTCAACAGGTGAGCAGTGGAAAGTTTCCTGGTCTTATTTGGGATGACCATGCCAAAACCATGTTTCGCATCCCCTGGAAACATGCAGGCAAACAAGATTTCCGCAGCGAGGAAGATGCTGCCATTTTTAAGGTATCACCATGACCACCACAGTTGTTGAGCTGGGCTGTGAGCCAACCAGCATTACATTTATGTTGGTTCATGGTTTGGGATTCAGTATTGGTAATTTCATGGAAAGTGGACCTTTGCTGCATCCTAACTCCAATAACATGCTATGGTATTTGCATGATGTGAATGACTACATGAAATTGAAACACATGATAATTTTGGCTGTAAAACGTGTAGAAAAAATGTATAAAATATTGAAATAATATTACACTTGCTCAATTTCTGTCTCATACAGTACATAACATAACATCGGATTGACCTCATGTTTAATGCAGGCCAGTTTAGAAAAGATGTGGTGTTTGTGTGTTAGAAGGAACAGGACATTGTAGGAAGTAGGTTCTTTTGGAATCACACAAATGTGACCTCTCCACTAACAAAGCGGTGATGAAACAAACTTCCCTAATTTGTAGTTCTGCATAATGCAAAATGACTGGTGTGTGCATACTAACACTCGCACTGCCTGTGTGAACAACACAAAAACATTTACAGTGATCTCTTTTGCGTGTCTTAAATGCTTTTAGTTTAAACATCCCGTAATAATGCCATTATTGACAGGTGTGCCAACACCAGAGGTGTCAGTCCCCGGGTTCAGGAAGTAAAAACCCTGCCACAAATTTCATCCAACCCTGCTCTGAATCACCTAATCAAAATAAACACTCAAGACAGGTAGATCAGCTACTTAGTGAAAGTCACCCGTATAGTTACACTGTAAACCCGGATAAGTTAATACAACTCAAAACTTTTGATGTAACTGATTACATCAATAGTTTTGAGTACATTAACTAAATATTTTAATTAAATTAATTAAAACGTTTAAGTACATGAATTTTGTACTTAAACTTTTAAATTAACTTAAATTAAAATATATAGTTAATGTACTCAAAACTATTGACGTAATCAGTTACATGAAAAGTTTTAAGTTGTATTGACAATCCGGGTTTACAGTGTACCTTGTGGAATGGGTTGTTGCAGCCACTGCAGAACTCGTACCTACACTGGGTGCAGGTGAAGTGCATGCATCCTCCCCTGGTCAGGGCATACTGGTACCTACAGCTAGGGCAGACTGAGCAGAAGGTCATAGGTCACAGAGAGAACTTACCGGAATATATTGTGCACACCTTACACTTTTCATTGTGAACGTGGCAGGGTTTTTATTTTCTGAACCTGCCCCCCTCCCCCCCCCTTCGGCCAACACTCACTCACTCACTCACTCCCACTGCCCCACAGGCCTGGGCGGAGTTCAAGGGGAAGCTGACGGAAGCTGGCCGCTCGGACCCGGCTTCCTGGAAGACCCGACTCCGCTGTGCCCTGAACAAGAGCCCAGAGTTCAGCGAGGTCGTCGAAAGATCACAGCTGGACATATCTGAGCCCTATAAAGTGTACCGCCTGGTACCGATCTCTGAGCAAGGTTAGAGACATCAGTTAAAACCCTTTTTCTGTTTCCCTGACACCCACGCACACATGTTTGGAATTTGAGGCACCTACAGTATGTGCTTCTAGTGTTTCCTGCAAGGAATTTGTTAGCGGTGGCCTAATGGTTAGGGAGTGGGTCTTTGGATCGAAGGGTAGCAGGTGCAAATCCAGTAGGAAAAATTAGGGCAGGGGAGTGAATAACGAGTGCTCTCCTGCACCTTCATCCAGAAGTTCCCCTGAGCAAGACACGTAACCTTATGTTGCTACAGGGGAATTATGCCTGTACCTAATTTACTGTAAGTTGCTCTGGATAAGAGCATGAGGTTAATGCAATGGAATGGAATGGTTGTCGGTTAAGGGATGGGTTGATTTCTTGGCAACATGTTTAAGATTTCCAGGTGGTATAAAATGCTGAATTGTCTGTCTTTCATAATCCTGTCATTACATTGCCAAATTTTAGGCTCAGGTGTAATTTTTGTGCTTCAATGAAACAACTTAGTTAAGGTGGGAGGAATATGTTGTTACCAAGGTGGCAGCTTTAACTATAAAAGACTGGGGAAAACACTGTACCCTTACAACCACTTTTTAAGAGTACCCCCTCCACCTTGGTTAGTGCTTATTCGGGTGTAGTTCATACACTGTAAACCCGGATTGTCAATACAACTCAAAACTTTTGATGTAACTGATTACGTCAATAGTTTTGAGTACATTAACTATATATTTTAATTAAAGTTAATTTAAAAGTTTAAGTACTGGGTACTTAAACTTAAACTTTTAAATTAATTAAATGAAAATATATAGTTAATGTACTCAAAACTATTGACGTAATTAGTTACATCAAAAGTTTTGAGTTGTATTAACTTATCCGGGTTTACAGTGTAGGTGTACAGAAAACACTGTAACAGCTTTGTTGTTGTGCTGCAGGGTACACCCCGAACACGCCCAAACCACAACAAACCATTCCTCTTTAAATTATTCAGTCAACCGTTTTAACAGTTAAAAAACCAGACCCTGTGAGGACAACTAATGACACTAATAATTTAACTCTCCTGAAATTGTTTTCACATAAAAAAGGGGACATCATGTGGATTTACGGAAATGGCAAAAATTCCAGAGAATGATACTCATCACAACTGGCATGCAGCTAATGAAATGTACGATGAGCCGTGTTGACTCATTGTAATTTAGCTGGTATAAGCAAAGCCCTCTTTGCTGAGCCACAACAGGAAGTCTCTAAGAATGGCAAAGGGCAGATTAACTTGTTCCTAACCACAGTGTCTTCTCTCCACTGTCCTCACATGCAAAGGGCATTCTTTGCCACTGTGAGTAGGGGACAGAAATATTCTTTTGCTGCTTATTAATGTGCGTGACAGTGAACAACTAAAAAGAAGCCTATTGCTTATGTTAGTTAAAAATAGATTTTCTGGAAGGAGCTTTGTTACATTGTTTTACTTTTACTTTCGAGTTACAAGAACTCATTTGTGCCAACCGAAATCAGAGATATAAATGCCTTTAGGCCACAGGGGTTGTGGAGTAGTGTTAATACTGTGCAGTGGTGGTTTCGTATATATTCGTGTGCACAAGGGTTTGTGTGTGCTTGTTAACATTTTCCATGTTGGTTTAATATATGTCCATCATACTTGGTATAAATAGTGTAAGAAAAAAACAGTACAAGTTAAATATATATATATTTATATATATATATTTTTAAGCTGATTCTGAGCAGAACTTGTTACAGTGTATGGACTATGTTAGTGTAATGGACACCAGCTACTCGTAGCACAGCTCTGTGTGTGACTGTTGGTAAACACACACACACACACACACACACACACACACACACACACACACACACACAGCTACTGACACCTCAAAAGGACATGCTACTGACAGCTAATAATGCAGCTTCTGGCTCTGTTGGTAGTGCGTTTGTCTCCATAACAGAAGTTGCTGTTCTGTTGAGGTCGCAGGTTCGCCTTGGGCTTGACTCCACAGGACGACCCCGGTTACACTATCAGTCTAGATACACAGCTGCAGTCCGCCTTCTTGGAAAGCAGCATGATTGCATGCAGTTCCCTCTCCTCTCGCACACAGGGCAGGGCCAGGCAAGTCCCAAAATGGAGAAGGAAGCGACGCGCTCGGGGAGGAGGAGTAGGAGGAGAAGGAGGAGGACTCAGACAGACAGTGAGGAAGAGGAAGAGGAGGAGGAGCTTCCAGCCAAGATGATGAAGGAGCAAGTCACAGCCGTGCAGCAGATCAGCATGGTGAGACCCCCCAACTCTCCCAAATCAGTCATTACAATTTGTAGGGAAAGACTGGTTAAAGAGTGTTTTTTTTTAAACTCATTCAAATGAGTTATTGCGTGTTTTTTTTTAGCGCAACTGTTTTAAGAGGGTTTTTTTTTTTTTTACTCTCATTCAAATCAGTTGTCGCAATTTGTAGTACCACTGTTTTGGTTGAAGAGTGTTGTTGTTCTTTTTCGCCCTCTCATCCAAACCAGTCATTTTCATTTTTAACCACAACTGTTTGGCTAAGGAGTGGTCTTTTGTTGCCAGTAGCGGTTTTAGGCACGGGCGAACAGGGCAGTGGTCTCGCCCGGGGAGTAAAACACTGTAGAACCGCCACTGTTTGTTGCTATTACATTATAGTTTCCTGACTGTCAACAGCATATTATACATCAATTTTGAAAATTTCACCACCTGTAAACAGGGGACATAGGACAACCACAAGAGACTATGGGCCTACAACTTCAAACTACTCCGCACTAAACAGACTTTGTGGAGCTCCTCACAATGACATACATAGGCTGTTTGTCTGTTTGTTAGGCTGTTTGTTTTGTTTGTGGTGCATGTCGAAGTTATGCAAACACAGTTTCTGTAAAAAAATACAAAAAAAAACAAGGCCAGTGGGGGCATTTTTGTTTACATTTTTTGTCTTGAGTGAATGCTTTACAGCCAGCAGATGAGGTAGTTTAGATGTTAAAAATAATAAAGTTACAACAATATTACAAATAGAATTAAAATGAAATAACAATAGTCTCCACTCCAACCTATGTGACTCATATTCATATGGTATTAGTTACAGGAACTGGAGGCAGTCACTGAAGTCAGCACCCAAGTCGTAGAACCCACAATCACCTTGAAGGCCGATGGCCGTAAGTACCAATTCTTGATGATGACCACCTCATCCTAACACAGTACTGTGATCTGTTATTACACAGATTACATAGTATGATAGTTATTACATAGATGTATATTTGTGTCTACAAATATATAGATTAATATATAGATCCTAAATTTCCTTCGGGATAAATAAAGTATCTACAACAAATGTGAGCACAAATCTGATCTAGACATTGAACGTAGTTACTGAAGCTCATTAAAATGTTTATATTTCTTGCAGTCAACGAAATCCAGCTGAATGTCACAATTGAGACTTCACCGCAACCCACGCCAGGTTAGAAGATAGACTGTTTTTTTTGTCTTACAGAACTGTGTGATAGTTTGTCAGCAGAACAGTTTAACAATAGTTTGTGATTAATGTTCTTAATTGATTGAAACATGTCAGGGCTAGGTATTTCCTGCAACCTTATTATACAATTTGTAGCTTGATACAAAGAACACAACACAGGACTCATCGCGATGCATATTGATTCTCAAAAATGACAGAGTTCTCTTACACATGTTCTAAAGTATTGCACAGCACCTGAATTAAGGCCACCAAGGATCGTAAATGCTATATGAATATTCCCTCTCAATTTTTGAGAGTTGTTACCTTAAAATGAACTTTCTGGTTGTCTCATGCTTTTTGTGTGTGTATGTGTGTGTATTTTTTTGATGCTTTATCAATACAGCATGAAATGTATTTTAACGTATTAGCCCAGGAGTACACCTCGATATATCACAATGTCGATATATATATCAAGTGTTGTCAGGTCCTCCCAGACTAACTTTTTGGTTGTCTCATGCTTTTTATGTGCTTTTTTGTTGCTTTATCAATACAGCATAAAACTGTATTTAAACGTACTGACGCTATCGATATATATTAAGTACAGCACTTAAGTGTTGGTCCTCCCAGGTCCTCCCAGACTAACCCCCGTTTTACGCCCCCCCCCCAGCCCTGCATTCCTTCCAGGTGTCCGTTCAGTACCTGGGGCAGGAGATGCTCCGGCGTGAGGTCCAGGACAACAGCATACGGATCTCCTACTCTCCAGTCGCCCCCGTCCCCCCCTCCCCGACATCCGAGAGCACATTCCACCGCATCCCTCTCCCCGACCCCCCCACCTACATGGCCTCCGAGCCCGCCATGCAGGCCATCTCTACCCTGCTGCCCTTCATGGAGAGGGGAGTGATGCTGACGTCCGCTGGGGCCGGGGTCTACGCCAAGCGCTCCTGCCAGGGACGAGTGTTCTGGAGGGGGCCGCACACGACCTGCCCCGCCAGCACCAACAAGATGGAGCGTGCCGCAGACCCAGTGATGGTGTTCAGCAGGGAAACATTTACGGAAGGTGAGCGATGAACATTAGATTAGGTGAGGTTAGACATCTTTCTTTTGCCCACTAGGGCTGGGTTACAAAAACATTGATTTGTCGTATTGATACAGATTTTAAAAAATGAAAGATCAATATTAAAATTTGCGGATCGATACTTTAACAATATATATACACATACACATACTGTATGTATATATAAACATTGGCGAGCAGAGGGTTATTCTCCACTCAGCCATTTCATACACAAGCAAGACTGGCATTGATACTAAAAAAAAAAAAAAAACAATATTGTATTGAATTGAGAAGCGTATCATATTGTGACCTTGTGTATCGATACGCAGCCCTATTGCCCACACTGTAAAAATGCGCCTTTTCCACCACTAATTTGCCATTTAACAGTTAATGCCACATTTATTAAATAATCGTGTTAAATTGTTGTCATTTCAATGTTGATCAAAAGAATCTTGAGCACATTTGGCTTTATTCAATTGTTGACAATTGTGTCATGCTTGTATAATTCTGCTTGTGTAGGAAGTATGTGTGTCTGTAGTATGCCTGCTCTGGGGAACTTACTTAGATACATGCATGTCCTTGTATTTATGAAGGTAGTCTGCTTACTCTTAGTTCCTCTACACCTCTGTTAGCTTATGTCCTCCTTTTTGTAAGTGGCTTTGGATAAAAGCATCTGCTAAGTGTAATGTAATGTAATGTGATGTAGCCTGGAGGACTAATAATAATGTAATAATGTCTTTGTAATTGGGACACAGAACTGCGGGCCTATCAAACGAACGGCGGACCGCCCCCCCAGACCCACATCACCATGTGCTTTGGGGAGGAGCTTCTCAGTTCAGATGACCCCGCCTCCAAACTCATCATTGTTAAGGTAAGAGAACTAGAACTTCCAACTAAGAAATCTAGAACTCAGACTGTCCTTGTGCAATAACCAGTGCATTAATCAGAAGCAGTTGCGAAGCAGAACTTCTGTTTAAAAGACTGGTATATATTTTTAAACCTAGTCCTATCACTTCTGTGCCTGATGAAGTTACAGCATTAGGACAGAACCCATTTTAGACTCTCTTGCACTTATCATTGCATTAATCTGTTACTAAAATGAAAGTCTATATTGAGAATCATTAATGCTGGAACAAACACCTGTAGTTATGCACTTTCACAGCAGCAAGAACATAATGACTTTTAATATTCACTAAAACTAATTTTTTAATTTGCATCTTTTTTTGTTTTGTTTTGATCAGATCTCATTTCCTTGGGCGGAGCAACAGATCAAGGACGCGGACGCCCTCAGAGAGTCGGTGTCCATCCTGCAAAGCTTAGCCAATCAGTCGCCACTTGGAGAGGTCACTCTCAACCTGATCCAGATACCACAGCCATGAAGCTGCCCTTCGTGACTGATGGTCGACCATAGCCCTTGTGTATATGTGCATTGGAAGCATTACCTACAACAAGCACTACATGTTACTCTCCCTTAAAATGAGAAACCAAGTTTGTTTAAGTTAACGCACTTTATGTAGTGATTTGGGTAAAGGATTCACAGGTAGCAGGCACGTTTTTACACGTTTAGGCTCACTTCGTGGGACTTATGATGATAACACTCTACTGAAGAAGAAGAAAAGAAAACTGTGGACATGACTTTAAATGACCAGTTGTATTACAGCCTTTTTGTCACCAGCCATGCATGTTGAATTCTACATATTAAATTCAGAGCAGGCAGACAGAAACTGTTGTTTCAGGCAAGTCTGTTTTTGCATCCTACTTCTCTCCTAAACCTCAGAACATGAGGACAGACTGAATATACTAGGTCCTGACTTTGATGGGCTATAAATGGGTTTTAATCTTAAGCATAGCTTAGTTTGCATGTACGATTACATTTCTATGTGTGCAGTTCAGTCGTACGTTGTTAAGAACCTATTAACTGCTGTACACTTATGTGTTGGGCCAGTTTAGTTGTCGTTTGGACAGAGATTAACTACCCTCTGCTGTTGTTGAACACTTGCATTTTTCTACAGAAATGCATCTCAAGCTTTCTGTTCAGTTCAGTTGTATGCAATGTATAAAGATGTGTCTATGCTTGTACTGTTGTAATGACTAGTAGTAACTGTTGAGTTTATTTTGCATGCGTTATGATGGCTGTTCCAGTACCAAGTACACCATGACCTTTACAACAGAAACACACATTCCAGTCTCCAAAAGACAATAAACTGAGCAAAAGACTATCACAAGGTTCCGTTGCTGATTGTGTCACAACAGTTGATTATGGAATGATTATGTGAGCCGTCATAGACATTCGGTTCTAAAGCTCTAATAAAATTACTATACAGAAGATGTAGAATTACTGTGTTGGGGGTTTCACATCTATCCAACTCTGTCTGAAGATGTGGCCATTGTGACACCCCTAGTCGTTACCACAAAAAAAAAAAAAAAAAAAAAACATTTTTAAATGTACTGAAATGTATTATACTTAAGTGGTTCTGCCATTACAATTGAAGGCAGGTTAGTAACTGAGGTGTATTAATACCATGTTTCTAACCTTTGAGGGTGTATTTCACCATTGTGAACGGAATGTGGTGAGAAAGAAAGTTCTAAAGAATGTTGGATTTTTAGACATTACTGTAGAATGCATCCTTTTCATGAACACTCCCACACTCAAAGGGCCAACACAGTGTAAGCAAAAGGTTTAACCACTTACATGTATATCCTTGCCAAACCTGAACAACAGTTTATAAAAAAGGAGTATCCCTACCATTAAAGTCACTATGAACACTTGCCATTAAAGTAAAATGTAAAGACCAGTTTTATTGTTGTTATAATAATGGAATATAATATAAATAACAATATGACTATTAAAGTTAAACGTGTAACAGAAAACAAAAATCCTGCTATCCACCGTTTCCAGTAGTGTAATTTGCTAAGGCATAAAAAAAAGTGACGGACCACCTCCTCACTGCACCCTTATGTATGACATCATAAACAAGTCTGGCTTGGGTTGCAACACTGCTGGCTGGCTTGACTCGATGCCAAATTAGATCGGAGGAGATAATCATTATCCAATCATAAACTATCTGGCGTAACTCCTACACAGTTTCGGTACCGCGAAGCAGTCTTAAACAGATTTACAGGGCAGGGATGGAAACACAAGCTACACTAAGTTAGCTGAAAATGTAAATGTACACATACATACTTGGGACTTAGTTTCTTTGTTTTACTAAAAGACATCGGATGGAGGGATAGCACTAGCCAGCATCTGTTACTTCATTTATCCCCTCTGTTGTTCACTGATGGTTCGTAACAGTATATGTTTAAATAAAACAAATGTGTGTGTGATTCAAAACAGTTAAGAGTCAAAACACAAATCTAACAAAGGAAAGAAAATTCTAGGTTGAACTTTTTTTTTTTTTAAGATCATTTCACATTGGCTTTCCATGGGATTTAGTTAGAAGTCCACTGCTACGCTTGGACATCACACATTCCCATTGACAGGAGATGCCAGTTCTGCTATTTTGGCATTCAGTTTTTGATTGGTCCAGTCTTTTGTGATGTCATCCAAATGACTGTCGAAGTCCACCAATAGCGAGTGGTCTCCAGAGTCAAGCAGCTGGTTTGCTATTGACCGAGTCTCCTCCCACTGTCTCAGCATTATTCTGCAAAAACAAAACAATATCGTTGGCAAACTGTGGGAGCCATCAATTGTTTTTCTGTGTGATGTTGATGGTGTACACTAGGTGGCAGTGTGGACTAGGTGGGCCACAGGTCACAGCTGCACTATTGCGCCAGGTAATGCACCTACATAGGCAATAAAAGAGACATAGACAACAATGTGAGAGCTATCAAGCTGTGAGGTGTACCAGGTAAACCTACATAGCCACATGTAGTGTGTGTAAACTAGAGCAGTGGGGAGATCAAGGATTAAAAAAACCTTTGATCTCCACACCGCCCTACTGTATATAACCCACATGTGGCTATGTAGGTTTACCTGGTGCACGTGACAGCTAGATAGCTCTCACATCATTGTTTATCTCTGGACAACAGTGCATCTTATTGGCATATTGCATATAAATACATTGCATTTAGCTGCAGCAGTGTGAAGGTTAGATGGCTTGCTCTTGCTCAAGGGCACCTCAGGCCTTTAGGGTGCAGGAGAGTGTTGGTTATATATTGCCCTATCCACATTCTTGCAAGGTAGATACAGGAATCAAACCTGTGACCTCCCAGTCCCAAGACAGACATCTTAAACATTAGGCCACAGCGGCCAACTGCTGTTAATGAAATGGAAGCATCACCCAAACAGTAAATCAGTGTGGACCCCAAGTTACTTTGGGTAAGGCCTATGATATAATAGTGACTCATTAACAGGATCCAGCCACCCATCAAGCTGATTAGGGTTTAGACAGCCACTACATAAGCTATGTTTCTGTTTAACAAGGTCATTAATTACTCAAGCAATACATACAAATTTTGGAAAAATCTGAATTAAACACCCCTTTCCAACTGCCAGTACTACCAACCAATGCAGTAGACAAGATGTTTCATTAAAAGTGAACTGTCTAGATGAACTGTCACCTGGGTGTATATTACAAAGGTGGTTCAGTGATGAACCCGGTTTAGGTAGTAATCACACACCTGAAAGGAGAAGGGCCTGCTGACATTTGTTTAGAGAATGAAGCCTTAGGCTCTTATACTAGCAGGTTTAAAACTACCTCTGGTTTAACTAAACCAGGTGTATTATTTAACCACCTTTGTAGTATACCCCCTGGTGTCAACCACACTTAACAGACAAGAGGACATCATTTTGTGCATTTTGCCCTTGAAAGCTGCAGGTTTGATTTTCACTCCGTGGTCAGGCTGATGGTAGGCCTGTTCCCACTGCCCACCCACTTGTCAATGAGGCTCACCCAATCACAAGACTTTCTTTGCAGTGTATTTACTAATATGTAACCCTAGCTTATTGTCTTAAATGTCAATGGCTTTGCCTAACCAATTTTTGTCTGTGCCCATCCATCTCTGGTTCCATCACTGAACAGCACACACATTCAGCATAATTATTTAGCATAAACTCATATGATCATTTAGCATTAGCAGAGTGTGGAGATTTCTCTGCCCACACATTTTAATATTTCTGCCTTTGCCATTATTGTTTTCATTCGCCGTCAAGAGCGTTATGTGTGTGTGTGTGTGTGCCTTACGTGTGTTTGTCTTTCAACGTCCACCGGGAGTCTTTGCGTTCGTACATCACGATAGGAGGCACCCTGTATCCTGGAGACATTTTGGCTCCATCAATCTGAAAAAAAACAAACAAACAAAAAAACGCTTCAGCTTTTTACAATATCTCTGTAAGTCATGCTAATCATCACTGTAGAATAAGAATCAATCTTTATTATCACATTACAGGAGTAAAAGGAAACTGTATGCAGTATTTTTCAGTGCAAGAACTCAAATAATAATGGTTTTATTACTATAAAAATAAAGTATATGTAGTATACTATACTAACTAAACTAGAAATGATATTTTACAAAATCTGTGAATAACTGCACATTGTAAAATGTAAGAGTGAATAACTGCACATTGTAAAATGTAAGAATATTGCACAGATGTAATAATAGACAAAACAATCCATTTGTTTTACATTTAAACAACAAAAAAAACAACATTTCAGCAACACTTTAATTTATGTGTAACTAATGAACAAGGTTTTTGAAATAGCATTCATGAATTGGACTGAACAGATGATCACAGCTTGATGCTATAAGCGTTTTTGAGTGAGTCTGCAACAAAAACATTTTTGTTTTACCATTAGCAGCACTGCCCCACTGCACTGTTCAGCAATCTTGTCTGCTATCTTCAAGGCACAAGGAGTAGGACTGCAAAGACAGGTGGAAAGTGAAGACTGTGAAGGCCATTTGTGCAGTATTCAAAGACATGTTAAGACTAATAATGACAGTGTAGGGGAAACAAAATATGTGAGTTAGAAGGAAATAGATTGTGAAAGTGACTTTATTTAGTTAAGTGACTTTATTTTATTTAGTTAAGTGACTTTATTTTTGTTAAGCACATTGAACTGCCTTTGTGTATGAAATGCGCTATACAAATAAATTTGACTTGACTTGACTTGACTTGACGTATGTATTCAAAGACATTTTAATCCTAATAGTGACAGTGTAGGGGAAATAAAATATGTGAGTTAGAAGGAAATAGATTGTCAAGTCAAGTCAAGTCAAATTTATTTGTTTAGCGCATTTCATACACCAAGGCAGTTCAATGTGCTTAACAAAAATAAAAGCAAAGGACAATGTAAAAGCATAAACGTAACATAAAAGAGGTAAAAGAATAAATTAATTAAAGGTGAATCACTAGCAAAAAGCATCTGAAAACAGTTTGGTCTTAAGTCTAGATTTGAAACTTCCAACAGTAGGAGCATTTTTGATGTCGTGAAAGTGACGCACCTGCTGTCCGATACGCAAGCGTTGGCTTGATAATATCCCACAATCCTCTGTTGTGTCTGTGCACACCAAACATCAACCTGAAGGAGACATTACACAAGGCTCAGCATTACACAATCACTTATCACTCTCAATCACTCACTGCTCCGAAATCATTGACACTTTTTAAGAAATCATCTAAAGATGCATCTTATTTGTTTGTATTGAGTCGTAAGCCTCCTAAAAGTCATCTGGCTTCATTCTCCTAGCAAAACAAAGCCTCTCCAAAACAAGGCTCTCCTTTTCTGGAGGTTTCCCACTTATACCATAATTACGCCAGTACAGTACAAAACTAAATAGCTGGTAATTAATCAACCACATATAAACTAAAAAAAAGATGGCAAGTTACTAGACCCTGCTTCTTTGAGTACCCCTACCTGTGTTAGGGCAACCTGGGTGATGGGTGCCAGGGGCAAGTGGGAGTGCAGCAGAGGCACACAGTCTGTAATACACAGCGCCCCCCCTGCTGGACTGGACGACAATAGCAGCCCGTTGACGCTACACCGGGGAAATAAGCAAGCGTGTAGATACATTTTCACATAGGCCAGGCAGGACAACTCTATCTCTCCCATTTCTGGAAAACAAATACAGTTATCGTTAGAAATGAGAATGTGGTGGACACCGTCAAAAAGACTTGATATAAAAATAAACCGATCATACTGTCTTCACAATGAGCTCTACGAAATAGATGTAACGTGACAGACGGAGGGCTATTCTACCAATGTGCATTGTCTGCATAGCAAACTGTTGTAGTATGCCCTGTCGCACTTCTACAAATCGGCATACAGCCGTCTGTCTTTATATACGCAGTAACATTTTATGGAAGAAAGCATTAAGCATTTCTGTTGGCTGTTTCTTAACTAAGAGCTAACGTACAGAAAAATCTATCAATTTACAGCGTACAAACGTTATGTGCCCCATTCTTACCGTTTAGTGACCGTAGTTCGATGTAACACAAAATGAAACAACTGACTATGTTTAAAGCTATATGTCGTGAAACCTGTTTTTTGCAAAAGCAAGAAGCTAAGGAACAAGCTAAAATGTTCTGCTTTAGATAAACTGATAGATTTCTGACTTCCTGTACAATCACCAGCGTGTTCGCCCAGCGAATGCAATGGTACACTCTGATTGGTTACAAACATTACAATCCGGCTGCCTACTGGACCGCTTTGTTGACAATCAAGACAATATTTTGGCACTTCCGTCACTGATTTCACCTGCAACATAAGGCGACTCATTTATGATCTGTTTTATTAATTAGCTGATTACAGATAGCACTTTTATTTGGACAACAGTGCAAACGGTTGTATGCATGTCTAGGCTACTGGTCCAAGCTATTCATTCAGTTGTTAAATTTATGTTTGTATCTAATGTTATGTATCTAATGAACTGCTCATTGGTGTGTTTATAAATATTTAGTTAAATGTTGTGACATTTTAGAATTAGGCACAAACTGTTTTAAGTTTATTTGAGTAATTGTCAAATATAGAAACTAGCCTATAAACTATTTTCTTTCTGTTGTCTTTTCAACGAAAATTGTTGGAATAAAGCAGGGTGATTATAGCGGGGACAGTGCCAGAAGCAAAGACATATGGAGAATCATCACTGACACAAGTTATATATACATACAGTTTTGCACTGGTCTATCCTGTTGTTTGCACTGGTGTGAAAACAGCTGTGGGCACTGGCAGAACACATTAAGACCTGTAGCCAACCAGACAACACAAACATCTGTCCAATTCAAGATGAATTTAGGATTCAGGGCAAGCATTTGGAGATGACCAAGAGGAACATGTTTTCATTCAGGCTTAATGTCTAATGGTTTTTAGTGTTGTTTGGTAATTGTATGACTGTCTTGTGTAGTCAGTGTTTGTTGTATGTGGTGCAGAGGTAGTAAATCAGCCACTCGTACTACACTTCATTTCGAGGGTCTGGCTGTGCTTTATTGAGAAAAGCTTTCTTGCTAGAGGTGTAGACACTGCTGTCTTACCCAATTGCTAATGCCTGGTCCTGACATATGCAATTAGCCTGGTTATATAAGCCTGCCTGCGCACTACAATTCAAATGTAGCACACAAAGTCGCTCTGTTTGCTGATTGGTTAGGCAAGATTCTGCCTAAGACAACCATTACAATGGAACCTCAGCCAGACCCTCTGTGCAAAATAAAATGAGGGATGAGGGGCTGGTTTACCAAGCTACTGCAGAACAGGAATCTGCTGGAAATTAGGCCCCATTAAATTCTTTGACTTTTAGTTGTTTTACCAAAATATGTTAACCTATATCATCATCAACGTTTATATAACTGGTGATACAGTTTGGACCTGTTCAGTCCCTCCCATGTAACTAAAACACAACAGCTTTTTAATTTTAATGTTACAAATATGTATTAAATAATACTTATCTACTTTAGCCTGCAAAGTGACTTGGGGGTACTCCCCTGCTCCTTTGAAGACAATAATATAATATAATATAATATAATATAATATAATATAATATAATATAATATAATATAATATAATATGCTTATTTCCCATCTGTGCTGTGAGCCTCACATGCAAACCATCTGGCCTTGCTCAAGACGATCTTAGTCGAAAAGTTCTCCGTTGTTGTTATCATTACATTGCATTTGACAGACACTTTTATCCAAAGCGACTTACAAAAAGGACATAAGCAAACAGAGGTGTAAAGGAACACAGAGTAAGCAGGCGACCTTTATACATACAGGGAGGTATACATACAGGTTACATAAAGGTTTACATGTTTTCACAGTAATTGTTTGTATTCAGGGGGAAAAAAACAGTGGAACACTGTGGGAAATCTTTTTATATTTTAACAGTATTTTTGGTAGTATACATTTTCTTCATCATAGCACTCCCAGTCTGCCAATTTACCTCATCATACCAGGAGAGCCAGGGGGACTATTTTCAGGTGCTACCTGATATCACTTCGCCCACTGTGGTATGCCCACTGTGGTACGCCCACTGCGGTACAGTAGCAGCACAGGTCCTTGATCATTACTCCAGAATGACAGTATTTAATCCCCATGTCTTTCAGCACATGCTGTTATTCTTTGGGCAGAGATATCAGCTATCAGATATCGGCAACCTAACAACTGCAGCCATTGCATCCACAGATGCTTAGAAGGTCCTGCAGAAATTATTTGTTTTGACTTTTCAAGACATAGAACATAGCTGTGCTGTGGTAAGAAAAAGTATTTGAAAGTGAAAACTTCAGATTGTTATGGTGTTTTATAAATCTACTGTTACTAATAACAAATATGACTTTTTTCCAGTGTATCATGAAGAATGCATCTTCTTTTCCAACCTTCATACTGGTTAACTATGGGCCAATGGACCAACATAGATATTTGTATATCATAATTTTTTTACTACCATATATTTTAATTGTTGTTTTGAATACTTGCTTAATTTATATTATTTGTAAAGACAGAAACCTTCACCAACCAATGAACATTTTTATTTGCAATTTATCATTTAATGGAATTTATGGAGGCACAAGTTTGTTGCCACATACCATAAGTAAGCTTGCCACACAATCATACGAGATCTATTCAGCAAATTGCTTCATTCAAGTATTTTGTTTGCACACTTTTACTATTGTTGAATTTACGATACTTGCTATCATGGGATATGACAGATATGCTGCAATATGTACTCCCTTACACTATCATAACATAATGTCTCCAAGAAATGTTAAAATTCTCATTGCATTCTCTTGGCTTTTTCCTTTATGTACATTTCCAATGTGGATGTCATGGACAACTCAATTAACCTTTTGTGGCAATGTCATTTACAAAACCTATTGTACAAATTTTGATCTAATTAAGCTTTCCTGTCATGACACTTTTCTGCAAAACGTCATTGGGATGCTGCTTCTGGGTGTTTTCATGATCCCACAGTTAATTGTCATTGCGTTTTCATATGTTCACATTCTAAGGGTATGTTTACATGGATCTAAGGACTCTCAACAAAAAGCACTTCAGACCTGCATACCACATTTGGTAACAGTCGTTAACTATGTTTGTGGCGGTTGTTTTGAACTGATCCAAGTGCGCCTGAAGGCAACCCGCACTCGATATGGAATGGCTCTTTTTATGTCTGTTTATTTTTTGATTATACCTCCCCTGCTAAATCCTGTGGTGTATGGTTCTACTGCCCTTAAGAAACATGTTTATCTATTTGTTCAAAAGAAGAAGCTCTTCCCAGTATCATAACCTGCATCACTGTCATGTGCACAAATGCCAGCTTCAGTGCAGTTGTTTGTTAAACCCCTTTATTTTCATCCATTGTTAATGTTTGTGTCTTTCCTTTAACATATTGTACACACAGTTATTGAAATATCAGTTTTAAACTGCACACAGTTTTAAACTGGACTTTGTGGCCTGTGTTTCATGAAATGTAACAATAAGTGAAGTTAACATAAATAGCAGACTTCTAATAGTTGCAGTAAATACATGTAAAGTTTCTTTGCCATTTGCTTAGCACATCATAACATGTGCTGGGCAGAAGGTTCGTACTTGTGTTACACTGTGGTGACTGACTTTATTGAAATATATATATTTTAGGATTAGTGTCTTAGTGCACTGACACTGTACAGGGGGTAGTTTTAATGAAATCAAATTCAATTGATTGATATTTTTTCTTTGGACATATATTGACTAATTATAATGACTAATGGCAATATTTAATTATGGTAATTTATTGACATCTTCAAAATTACAGACTTTGTTTTAAGTAGTTAAGGCTTGTAAAGGTAAATCTTGGCAGATGGTATTTGTTATATTTTTTATTGCATTTGTAAACAAGCCCACATTCTTGTAAACGTTTTTCATAGATGTTTTAGTTTTATCTCTAATCAAGCTGTCTATTAAATCTTTTCAAAACAGCAATACTGTATAAATATACATAATTTATTTCTATGACATTTGTGTAGAGTATTTGTATTTAGGGTTTGGTTTCATGGCATGGGCAAATACAATTTATTTGGGATATTTAATGTTCTTATATTTAATGTCTTATTTCGAACATGTAGGTAATCCAAGTATAATCTAATATCTTTTAACCTGTGATTTTATCATTTCTAGTGTAGCATCTTACCTGTCAGGTGTAATGCAGGGAAGTTAATATTATGACATTAGGTAGAGTAAGAAATAACTAATCACGAGCAAAAGAAAATGTGCACAGAAAATGTTAAAGTTCAAGAAAAATGATTGACACAATTGCAACTGTTAAGAAGAATAGGATGTTGCAAATGTTACAGGGCCTGTTTTTTTATCACTATATGTTTCTTACAAATGTGGTACTTGGAACATTTCTGTCTATGTAAAATAAAGGATCACAAACTCATAGATCTGCATGCTGACAAAAAGTCTTTGTAAATGGAAGAAATTTAAGTCGCCATAGAGGAGAGAGGACCAGTGAATGAGAGGGAGGTGGGATAATGGTCCTGAATTAGGTTTTCAAAAGTAACACTTTTGTCATCCCATCATTACACCTGAATCTAAAACATTTTGTGGTTGTTTGAGATGTAATAAAACAGTTAAGTTGTGAATTTTGACAAATTCTTATGTTTTGAGAATTTTCGAGAATTATAATGCATGCCTTCTAAACAATTAATCAATAGACTAATTCATGCATGCAACCATATAGCTGGGTGTGTTCACCTTTACCAAGCCAACGGCAGCCAGTGAACCAGTGATGCATACTGTGTTGAAAGTGATGCATGATGGTTAGAAATCATGTCAGAGTTGCCCTAAGGTTGTGAGGATGTCATCAAAATGCGACCATATCACATGACCTTTAAACTCATGGGAGCAAGGTGCTTGCAGCAAATACAGTTCATGTCCATAACCCCCCCCCCCCTCCCCCACCTGCACACACAACACAGAGCATCTTTAGGCCTGATCTTATAGGCTATACTGTTCATTTTGGTGATCCCAACCACTGAAACACTAACTTAAAACATCTTTGTCCTAAATGACAATGGAACCACTGTTGGTATGATGCAGATGTACAGTATGTCACAAAAGTGAGTACACCCCTCACATTTTTGTACATTTTTTGATGATATCTTTCCATGTGAGAAGTCTGAAGATATAACACTTTGATACAATATAAAGTAGGTGTAAGCTGTACACTGCCTACTTTTCATTGTAAAAGTGTTATATCTTTAGACTTCTCCCATGGAAAGATATAATTTAAAAAGTCCAAAAATGTGAAGGGTGTACTCACTTTGGTGACATACTGTAGGTGTTATTGGCCCCAACATGTGAGAGGCTGTCGACACATCGCTCGGTTTGGCAATGAGGAAGGGTTTCTGTGTCTGTCTGTCACCCAGTTAGACACTGACCACATCCTGTCTGTCTGTCTGTCACTCTTCTTTCCTATCTCTTTCACACAAACATAATGGTCCTCATGTATCAAATGTGCGTACGAGAGAAAATGAGCATAAAAGGGGTTGATTTTCATGCAGAATGTGATCGAATTTGAACGTGATCGCAGGCTGCAGTGAATTGTTATGTCAGGTCTGAGCTTGTGTATGCAGTTTTGGAGACTAGGGTTAGAAGTATTCCTGTTGGATAACTGTGAAGTAATATAGCATAATTCATGTAATATTGTGGTCTATATTGTGCAAAACTTCCCCAGAGCATTTACCACCTTCTGTTGACTATTATATGTTTATTATTTAATAGTAATACAACATCGCATGCTGTCTACATTTTCATGGGTGTTAGCAAAGGGTGCTGTGTGATCTTGTAATGATAGCATTTGACATTGTAGGCCTACAGTACCTCAGCATACCTTTTGGTCTGTCTTAGAAATAAAGGGCTTGTTTGAAATGACTGGCTGATTGTTCAGCTGTTCTTTGCTATGCTGGGATTGGGGTGATATGCATCTTTAGTAAATCTCACTTGATGTAGTCTTGACGTAAATTAATTTCTCCACTCAAATTTGCACAGTTTGCAATTCATACATGAGAGGCTCTCTCTCTCTCTCTCTCTCTCTCTCTCTCTCTCTCTCTCTCTCTCTCTCACACACACACACACACACACACACACACATACACACACACACACACACACACACACACACATACTTTATGTTACATTCATAGTGAGGTCCTTCATTGACTCCCATTTACATTTACAGTACGTCTGAATACAAAACACAACAACATGAAAAGACACAAAAAAAGGACAAATCCTAAGTGGCCACAGTAAAACCTGTATGCATCCTAAACGAAACCTTTATTAAGTGATTGTAATACCTATTGTACCGCAATACACATGCATACCATGGACTGCCAAATGTACACTTTCCTTAGTTACAGTCTGGAAGTTATATCGGTTTACAAAAATATGTAATGTAATCTCTCGCCCTGTCTCATCGATCACTGCAGACGTACAAACACACACACACACACACACACACACACACACACACACACACACACACACACACACACACACACACACACACACACACACACACACACACACTTATATGGGACACATTTCATGGGGGTCACCACTGACACTTCTGACACTGTTGGGTTAAGACAATTATTATTTGTTTGTTAAAAAAAATGAAACCACTATACAAAGCAATCACACCTCTCCTGTCAGACAGACAAAACAGGGATTACCTGAGTTTCACCAGGTGTTTGGTGTTTGTTTTAGGTCAGGTGTGTGTGTGTGTGTGTGTGTGTGTGTATGTGTGTGTGTGTGTGCTCTGATTTACATCGCTGGCGTCTACAGCAGGGGCGATTTTAGCATCTGGTCTTTAGGGGTGCCTGGCCCCAGTGCTTATCACACAACACTATTACTATATATAATATATTATTCATTTTGTACTGAGCCAGGGGGTGCCGAGCAGTTTCACAGGGGTGCCTTGGCACCCCTAAAAATGGTCTAGATTCGCCCCTGGTCTACAGTACACAGCTGGGCTAAGCCCTGGCCAACAGGCCTGCCCAGGGGGATGGAGGGGCTGGACCCCTGAAAAGGTCCAATTATTGTTTGTGGATAGGAAGCCGCACTCTCGGTTGTAGTTCTTGTTCTTATTTAATGGGTTAGCATGAAGACAGACGTTTCGGCCCAGCGGCCTTCCTCAGTGTCTTCAGGCCGCTGGGCCGAAACGTCTGTCTTCATGCTAACCCATTAAATAAGAACAAGAACTACAACCGAGAGTGCGGCTTCCTATCCACAAATGTACTATTTCCAGTTGCCCGCACCCGAAGACGTTGATAAAAAAACTTTTTTGGAGTTTGAGCGCACTTTTCAAAAAAGGTCCAATTATTGGACAGCGCCACCCCCTCCCAAAAAAATAAAAAATAAATGAATAAATAAACCCTTATGACTGGGCCCCTCCTTAAGGCCCCTGAAGAAAGTTACCGAATGGACACTATTTCGTCTACAGACGGACAGACGGATGGACAAGCAGTATACGCCCCCCCCCCCCCCCCCCCCCCCCCCCCTGCCTGTGGTACATAGCCTTTTGGTTGTGGTCATTGAAGTCACACCTATTCATTTAAAGGTCCTGAGACAGTGGACACACACAGATACTGGCCTTACTGTAGGTCATTGGTCATTGGTCTCTGTCTCATTAACACCCCTGTAGACACTGCAGGCATTTCAGTGGAAAAGACTTCAAGTGAGGTAAGAAAACAATGGAACATTTTTCAGAAAACATTACACTTTTGCATGTACATCTTTTCACGTGTACGCTGTTAAGCTAAACATTCCATTCTTTTGATTTATTAAGTAAAACTCAATTAATAAGCTTACATAATTTAACTAATTAACCAATTAATTAATTGATTATTTAATTAGACCAATTCATATGTCCAATTACTGTAGGTGAGGCCCAATCCAGCATGTCCACAGCTAATGCTATGGTGACCTACCCCTCACCCACGAACATTACTGGTATGGGGAACGACACCTGGTGCAATCTAGAGCTGGCGTATGTTCTGGTTTTGAGCATTTTCGGTGTGCCTTGTGCGTGTGTGGCTGTGCCTGCCAACATATGGCTTCTCTATGTGCTCAGTCAGAAGCGGCGCAGTGACCTGTCGGACGTCTACTTGCTGAATCTCCACATTGCACACCTGATCATGAGTGTGACCGTTATTCCGGGGACACTGAATAACTTCATATGGCGTGTTTGGCCTATTACTGTTGCGCTGAGTGTTTTGTTGTATTGCACCCTTGCTTGCCAGACTTTGTTCATGGCGTGTACCTGTGTGGACTGCTACATGGCTGTGGTCCACCCCATCACCTACATGAAGATGAAGCGCTCAAGGTACCGGCTGCTACCCTGCCCGCTGGTCTGGGGTTTTGCGTTGTGCCACGGGCTTCTTGCAGTCCTCCATCAAGAATTCGGCATCTCCTCCTTGTCAGCGATCCCGTATGCCGTCAGCGTTCCGGTCATTGCCTTCTGCGACGTGTCCATCCTGCGTGCTCTGAGAAAGCCAGACCCGTCGGGCAGGAGCGATGTCCACCCACAGAAGCAACGAGCACTGCAGACCATCACCAACAGCTTCGTCAGCAGTCTTGTGGTGTACCTCCCACCACTGCTGTTACAAGGTCTCCTCACCGCGATGCCCCTAAGCCAAAGAAACAAGAAGTGCTTTATCGTGCCTGTTGACATCTTACCATTTCTCTGTAGCGCCGTCTTCCCACTGCAGCAACTGCGTACTATGGGACAATTGAAGGGTTTGAAAAGAATTGTGTGTGTGTTGATGTCTTTGGGTGAGACAGAAAAAGATCCTTAAAGTCAACATTCAACATGTCTCTGATTTGTAGGTGTGCCACTGTATTTGAGTTAGTTCCTCTGTCGGTAAGGGTGAGGCTTGTTTGCTATTGACTTTTGATCTGTGCAAAATGCAAAGTTTTGAAAAATAAGATGGAGCTGGGGCAAACCATATATAGTGACTTTGTGTTGCAGTGTAACAGCAGACATTTAAAAATAGCAAATGTGTATGAGAGGAGATGTGAAGCGTACTTTTGGCTGTACCCCTGTACCCCTGGGACAATGGTGGGAGCTGGCAATGAGGGTGGGGAGGTTTGTGGGGGGGGGGTGCTCTCAGGAGATTTTGGTTTTAAATATCTTAAAATGAAATGTACCATCTGTTTACATGTATTTGCATTTGTATGGTGTAATAATAAACATACAAATATTGGTAGTATGAAATACATTAGTCCGATGCATCGCTCAATGACACAGATGTTTCCCAATAGTAAAGCTTGGACCACCCATTGGAAGCTGCATAGTCAAGTTGGGTCATTCAAACGATTATCTTGTACGTGACTTTTTGCTCATCACCTTTTAAGCCTGAAAGAGTGTGTGTGTGTGTGTGTATGTGTGTGTGTGTGTGTGCGTTTATTTATTTTTTTAAAGCTTAAGTACTAAAGTAATTTATTTCTAATAGTTTCATCTTTCTTCTTATAACTTTCATCATAACAACCTTTTTCTCGCTTCCTGGCAATATCATGGAACTGCATGACCTTGTGATGCTTGTCAAGGTCATGGGGTTTATTGGGTGGTCCGCACAGTTAGAGGAGTGGAAAAAAAAGCAGAATGTCTTCCAGAAGCATTTCTCCTCCATTCCCAGAAAAAGATTACTCAGAAGGGTAATAACATAATTTATTTGTAATACTCGAGATACACATTTTATGTTTATTCCAGTGAGCCTTGATGCTAAACTGCGACATCATGTAATTATTAGCTTAATTATGTAAGCGATATCACAAACGGTCATCATAACAACCTGTTAGGCCTTGCACACTTGTCCCTTCACATGAGTGGTTGCCGTGAGTGACATTGCTTAGCCTGCGATAACAGCCTGAGATCATTAGCCAGGCATCTCATGTAAATCTCACAGGCTGACTATTCCAACCTTCACAAGCCTTCCACACCACATGCAAGAGCACTGGGACGCCTCTAAGGGACATATTTACATGAAGCTTTTTTCCATTCAAACTCTCCAGTGGGCCGTCGACCCGCTCATGTCAGGGTCTAGGGCTGGAACCAGAACAGAACAAGGGAGGCGGACCCGAAGTGTAAGTGGCAACAGAACAGTTTTATTGAGGGTAGGGGGGAATGGGAGTATAGTCCAGAGCCCCTGAGGGGACTTGATGAAGATGGGTCGAGCGGGGCTCGAACCCACGATCCCAGGGGTGGTGTGCAGCGGTAGTAGTAGTGCGGGGGCACAGGGGTGCTGTGCTGGCGGTGGCGGAGGTAATCCGGGGATCCGAAGAGGATCGGCACAGGAGGGCTGAGCGGGGATTGAACCCGCGACTCCGGGGTTGGCAGGCGGTCGCTGTACCGCCTGAGCTGGCGACGGCCGAGTCGTCGGGGCGAACAGGATAGGGGCAGCAGGCGAAGCGTAGTCGGTGAGCCGGTCTGGGTCAAAGCCAGTGGAGGTCCGAAGGAGCACAGGGAAACTGGGAAAAGCACGGGTAGACAGAACGGGGAAAAAACAAACACGAGCAAATACGAAAAAACGAGACTACACGAGAAAACAGAAAAACCCAGACAGGAAACTGAAAACTGGAGGAAACAAAGTAAACACGAGCAGGAGACGGAACCGAACAAGGAATACTAGAACAAGGCACGAACAAAGGTAACAGGGAGACACAGGAGTCAGGATCAAAACTTTCCGCAGAGAAACAAACCTTGGACGAACTGACAGAGGGGAACTGAAACCGGAGGGTATAAATAGTCGTGCCGTGCAGGTGATCGTGATAATCGAATGAGGGCTTAAATGAGGAAGTGCAGGTGAAGTGCGTTACACAAGACACGGACACAGGTGAGGGGGATAATAGAATGAGTGCAGGGAAACAAGGAAACGAGTGCGAGACAAGATTTAATAATGAGAACCGTGTCGGAGAAACAAGGAAACAAGTGCGTGATTAATTACGATAATGAGGGTAGAGTCGGGGAAAGCGTGAACAAGACAGGGCTCAGACAGAGAGTCGTGACAGAACCCCCCCCCCAAGGGACGGCCCCAGAAGTCCCCCAGGGAGAGAGAACGGAAACAGAAGACCCCAAAGAAGACGAGAGAAAAAAAAAAAAGAAAGACACCAACCGGGTGGGTGGAGGGGAGAAGGTGGCGGGTTAGTACTCCTCCGACCGGTCAGAGTGTTGAGCCTCCTCCTCCTCCTGCGAAGGGCGGTCCTCCAGGGGTGGAGGGCGGGCTCGGACAGGGCGGGGAGCGCCTCTGGGGCGGCCCCGGCGCGGGCCCGGCTGGTCTGGGTGGAGGCGGTGGAAGTCCTCTATGAGGGCACGATCCAGAATCCTGCCAGCGGGGACCCAGGACCTTTCCTCTGGACCGTACCCCTCCCAGTCCACCAGGTAGTGGAATCCCCGGCCGCGCCGCCGGGACCGGAGGAGGCGCCGGACCGTGTAGATAGGATCCCCCTCCAGCATACGAGGGGCAGGGGGAGGAGGCTCAGGGGGAGTGTGCGGGGAGACCCGCACCGGCTTGATCCGCGACACGTGGAAGGTGGGATGCACCTTCATGGAGGCCGGCAGCTTGAGGCGCACCGCCACCGGACTGATGACCTGTTCGACGACGAACGGGCCCAGGAAACGGGGGGCCAGCTTGCGGGACTCGACCCTCAAGGGGAGGTCCCGGGCGGAGAGCCAGACCTTCTGGCCTACTTGGTAGGCGGGTGCGGGAGTTCTACGGCGGTTGGCCCCGGCGGAGTAGGAGGTGGCAGCCCTCCTGAGTGCAGCACGAGCCCTGGCCCAGGTCCTCCGACAGCGGCGTGCGTTGGCGAGCGCAGAGGGGCAAGATGACTCTCCCTCCTGGCAGGGAAATAAGGGAGGCTGATACCCATAAACACATTCGAAGGGAGACATACCTGTAGCGGAGCAGACCAGGGAGTTGTGGGCATACTCAACCCACACCAGCCGTTTGGCCCACGAGAGGGGGTCCTGGGAGGCGATACATCAGAGGGCCTTCTCCAGCTCCTGATTGGTGCGCTCCGTCTGGCCGTTGGATTGGGGATGGAACCCCGAGGTGAGGCTGACCCTGGCCCCCAACAGGCGACAGAACTCCTTCCAAAAGGAGGAAATGAACTGGGGGCCATGGTCAGACACAAAGTCATTGGGTATCCCATGCAGCCTAAAAACATGGTGCTGGACCGCCTGCGCCATCTCACGGGCTGAAGGAAGCTTGGGGAGAGGGACAAAATGGGCCATTTTGCTAAATCGGTCCACTATAGTGAGGATGGCGGTGTATCCTTCCGACGCAGGCAGTCCAGAAACAAAGTCCAGGCTGACATGGGACCAGGGACGGGAAGGGATAGGCAGGGGCTGGAGAAGGCCGGCAGGAGGGCGGTTAGAGGATTTGTTCCGGTTGCAGACCGGACAGGCCCCCACATACTCCCGGACCTCCCTCTCGAGGGCAGGCCACCAGAATCTCTGAGTTATGAGGTGGCTGGTGCGGGTTGCCCCCGGGTGGCAGGCCCCCACCGCAGCACGCGAGGGCGCAGGGCTTCTGGGACGTAGAGCTTACCCTCGGGGCAGGCACTCGGGCCCGGCTGGCCCTGGAGGCCCCGTAGTACCTGTTCCTCTACGTCCCAGGTGAGGGCCGCCACGATGCATTGACCGGGAAGGATGGTGGCTGGCTCCACAGAAGCATCCTCAGGTCTCTGGAACTGGCGGGAGAGGGCGTCAGGCTTAGTATTCTTTGAACCTGGGCGGTAAGAGAGAGAAAATTGAAAACGTGAGAAAAAGAGCGACCATCTAGACTGTCTAGGATTAAGTCTCTTAGCAGTACGCAGGTATTCCAAGTTCTTATGGTCGGTCCACACTATGAAGGGCACAGGCGCCCCCTCCAGCCAGTGACGCCACTCTTCCAGAGCCAGCTTGACGGCCAAGAGCTCCCGGTCCCCGATGTTGTAATTACGTTCCGCCGGGGACAGTCGGCGGGAGAAGAAGGCGCACGGGTGCACCTTGTTGTCCTCCACCGCTCGTTGGGACAGGACCGCCCCGACCCCGACATCCGAAGCGTCGACCTCAACGATAAATTGGCGGGCAGGGACAGGAACCTGGAGGATAGGGGCAGAAGTGAACCGGGACTTAAGGGCAGTGAAGGCAGTGTCGGCGGCCAAGGTCCAGGAGAACTGGGTCTTGGTACTGGTCAGGGCCGTGAGGGGGGCAGCAATAGTGCTATAGTTCTTGATAAATCGTCTATAGAAGTTAGCGAACCCCAGAAATTGCTGTAGTTGCTTGCGGTTCTGGGGCGCGGGCCAGGCCGTGACCGCCGACACTTTAGCTGGGTCCATGGCAATGGTTCCCTCTGCCACCACGTACCCCAGGAAGGCCACGGTCTTGACATGGAACTCACACTTTTCAGCCTTGACGAACAGGGAGTTCTCCAGGAGGCGGTGAAGGACTAGCCTGACGTGAGATACTTGCCCCAGCAGATGGACGTCCAGGGCCCGGGCCGGCACAGGGGACGGTAGGGCGGTCAACTGCACCCCCTGGTGGCGGGCAAAGGCAGCGTCCATGATGTTGGCATCGGCTCCGGAGTCTATCAGGACAGGCAGTGCGAGGGTTTGGGACGAGAGCCTCAGGGTGGCCTGCAGGAGAGGCTGACCCGTCTTGGAGGCGCAGGTGGTGGCCGAGCTCAGCCGGATGCCTCCTACCTCCGGTGAGCTCGCCCTTTTAACGGACAGCCAAGGGCGAAATGTCCTTCGCCCCCACAGTAGAGGCACAGACCCCCCGACAGGCGGTGCTGACGCTCTGCAGCAGTGAGGGACGAGCGGCCCAGTTCCATGGGATCCAGGCCTCCGGGCGGGGACCGGGGGAGAGGGGCCTCTACTGGCAGGTCGGGGGGCTGCCGGAGCGCCGCGGCCCCTTTCGCGGCGGCGGGCCTGTACCCGCCTATCTATGCGGTTGGTCAAGGCGATGGCGTCATCCAAAGAGACGGGTGTGTCATGAGAAACCAGTTCATCCTTTATGTAGTCAGCCAGACTATGGAGATAGACCTCCACCAGGGCCTCGGCGTTCCAGGAGCTATGATTGGCCAAAGTCCGGAAGTCAATGGCGTAGTCAGCCACTGAACGCCGGCCCTGGCGGATACTGAGGAGGTCCCGGGAGGCCTCCGAGGCGGCAGACCCCAGCCCGAAGACCTTCCTCAGCTCTGCAGAGAAGCGAGCAAAGCTTGAGCATGCCAAGGTGCGCCGCTGGTACTCGGAGGTACCCCACAGACGAGCCCTCCCTGTCAGGAGGTTAATGGTGTAAGCGACCCGGGCGGCCTCGGTGGCGAAGTTCCGGGGCTGGAGGTCGAAGGTCAGCTGGCAGTTGGTGATAAAGGCCTCGACCTCCTCAGAACTGCCACCGAACCGCTCGGGGTCGCCGATCCTAGGCTCCGGACCGCTGTTCACTGGGGGAGGAGACGCCACAGAGGCGACTGGGGCAGCGATAACGCCCTGCTGGCGCAGCGCCTCGACCCCGGCGACCAGCTGGGTGGTGGCTCCGGACAGGGCGGAGACATCACTGGCGATCTGTCGGTGCATCCGGACGGATTCCTTCAACCAGTCCATGGCAGAGGGAAGAGGGGCCTCGGGCTGGGAGTCCGGGTCCGTTGGCACATTACTCGGGTTCATTCTGGTCAGTTCGTTCTGTCAGGGTCTAGGGCTGGAACCAGAACAGAACAAGGGAGGCGGACCCGAAGTGTAAGTGCCAACAGAACAGTTTTATTGAGGGTAGGGGGGAATGGGAGTATAGTCCAGAGCGGGGCTCGAACCCACGATCCCAGGGGTGGTGTGCAGCGGTAGTAGTAGTGCGGGGGCGGAGGTAATCCGGGGATCCGAGGAGGATCGGCACAGGAGGGCTGAGCGGGGATTGAACCCGCGACTCCGGGGTTGGCAGGCGGTCGCTCTACCGCCTGAGCTGGCGACGGCCGAGTCGTCGGGGCGAACAGGATAGGGGCAGCAGGCGAAGCGTAGTCGGTGAGCCGGTCCGGGTCAAAGCCAGTGGAGGTCCGGAGGAGCACAGGGAAACTGGGAAAAGCACGGGTAGACAGAACGGGGAAAAAACAAACACGAGCAAAAAACGAGACTACACGAGAAAACAGAAAAACCCAGACAGGAAACTGAAAACTGGAGGAAACAAAGTAAACACGAGCAGGAGACGGAACCGAACAAGGAATACTAGAACAAGGCACGAACAAAGGTAACAGGGAGACACAGGAGTCAGGATCAAAACTTTCCGCAGAGAAACAAACCTTGGTGAAGAGACGAACTGACAGAGAGGAACTGAAACCGGAGGGTATAAATAGTCGTGCCGTGCAGGTGATCGTGATAATCGAATGAGGGCTTAAATGAGGAAGTGCAGGTGAAGTGCGTTACACAAGACACGGACACAGGTGAGGGGGATAATAGAATGAGTGCAGGGAAACAAGGAAACGAGTGCGAGACAAGATTTAATAATGAGAACCGTGTCGGAGAAACAAGGAAACGAGTGCGTGATTAATTACGATAATGAGGGTAGAGTCGGGGAAAGCGTGAACAAGACAGGGCTCAGACAGAGAGTCGGGACAGCTCACCTCTTGTACACGAACACACACACACACACACACACACATTGAGGCTTCTCTCGCTGCGGCTTGCGGGAAGGCGGGGCTTGACGTCAAGCCCCCGCCCACATAAAGGAGTGCATTCTGGGATTGTGACGTCATTTTTCGTTCGTGCTGGGCTGTGTACCAAACGCCAGAATCAAATGAATGAGTTTCAATGAGACGAGTCAAGCGGTTGCCTGATATCAGCCTGATATGAGATTTAAGCCTGGTTATGCCCAGTTAAGGCTGTTGCTTCAGTGTTTTGAATGAACTAACATCTCGAGGCTTTAGATAAGTATTCCCCAATTAATTTCTTTTAAGTTTAGTAACGTTTTAACGACAGTTTTCACAAGCACACACCCGTACTTTCGCATAGCAACCCTGGTTGCTATGGACTCAAATGCCCTCGTTGTCAGTTTATGTCGTTATTTAGGAATCTCTCGTCTTTTGAGTGTGACAAAGTTACCTTGATATTTTACTTTGTTTTAAAATACACTAACTTTTAAAGCCCCATAGTGTATATTAAACAATCAATGCATTTCAATATAATGCAAGTACTACAAAGGACTATGCATTGTCCATGGCATGGAAGAAGGTGGGACATGTTTCAGTGCATATTAAATCACATGTGCAGACTGTAGGCTTCGAGAAAATATATAGATTAAGCTATTTTTTAACATCATTTTAACATCAAATTCCAGCAATAATCTCTTTTCAGTAAACAGTGCACCGTACTAATTATTATTGGTAACATGTACGTCATCGAGACCACGTGATATATCGTGGTGTATGGCGGAAGTCCATTCAGATTACATTACGTGGAGAAAAACGTCTCCTGTACCCTTGTATTTTTGTTTATTGAAGTAATTCGAATCTGGTTGTAACACAAAGCCATTGTTGATGTTTTTAAGGTAACTTTGTCACACTCAAAAGACGAGAGATTCCTAAATAACGACATAAACTGACAACGACGGCATTTGAGTCCATAGCAACCAGGGTTGCTATGCGAAAGTACAGGTGTGTGCTTGTGAAAACTGTCGTTAAAACGTTACTAAACTTAAAAGAAATTAATTGGGGAATACTTATCTAAACCCTCGAGATGTTAGTTCATTCAAAACACTGAAGCAACAGCCTTAACTGGGCATAACCAGGCTTAAATCTCACTGATATCAGGCAACACGAACGAAAAATGACGCCACAATCCCAGAATGCACTACTTGATGTGGGCGGGGGCTTGACGTCAAGCCCCGCCTTCCCGTGGGCCGCAGCGAGCTGTACTTGCACACATTAGCTAATATTGCTAATTGCTAATAATAGTAATAAGATCTCGTCTGCATCAAGCACACAAAATAACCTTTAACCTGGGAGTACCCATCATGGGTCATCCTGCCTCCTCTTTCACCTCACTCCAGCGAGTGAAAGCAAGTCTAATATTCACGCTAGTCCAGGCTCTAGTTATCACTCTCCCACTTTCTTTTCACTCGCACATTTTCTTTATCATAGTACTCCCAGTCAGCCAAGTTACCTCATCATACCAGGAGAGCCAGGGGGACTATTTTCAGGTGCGACTTGATATCACTTCGCCCACTGTGGTAGGCCCACACAGGTCCTTGATCATTACTCCAAACAGACAGTATAAACATATTTAACCCCCATGTCTTTCAGCACATGCTGTTATTTTTTGGGCAGAGATCTCAGATATCACATATCAGCAACTCGACAACTGCAGCCATTACATCTGTTGATGCTTAGAAGGTCCTGCAATTAGTTTTGACTTTTCAAGAAAGAGTACATAGCCATACTGTGGTAAGACAAAGTATTTCAGAGTGGTACTGATATTAAAGTCAACATGGTACTACAGATGTGTTTCAGATTGTTATGGTGTTTTATATATCTAGTGTTACTAACAACACCTATGACTTTTTTCCAGTGTATAATGAAGAATGCATCTTCTTTTCCAACCTTCATACTGGTTAACTATGAGCCAATGGAACAACATAGATATTTATTTATTGTAATTTTCTTGCTACCATATATTTTAATTGTTGCTTTGAATACTTGCTTAATTTACATTATTTGTAAAGACAGAACCCTTCACCAACCAATGAACATTTTTATTTGCAATTTATCATTTAATGGAATTTATGGAGGCACAAGTTTGTTGCCACATACCATAAGTAAGCTTGCCACACAATCATATGAGATCTATTCAGCAAATTGCTTCATTCAAGTATTTTGTTTGCACACTTTTAATATTGTTGAATTTGTGATACTGGCCATCATGGGATATGACAGATATGCTGCAATATGTACCCCCTTACACTATCATAATATAATGTCTCCAAGAAATGTTAAAATTCTCATTGCATTCTCTTGGCTTGTTCCTTTATGTACATTTCCAATGTGGATGTCATGGACAACTCAATTAACCTTTTGTGGCAATGTCATTTACAAAACCCACTGTACAAATTTTGATCTAATTAAGCTTTCCTGTCATGACACTTTTCTGCAAAACGTTGTTGGGATACTTCTTCTGGGTGTGTTTATGTCTCCACAACCAATTGTCATTGTGTTTTCATATGTTCACATTCTAAGGGTATGTTTACATGGATCTAAGGACTGTCAAAAGAAAGCACTTCAGACCTGCATACCGCATTTGGTTACAGTTGTTAACTATTTTATTGGCTGTGCTTTTGAATTGATCCACGTTCGCCTGAAGACAACCCCGACTCAATATGGAATAGCTCTTTTTATGTCTGTTTATTTTTTGATTATACCTCCCCTGCTAAATCCTGTGATATATGGTTCTACTGTCCTTAAAAAACATATTTATCAATTTGTTCAATCGAGGAAGGTTTTTTAATATCATAAATTGCATCACTGTCATATGCGGAACTGTCAGCTCTAGTGCAGTTTGTTAAACCCCTTATTTTCATCCATTGTTACTGTTTGTGTTTTCCCTTTAATGTGTTGTACACACAGTTATTGAAATATCAGTTTAAACTGCACATGGCAATATATGTCTTTGTAGCCTGTGTTTCATTAAATGTAACAATAAGTCAAGTTAACATAAATAACAGACTTCTGATAATTGGAGTAAATATATGTAAGGTTTCTTTGCCATTTTGCTTAAGGATTGATACTATTTTTAAGATGTGTTCGTAGAAGTTCGTAGAAGAAGAATTAAGTCCAGAACTACAATATTACCCTTTCACTTAAGTTAGTGTGATTGTACTTATGATAGTAAAAATATATTAATTAGGAAAAGTATCGTATGCCATCTGATTTGTGAGTGAGCATCTACTAGTCAGTTTATCGTACTCGGGTTCGGTGGCCAATGTCACCAGGCCGGCTCTCGAGCTTGCGCAGTAGACCGGTGACCAATTTAAAAAATGGATCACATTGAAAATGACGCTATCTCTCCACTTCTTCTAAATGACACTATCTGTTCATTTCTTCTACTGTCTATGGTGAATGTAGGTACCAGACAGACATAGACAGTAGAGGGAATGGAATGAGTCATTTTCACTGGGAGCCAAATTTTAAATTTAAGGCTTGATTTTATTATAGTTAGTTGAAAAGAAAAGTCTTTTTCTTCACCAAGGCACTCCAAAAATGTGAATTAAAATGTCCAAAAAGACCTCACTGTTTTGTTCTCACTATGCCCTGAAGAAGGCCCAAACGCCCAAAAGAAGGCCCAAATTCACATTTTTGGAGTGCCTTGGTGAAGAAAAAGACTTTTCTTTTCAACTAACTATGGATTACTCACCTTGAACCAAAGAGCACCCACCACAACAGTCATTTATTTTTCCTAAAAGGACTGAGCATGCCTCTGACTTCAAACAAATATGGCTTGATTTTATTTTTGTACTCCTGATGTGTCCCTGCCTCCTTTATGGGAACAGGCACCAGAGTTGGTCATTAGAGTGGCAAAAGTTTACAAAGGTTCACTCCACAAAATGGACAAAACATTGTTTACTCCCAACGAACGCTGTTATGGCTCTGGTACCACAGAAAATGGAGGAAATGAACTGAGGGATAGCGTTATTTTCACTTTTTAATTCTCGGTCTTGGTCACGTGTCTAACCCTAACCCTGCGTTTACTGCGCAAACCCGCGGTGACGACTAGTGATGTCGGACAACAAACCCAAATACGATAAGTTGACGAGTTGATGCTCAAACACAAATCAGATAGCATACGATAATTTTCGTGAGGTTGTGAGGATGGCATCAACAGTAGCGGTTTTAGGCACGGCCGAACCGGGCAGCTGCCCAGGCCGCCATTTCGTGGGGGGCGCCACGAGCGCTTGGGGAAAAAAATAAAAAATAAAATAAAAAGCTCTGTGTGTCATATCACTGTAATCGGCACATTGGCGCCCCCTAAGTGAACTGCAGGCGCCCTTGCTTGCAAAGAAGGTGCCATGCACAGAAGCAGCGTGTCTCTCTGCCTTGGGTGGGGGGGTGGTGAGAGGTGGTCTCGGCCGGGGCGAAAAACACTATAGAACCGCCACTGGTCATCAAAATGCAACCATGTCAGATGACCTTAAAACTCATGGGAACAAGGTGTTGTAGACAAGCGCCTTTTCCCAAGTCATTTAAAAATGGTGGCAGTGGCAGGCTGTGGGGTTTGGGCCTGTTTTCACACAATAGCTTGTTTTTGGCTTGCACACACGGATACACACATACACACACACACACACACACACACACACACACACACACACACATACACACACACACATACACACAGACACACACAGTGTTTTACTCCCCGGGCGTGACCACCTCTCAGCACTGCAACACCACATACTGGACACAGCCCTCACCTTCTGCCACCCTCACCCCCCAAATAGCATGAAGGACACAGCCCTGACATACCCCCACCCCTGCCGCCCCACACACACATGCCAGGCCCTGCCACTGGATGTCACTGGAGCCCCCCCTGCCCCAACAAGCCACCTCATCCCCACACGCATTTCCCCATCCCCACCTCAGCACCTCCCCACCACTTCCCTCCCACACGCACAGCCCATCATCGGCCACCAAAGCCAATGCTCCCTCCCAACCCCAACTGCACTTTTTGCACTTTACGCCCCCACCCCCCCTACCCCCACCACCAATTCTACCTCTCTTCATCAGGTAGCCATCCTCAGAATACATTCTATGCACTTTACTCCCCCCACCCCATGCACAGTTTCACCAATTTCACTGCATGTCCTACTCTACCCATTATGTCTATGCACATGACAATAAAACATCCTTGTATCCTTTTATTAGTGCTTTTTTATCCACTTTTTTCACTCATGTCTGTAAGTCTCAAAATATTTCTAACCATCATGCTTGTATGTGAGTTTGTAACTGAAAGGGTTGCACCTGTAGAATGGAATTTGTCCCTTGGACACGACAGGAAGATAGTCTAAAAGGTAGCTGGCTGAGTGAGTAGTTAGACAAGGCTTTGTTTACGACTAGGCCTTATGGATGAATGCTGGCAAAGTGTGAACTACCCCTTCATAATTGGGGGGTACTATCAGTAGCGGTTTTAGGCACGGGCGAACCGGGCAGCCTCCCGGGGCGCCATTTCGTGCATGCTCTCCGAGTGCAACGAACTACAGATGACTCCTTCGTTCCTCTAGATATTTAAGTTGCAACAAATTGGCGACGAGGATAAACTTGGCTTTCGTTGGACTTTCTAGTGCCCCTGTTTCAGCTGGAGATAGTGAAACGACGGTTTAAAGTCGCAACACGGACTGAGCATGGCGACGTTTGGAAAGATTGATGCTTTCGAGGCTAACACGGAACAATGGTGCAGGTATGCAGAGAGACTGAACTTTTATTTCGTGGCAAATGGAATTTCAGATGGTGATAAGAAGAGAGCTATACTTCTAACGGTGTGCGGGCCTGTTGTGTATGGAGTGCTGTGCGACTTAATTTCGCCAGCTACGCCCGCGGACGTGTCTTTTGATGATTTAGTAGCCAAGCTACAGGAACACTACGATCCAAAGCACAATGTCATAGTGGAGAGGTTTAAGTTTCAGTCATGCACACGCAACGCTGATGAATCGGTGAACTCCTTCGTTGCTTGGTTAAAACACCAAGCTGCCCGCTGCGACTTCGCAGCCACGCTGGAGGAAAGATTGAGGGATCAACTAGTGTGGGGCATCAATATGGAGCAGCTCCAGAAACGTCTCTTGGCGGTGGCAAACTTAACATGGGGGAAGGCACTAGAGATGTGTTGTGCTTTTGAGACGGCAGAGAAGGGGGTTTTAGCTTTACAGCCCTCAAAAGAAATCAACAAACTCGCCTCATATTCACCATCTGGCAAGGCAGTGAAGGGACCGAGCACCAGAGCGACGACATCTCAGTCACAGCACTGCTTTCGATGTGGTGGTGCCCACAAGCCTGAGAGTTGCCGATTTAAAGATGTTGAATGCAACTACTGCAGCAAGCGGGGCCACATTGCCCGCTGGTGTCGCAAAAGGGAGCGTGACCGTCAGAGCCCCACGCCTGGCCGGATAGGGACCAATGCAATCACTGAGCAGGTGGATGTACGGGCTGACAGGGGGGACGAAGATATTGCATATGTTTTAGCCGTAACAGAAAAAGCACCCAGCCCGATAGTCATGGACTTAAATGTCAGTGGCAGTCAGACACGGTTTGAGGTGGACACTGGGGCCTCCCGCACTGTCATGGCAGAAAAGACGTTTTCACACCTGCACGCCCACACTCCGTCATTGTTTTTGGAACCATGCAACATCTCTCTCAGGTCGTACACGGGACAGCAAATCCGCCTGAAGGGGGCTACCCAAGTTACAGTGTCTTACAAGGGGCTTACCGTCTGAGCGCGCTCGTTGTGACAGGCGAGGGCTCTAATTTGCTTGCCCGTGACTGGATCAAGGTTCTGCCCTTAGACTGGCCGGTGCTGCTGGGTGGGCTATTCCAGGTGTCTGAATGGTCCCTAGCAGCAGTTCTCGAAGATCACCAAGCCGTTTTTGAAGACGAGCTAGG
The DNA here is from genome assembly GCA_030347295.1 of Setipinna tenuifilis. Taxonomy (NCBI): domain Eukaryota; kingdom Metazoa; phylum Chordata; class Actinopteri; order Clupeiformes; family Engraulidae; genus Setipinna; species Setipinna tenuifilis. The sequence goes on from CM059285.1 coordinate 25,747,678, forward strand.
GGAATTAAAGGGGACAAAAGTGACTATTAACATAGATGAAAGTGTGCCACCGCGTTTCTGCAAAGCGCGTCCAGTTCCGCTGGCCTTGCAAAAGAAAGTTGAAACAGAGTTAACTCGGCTAGTGGAATCTGGAATCCTCCAACCTGTGACTTACTCAGAATGGGCTGCTCCGATCGTGCCAGTTCTGAAAGGCGATGGCTCCATCCGTATCTGTGGTGACTACAAGCTGACGGTGAATGTGGCATCTCGAGTGGAACACTACCCACTCCCACGGATTGATGAACTGTTCGCCAAGCTGGCTGGAGGGGTCTGTTTCTCAAAGTTAGACATGTCCCATGCCTATCAGCAGCTAGTTCTGGCAGAAGACTCGAGGAAGCTGGTGACGATCAACACCCACCGTGGCTTGTTCCAGTATACCCGCCTCCCATTTGGGGTATCATCCGCATGTGCCATTTTTCAGAGGGCCATGGAGGGCTTGCTTGCAGGGCTAGATCATGTTGCTGTGTACCTTGACGACATATGCAGGCAATCAAAGATGCCCCAAGGCCGCAGAACATTACAGAGCTCCGAGCATATCTTGGCATGCTCAACTATTATGGTCGGTTCCTCCCAGACTTGGCTTCAGTGCTAGCCCCCCTACATGGCCTGCTCCGGACAGGAGTGAAGTGGGAGTGGGTTGCTGTACACGACAAAGCGTTCCGCAAATCAAAAGCCATGCTGACATCTGAGGTGCTGCTGGCTCACTATGATCCGAAGCTACCGCTGGTGATTGCTGCAGACGCTTCACCATTTGGCCTAGGTGCTGTGCTGTCCCACAAGTACTATGACGGAACAGAACGCCCAGTGTGCTTTGCTTCCCGAACGCTTACGCCAGCTGAACAGAAATACGCCCAAGTGGAAAAGGAGGCGTTGGCCGTGACCTACGCTGTAAAGAAATTCCACCAGTTCGTCTACGGGCACCAATTCACGGTCCAGACAGATCACAAGCCCCTCCTCGGGTTGCTAGGGGAGCTGAAAAATATACAGCCCACAGCCTCCGCACGCCTGCAAAGGTGGGCTCTCCTTCTAATGCAGTACCAATACACCTTGACCTACAAACCCGGGGCACTGATTGCACATGCAGACGGGTTGAGTAGACTGCCATTACCCAACATTGCACCAGACCCCCCCCACCCCTCCGGAGCTGGTGTGTCTGATGCAGCAGCTGCAGTCTGCACCTATTACGAGTGGACAGTTGAAAGATTGGACCCGTCGGGACCCCCTGCTGGCCCGAGTGTGCCAATATGTAACTGCGGGCTGGCCTCAGACATGCACGACAACTGAGCTGCTACCGTATTTCAAGAGGCGCGACGAACTCACTGTGGAGGACGGAGTTCTGTTGTGGGGGCTGCGAGTCGTAGTCCCTCCAAGGGGTCGTACATCCCTGGTGGAAGAGCTGCATGAGGCTCACCCCGGGGCATCGCGAATGAAAGCTGTCGCACGCGCTTACATGTGGTGGCCCGGGCTGGATGCGGCCCTGGAAGATCTGGTGAAATCCTGCACGGCTTGTCAGCAAGTCAGAAATGCCCCTCCAGCGGCACCAGTGTGCCCATGGGAGTGGCCTGGCAAGCCTTGGACACGCCTTCACATAGATTACGCCGGCCCCTTTATGGGTGAAATGTTCCTAGTCCTGGTCGACTCGCACTCCAAGTGGTTGGATGTGGTTCCAGTGAGGTCTGCCACATCAACGGCTACAGTGGACCACCTACGTGACGTGTTCAGTACACATGGCCTCCCACACACTGTTGTGTCTGATAATGGCTCTGTATTCACCAGCACAGAGTTTGAGGAATTCCTAAGGGGGAACGGGGTTCGCCACCTGACCTCTGCCCCCTATCACCCATCCTCCAACGGACTGGTGGAGAGGGCAGTGCAGACACTGAAGAAATCTTTGAAGAAGATGTCAGGAGGTACACTAAGGGCAAGGCTGGCCAGATTCCTGGCATCATATCGGTTCACTCCGCATGCCACCACCGGGCTGTCTCCAGCAGAGATGCTGTTCGGTCGGCGTGTGCGCACAAGGTGGGATCTGCTTCGACCGGACGTACAGGCAAAGGTTCTCTGCGGTCAGGAGACGATGGTAGCCAACTCCAAAAGAAGTGCAGTCAGCCGAGACATACCACTCAGGGCTGCCGTGTGGGTAAAAGACTTCTCTGGACGGGAAAAGTGGCTGCCGGGCACAGTGATTGACAAGACTGGACCACTGTCTTACAGAGTGGAGGTAGCCGGAAATGTGTGGCGAAGGCATGTCGACCACCTGCTATGCAGGAGCACCACTCCTGAAGCCAGACAGGAGTGGGAGCCAGAGGGGGATGTCCAGCCCGACCCCACTCCTCCCGCTGCCTCCACTGTGGAGCCAGCGGATGTGGAAGAGATTCCAGGCCCGGCGTCTGCAGAAGCAGATGATGCCGAGCCAGCTGTGGTGCCCCGGAGATCATCCAGAGTAAGGAAAGTACCTTTTCGTTTAAATTTGTAGTTTAGTCACAGTTAGGGCGGAGGGCCTCAAGAAGGGGGCATAATAATTCCCCCGGCCTGTCCGCGAGAGTGAGGGCAGTCTACCCCTCACTCTCAGGTAGTTCTAGTTCAAGTTCAGCTACCTTAGTTGTTATGCAGATATGAGAAGAAGAAAGAAAAGGACTGGGGGGGGGGTGCTTGTTTGGACTATGGGGGGAGGGATGTTGTAACTGGGGATTTTTGGGGCTTCTCCCCATAATGCATGGTGTGCGTGCGTGTGTGTCTGGTGAGTGAAGGGGGCGCACTTGATCGTTCTGATGGGTGGTTACTGGGGCAACGCGAGACTCAGTTGTGAACCTTAAAGTTAATAAAGAGGCACCGGCATGCTCTCCGAGTGCAACGAACTACAGATGACTCCTTCGTTCCTCTAGATATTTAAGTTGCAACAACGCCTCTAAGGGACATATTTACATGAAGCTTTTTTCCATTCAAACTCTCCAGTGGACCGTCGACCCGCTCACCTCTTGTACACAAACACACACACACACACACACACACACACACACACACATACACATTAGCTAATATTGCTAATTGCTAATAATAGTAATAACATCTCGTCTGCATCAAGCACACAAAATAACCTTTAACCTGGGAGTACCCATCATGGGTCATCCTGCCTCCTCTTTCACCTCACTTCAGCTAATATTCACACTAGTCCAGGCTCTAGTTATCACTCTCCCACTTTCTTTTCACTCGCACATTTTCTTTATCATAGCACTCCCAGTCAGCCAAGTTACCTCATCATACCAGGAGAGCCAGGGGGACTATTTTCAGGTGCGACTTGATATCACTTCGCCCACTGTGGTAGGCCCACACAGGTCCTTGATCATTACTCCAAACAGACAGTATAAACATATTTAACCCCCATGTCTTTCAGCACATGCTGTTATTTTTTGGGCAGAGATCTCAGATATCAGATATCACATATCAGCAACTCGACAACTGCAGCCATTACATCTGTTGATGCTTAGAAGGTCCTGCAATTAGTTTTGACTTTTCAAGAGAGAGTACATAGCCATACTGTGGTAAGACGAAGTATTTGAAAGTGGTACTGATATTGAAGCCAACATGGTACTACAGATGTGTTTCAGATTGTTATGGTGTTTTATATATCTAGTGTTACTAACAACACCTATGACTTTTTTCCAGTGTATAATGAAGAATGCATCTTCTTTTCCAACCTTCATACTGGTTAACTATGAGCCAATGGAACAACATAGATATTTATTTATTGTAATTTTCTTGCTACCATATATTTTAATTGTTGCTTTGAATACTTGCTTAATTTACATTATTTGTAAAGACAGAACCCTTCACCAACCAATGAACATTTTTATTTGCAATTTATCATTTAATGGAATTTATGGAGGCACAAGTTTGTTGCCACATACCATAAGTAAGCTTGCCACACAATCATATGAGATCTATTCAGCAAATTGCTTCATTCAAGTATTTTGTTTGCACACTTTTAATATTGTTGAATTTGTGATACTGGCCATCATGGGATATGACAGATATGCTGCAATATGTACCCCCTTACACTATCATAATATAATGTCTCCAAGAAATGTTAAAATTCTCATTGCATTCTCTTGGCTTGTTCCTTTATGTACATTTCCAATGTGGATGTCATGGACAACTCAATTAACCTTTTGTGGCAATGTCATTTACAAAACCCATTGTACAAATTTTGATCTAATTAAGCTTTCCTGTCATGACACTTTTCTGCAAAACGTTGTTGGGATACTTCTTCTGGGTGTGTTTATGTCTCCACAACCAATTGTCATTGTGTTTTCATATGTTCACATTCTAAGGGTATGTTTACATGGATCTAAGGACTGTCAAAAGAAAGCACTTCAGACCTGCATACCGCATTTGGTTACAGTCGTTAACTATTTTATTGGCTGTGCTTTTGAATTGATCCACGTTCGCCTGAAGACAACCCCGACTCAATATGGAATAGCTCTTTTTATGTCTGTTTATTTTTTGATTATACCTCCCCTGCTAAATCCTGTGATATATGGTTCTACTGTCCTTAAAAAACATATTTATCAATTTGTTCAATCGAGGAAGGTTTTTTAATATCATAAATTGCATCACTGTCATATGCGGAACTGTCAGCTCTAGTGCAGTTTGTTAAACCCCTTATTTTCATCCATTGTTACTGTTTGTGTTTTCCCTTTAATGTGTTGTACACACAGTTATTGAAATATCAGTTTAAACTGCACATGGCAATATATGTCTTTGTAGCCTGTGTTTCATTAAATGTAACAATAAGTCAAGTTAACATAAATAACAGACTTCTGATAATTGGAGTAAATATATGTAAGGTTTCTTTGCCATTTTGCTTAAGGATTGATACTATTTTTAAGATGTGTTCGTAGAAGTTCGTAGAAGAAGAATTAAGTCCAGAACTACAATATTACCCTTTCACTTAAGTTAGTGTGATTGTACTTATGATAGTAAAAATATATTAATTAGGAAAAGTATCGTATGCCATCTGATTTGTGAGTGAGCATCTACTAGTCAGTTTATCGTACTCGGGTTCGGTGGCCAATGTCACCAGGCCGGCTCTCGAGCTTGCGCAGTAGACCGGTGACCAATTTAAAAAATGGATCACATTGAAAATGACGCTATCTCTCCACTTCTTCTAAATGACACTATCTGTTCATTTCTTCTACTGTCTATGGTGAATGTAGGTACCAGACAGACATAGACAGTAGAGGGAATGGAATGAGTCATTTTCACTGGGAGCCAAATTTTAAATGTAAGGCTTGATTTTATTATAGTTAGTTGAAAAGAAAAGTCTTTTTCTTCACCAAGGCACTCAAAAAATGTGAATTAAAATGTCCAAAAAGACTTCACTGTTTTGTTCTCACTATGCCCTGAAGAAGGCCCAAACGCCCAAAAGAAGGCCTAAAAGAAGGCCCAAATTCATACATTTTTGGAGTGCCTTGGTGAAGAAAAAGACTTTTCTTTTCAACTAACTATGGATTACTCACCTTGAACCAAAGAGCACCCACCACAACAGTCATTTATTTTTCCTAAAAGGACTGAGCATGCCTCTGACTTCAAACAAATATTGCTTGATTTTATTTTTGTACTCCTGATGTGTCCCTGCCTCCTTTATGGGAACAGGCACCAGAGTTGGTCATTAGAGTGGCAAAGGTTTACAAAGGTTCACTCCACAAAATGGACAAAACATTGTTTACTCCCAACGAACGCTGTTATGGCTCTGGTACCACAGAAAATGAAGGAAATGAACTGAGGGATAGTGTTATTTTCAGTGGGAGCCGATGAAACCAAATTTTTAATTCTTGGTCTTGGTCACGTGTCTAACCCTAACCCTGCGTCTACTGCGCAAACCCGCGGTGACGACTAGTGATGTCGGACAACAAACCCAAATACGATAAGTTGACGAGTTGATGCTCAAACACAAATCAGATAGCATACGATAATTTTCGTGAGGTTGTGAGGATGGCATCAACAGTAGCGGTTTTAGGCACGGCCGAACCGGGCAGCTGCCCGGGCCGCCATTTCGTGGGGGGCGCCACGAGCGCTTGGGGAAAAAAATAAAAAATAAAATAAAAAGCTCTGTGTGTCATATCACTGTAATCGGCACATTGGCGCCCCCTAAGTGAACTGCAGGCGCCCTTGCTTGCAAAGAAGGTGCCATGCACAGAAGCAGCGTGTCTCTCTGCCTTGGGGGGTGGTGAGAGGTGGTCTTGCCTGGGGCGAATAACACTATAGAACCGCCACTGGTCATCAAAATGCAACCATGTCAGATGACCTTAAAACTCATGGGAACAAGGTGTTGTAGACAAGCGCCTTTTCCCAAGTCATTTCAAAATGGTGGAAGTGGCAGGCTGTGGGGTTTGGGCCTGTTTTCACACAATAGTTTGTTTTTGGCTTGCACACACGGACACACACATACACACACACACACACACACACACACACACACACACATACACACACACACATACACACAGACACACACAGTGTTTTACTCCCCGGACGTGACCACCTCTCAGCACCGCAACACCACATACTGCACACAGCCCTCACTTCTGCCACCCTCACCCCCCAAATAGCATGAAGGACACAGCCCTGACATACCCCCACCACCCCTGCCACCCCACACACACATGCCAGGCCCTGCCACTGGATGTCACTGGAGCCCCCCCTGCCCCAACAAGCCACCTCATCCCCACAAGCATTTCCCCATCCCCACCTCAGCACCTCCCCACCACTTCCCTCCCACACGCACAGCCCATCATCGGCCACCAAGGCCAATGCTCCCTCCCAACCCCAACTGCACTTTTTGCACTTTACGCCCCCACCCCCCTCCCCCCACCACCAATTCTACCTACCTTTATCAGGTAGCCATCCTCAGACTACATTCTATGCACTTTACTCCCCCCACCCCATGCACAGTTTCACCAATTTCACTGCATGTCCTACTCTACCCATTATGTCTATGCACATGACAATAAAACATACTTGTATCCTTTTATTAGTGCTTTTTTATCCACTTTTTTCACTCATGTCTGTAAGTCTCAAAATATTTCTAACCATCATGCTTGTATGTGAGTTTGTAACTGAAAGGGTTGCACCTGTAGAATGGAATTTGTCCCTTGGACACGACAGGAAGATAGAAAAGGTAGCTGGCTGAGTGAGTAGTTAGACAAGGCTTTGTTTACGACTAGGCCTTATGGATGAATGCTGGCAAAGTGTGAACTACCCCTTCATAATTGGGGGGTACTATCAGTAGCGGTTTTAGGCACGGGCGAACCGGGCAGCCTCCCGGGGCGCCATTTCGTGGGGGGCGCCACGAGCGCTTGGGGAAAATAAAATAAAATAAAAAGCTCCGTGTGTCATATCGCTGCAATCGGCATCTTTAATTCACTTTATTTTCGTCCTGGCAATACCAGATTATGTAAAAAATAAGGCAGAAAATACGGTAGACTTTCTTTTAAAAGTACTTTAAAATTAATTAAGCTTAATTAAGTACGTGATAAATTGTTGTGGACAGACAGACAGACTACTCGACTGTCCTTTTAAGCCTCAAAGAGTGTGTGTGTGTGTGTATGTGTGTGTGTGTGTGTGCGTTTATTTATTTTTTTAAAGCTTAAGTACTAAAGTAATTTATTTCTAATAGTTTCATCTTTCTTCTTATAACTTTCATCATAACAACCTTTTTCTCGCTTCCTGGCAATATCATGGAACTGCATGACCTTGTGATGCTTGTCAAGGTCATGGGGTTTATTGGGTGGTCCGCACAGTTAGAGGAGTGGAAAAAAAAGCAGAATGTCTTCCAGAAGCATTTCTCCTCCATTCCCAGAAAAAGATTACTCAGAAGGGTAATAACATAATTTATTTGTAATACTCGAGATACACATTTTATGTTTATTCCAGTGAGCCTTGATGCTAAACTGCGACATCATGTAATTATTAGCTTAATTATGTAAGCGATATCACAAACGGTCATCATAACAACCTGTTAGGCCTTGCACACTTGTCCCTTCACATGAGTGGTTGCCGTGAGTGACATTGCTTAGCCTGCGATAACAGCCTGAGATCATTAGCCAGGCATCTCATGTAAATCTCACAGGCTGACTATTCCAACCTTCACAAGCCTTCCACACCACATGCAAGAGCACTGGGACGCCTCTAAGGGACATATTTACATGAAGCTTTTTTCCATTCAAACTCTCCAGTGGACCGTCGACCCGCTCACCTCTTGTACACAAACACACACACACACACACACACACACACACACATACAAATTAGCTAATATTGCTAATTGCTAATAATAGTAATAACATCTCGTCTGCCTCAAGCACACAAAATAACCTTTAACCTGGGAGTACCCATCATGGGTCATCCTGCCTCCTCTTTCACCTCACTCCAGCGAGTGAAAGCAAGTCTAATATTCACGCTAGTCCAGGCTCTAGTTATCACTCTCCCACTTTCTTTTCACTCGCACGTTTTCTTTATCATAGCACTCCCAGTCAGCCAAGTTACCTCATCATACCAGGAGAGCCAGGGGGACTATTTTCAGGTGCGACTTGATATCACTTCGCCCACTGTGGTAGGCCCACACAGGTCCTTGATCATTACTCCAAACAGACAGTATAAACATATTTAACCCCCATGTCTTTCAGCACATGCTGTTATTTTTTGGGCAGAGATCTCAGATATCAGATATCACATATCAGCAACTCGACAACTGCAGCCATTACATCTGTTGATGCTTAGAAGGTCCTGCAATTAGTTTTGACTTTTCAAGAAAGAGTACATAGCCATACTGTGGTAAGACAAAGTATTTCAGAGTGGTACTGATATTAAAGTCAACATGGTACTACAGATGTGTTTCAGATTGTTATGGTGTTTTATATATCTAGTGTTACTAACAACACCTATGACTTTTTTCCAGTGTATAATGAAGAATGCATCTTCTTTTCCAACCTTCATACTGGTTAACTATGAGCCAATGGAACAACATAGATATTTATTTATTGTAATTTTCTTGCTACCATATATTTTAATTGTTGCTTTGAATACTTGCTTAATTTACATTATTTGTAAAGACAGAACCCTTCACCAACCAATGAACATTTTTATTTGCAATTTATCATTTAATGGAATTTATGGAGGCACAAGTTTGTTGCCACATACCATAAGTAAGCTTGCCACACAATCATACGAGATCTATTCAGCAAATTGCTTCATTCAAGTATTTTGTTTGCACACTTTTAATATTGTTGAATTTGTGATACTGGCCATCATGGGATATGACAGATATGCTGCAATATGTACCCCCTTACACTATCATAATATAATGTCTCCAAGAAATGTTAAAATTCTCATTGCATTCTCTTGGCTTGTTCCTTTATGTACATTTCCAATGTGGATGTCATGGACAACTCAATTAACCTTTTGTGGCAATGTCATTTACAAAACCCATTGTACAAATTTTGATCTAATTAAGCTTTCCTGTCATGACACTTTTCTGCAAAACGTTGTTGGGATACTTCTTCTGGGTGTGTTTATGTCTCCACAACCAATTGTCATTGTGTTTTCATATGTTCACATTCTAAGGGTATGTTTACATGGATCTAAGGACTGTCAAAAGAAAGCACTTCAGACCTGCATACCGCATTTGGTTACAGTCGTTAACTATTTTATTGGCTGTGCTTTTGAATTGATCCACGTTCGCCTGAAGACAACCCCAACTCAATATGGAATAGCTCTTTTTATGTCTGTTTATTTTTTGATTATACCTCCCCTGCTAAATCCTGTGATATATGGTTCTACTGTCCTTAAAAAACATATTTATCAATTTGTTCAATCGAGGAAGGTTTTTTAATATCATAAATTGCATCACTGTCATATGCGGAACTGTCAGCTCTAGTGCAGTTTGTTAAACCCCTTATTTTCATCGATTGTTACTGTTTGTGTTTTCCCTTTAATGTGTTGTACACACAGTTATTGAAATATCAGTTTAAACTGCACATGGCAATATATGTCTTTGTAGCCTGTGTTTCATTAAATGTAACAATAAGTCAAGTTAACATAAATAACAGACTTCTGATAATTGGAGTAAATATATGTAAGGTTTCTTTGCCATTTTGCTTAAGGATTGATACTATTTTTAAGATGTGTTCGTAGAAGTTCGTAGAAGAAGAATTAAGTCCAGAACTACAATATTACCCTTTCACTTAAGTTAGTGTGATTGTACTTATGATAATAGTAAAAATATATTAATTAGGAAAAGTATCGTATGCCATCTGATTTGTGAGTGAGCATCTACTAGTCAGTTTATCGTACTCGGGTTCGTTGGCCAATGTCACCAGGCCGGCTCTCGAGCTTGTGCAGTATACCGGTGACCAATTTTAAAAATGGATCACATTGAAAATGACGCTATCTCTCCACTTCTTCTAAGTGACACTATCTGTTCATTTCTTCTACTGTCTATGGTGAATGTAGGTACCAGACAGACATAGACAGTAGAGGGAATGGAATGAGTCATTTTCACTGGGAGCCAAATTTTAAATTTAAGGCTTGATTTTATTATAGTTAGTTGAAAAGAAAAGTCTTTTTCTTCACCAAGGCACTCCAAAAATGTGAATTAAAATGTCCAAAAAGACTTCACTGTTTTGTTCTCACTATGCCCTGAAGAAGGCCCAAACGCCCAAAAGAAGGCCCAAAAGAAGGCCCAAATTCACATTTTTGGAGTGCCTTGGTGAAGAAAAAGACTTTTCTTTTCAACTAACTATGGATTACTCACCTTGAACCAAAGAGCACCCACCACAACAGTCATTTATTTTTCCTAAAAGGACTGAGCATGCCTCTGACTTCAAACAAATATTGCTTGATTTTATTTTTGTACTCCTGATGTGTCCCTGCCTCCTTTATGGGAACAGGCACCAGAGTTGGTCATTAGAGTGGCAAAGGTTTACAAAGGTTCACTCCACAAAATGGACAAAACATTGTTTACTCCCAACGAACGCTGTTATGGCTCTGGTACCACAGAAAATGGAGGAAATGAACTGAGGGATAGCATTATTTTCACTGGGAGCCGATGAAACAACATTTTTAATTCTCGGTCTTGGTCACGTGTCTAACCCTAACCCTGCGTTTACTGCGCAAACCCGCGGTGACGACTAGTGATGTCGGACAACAAACCCAAATACGATAAGTTGACGAGTTGATGCTCAAACACAAATCAGATAGCATACGATCATTTTCGTGAGGTTGTGAGGATGGCATCAACAGTAGCGGTTTTAGGCACGGCCGAACCGGGCAGCTGCCCGGGCCGCCATTTTGTGGGGGGCGCCACGAGCGCTTGGGGAAAAAATAAATAAATAAAATAAAAAGCTCTGTGTGTCATATCACTGTAATCGGCACATTGGCGCCCCCTAAGTGAACTGCAGGCGCCCTTGCTTGCAAAGAAGGTGCCATGCACAGAAGCAGCGTGTCTCTCTGCCTTGGGGGGCGGGGGGGTGGTGAGAGGTGGTCTCGGCCGGGGCGAAAAACACTATAGAACCGCCACTGGTCATCAAAATGCAACCATGTCAGATGACCTTAAAACTCATGGGAACAAGGTGTTGTAGACTAGCGCCTTTTCCCAAGTCATTTAAAAATGGTGGCAGTGGCAGGCTGTGGGGTTTGGGCCTGTTTTCACACAATAGCTTGTTTTTGGCTTGCACACACGGACACACACATACACACACACACACACACACACATACACACACACACATACACACAGACACACACAGTGTTTTACTCCCCGGGCGTGACCACCTCTCAGCACCGCAACACCACATACTGGACACAGCCCTCACTTTCTGCCACCCTCACCCCCCAAATAGCATGAAGGACACAGCCCTGACATACCCCCACCCCTGCCGCCCCACACACACATGCCAGGCCCTGCCACTGGATGTCACTGGAGCCCCCCCTGCCCCAACAAGCCACCTCATCCCCACACGCATTTCCCCAACCAACTATTTTTGGCCCCCACATGTTCCAATTTTAATGTGTATTTAATTAATTGTATTGCAACATGGATGTTAACTGTTGGCCCACGCCCCTCCACGCCAATTCATTTTTGGCCCTTCTCTCAGAAAAATTTGGGCACCCCTGGTCTAAAAGGTAGCTGGCTGAGTGAGTAGTTAGACAAGGCTTTGTTTACGACTAGGCCTTATGGATGAATGCTGGCAAAGTGTGAACTACCCCTTCATAATTGGGGGGTACTATCAGTAGCGGTTTTAGGCACGGGCGAACCGGGCAGCCTCCCGGGGCGCCATTTCGTGGGGGGCGCCACGAGCGATTGGGGTAAATAAAATAAAATAAAAAGCTCCGTGTGTCATATCGCTGCAATCGGCATCTTTAATTCACTTTATTTTCGTCCTGGCAATACCAGATTATGTAAAAAATAAGGCAGAAAATACGGTAGACTTTCTTTTAAAAGTACTTTAAAATTAATTAAGCTTAATTAAGTACGTGATAAATTGTTGTGGACAGACAGACAGACTACTCGACTGTCCTTTTAAGCCTCAAAGAGTGTGTGTGTGTGTGTGTATGTGTGTGTGTGTGTGCGTTTATTTATTTTTTTAAAGCTTAAGTACTAAAGTAATTTATTTCTAATAGTTTCATCTTTCTTCTTATAACTTTCATCATAACAACCTTTTTCTCGCTTCCTGGCAATATCATGGAACTGCATGACCTTGTGATGCTTGTCAAGGTCATGGGGTTTATTGGGTGGTCCGCACAGTTAGAGGAGTGGAAAAAAAAGCAGAATGTCTTCCAGAAGCATTTCTCCTCCATTCCCAGAAAAAGATTACTCAGAAGGGTAATAACATAATTTATTTGTAATACTCGAGATACACATTTTATGTTAATTCCAGTGAGCCTTGATGCTAAACTGCGACATCATGTAATTATTAGCTTAATTATGTGAGCGATATCACAAACGGTCATCATAACAACCTCTTAGGCCTTGCACACTTGTCCCTTCACATGAGTGGTTGCCGTGAGTGACATTGCTTGTCCTGCGATAACAGCCTGAGATCATTAGCCAGGCATCTCATGTAAATCTCACAGGCTGACTATTCCAACCTTCACAAGCCTTCCACACCACATGCAAGAGCACTGGGACGCCTGTTGTAACTGGGGATTTTTGGGGCTTCTCCCCATAATGCATGGTGTGCGTGCGTGTGTGTCTGGTGAGTGAAGGGGGCGCACTTGATCGTTCTGATGCGTGGTTACTGGGGCAACGCGAGACTCAGTTGTGAACCTTAAAGTTAATAAAGAGGCACCGGCATGCTCTCCGAGTGCAACGAACTACAGATGACTCCTTCGTTCCTCTAGATATTTAAGTTGCAACAAATTGGCGACGAGGATAAACTTGGCTTTCGTTGGACTTTCTAGTGCCCCTGTTTCAGCTGGAGATAGTGAAACGACGGTTTAAAGTCGCAACACGGACTGAGCATGGCGACGTTTGGAAAGATTGATGCTTTCGAGGCTAACACGGAACAATGGTGCAGGTATGCAGAGAGACTGAACTTTTATTTCGTGGCAAATGGAATTTCAGATGGTGATAAGAAGAGAGCTATACTTCTAACGGTGTGCGGGCCTGTTGTGTATGGAGTGCTGTGCGACTTAATTTCGCCAGCTACGCCCGCGGACGTGTCTTTTGATGATTTAGTAGCCAAGCTACAGGAACACTACGATCCAAAGCACAATGTCATAGTGGAGAGGTTTAAGTTTCAGTCATGCACACGCAACGCTGATGAATCGGTGAACTCCCTCGTTGCTCGGTTAAAACACCAAGCTGCCCGCTGCGACTTCGCAGCCACGCTGGAGGAAAGATTGAGGGATCAACTAGTGTGGGGCATCAATATGGAGCAGCTCCAGAAACGTCTCTTGGCGGTGGCAAACTTAACATGGGGGAAGGCACTAGAGATGTGTTGTGCTTTTGAGACGGCAGAGAAGGGGGTTTTAGCTTTACAGCCCTCAAAAGAAATCAACAAACTCGCCTCATATTCGCCATCTGGCAAGGCAGTGAAGGGACCGAGCACCAGAGCGACGACATCTCAGTCACAGCACTGCTTTCGATGTGGTGGTGCCCACAAGCCTGAGAGTTGCCGATTTAAAGATGTTGAATGCAACTACTGCAGCAAGCGGGGCCACATTGCCCGCTGGTGTCGCAAAAGGGAGCGTGACCGTCAGAGCCCCACGCCTGGCCGGATAGGGACCAATGCAATCACTGAGCAGGTGGATGTACGGGCTGACAGGGGGGACGAAGATATTGCATATGTTTTAGCCGTAACAGAAAAAGCACCCAGCCCGATAGTCATGGACTTAAATGTCAGTGGCAGTCAGACACGGTTTGAGGTGGACACTGGGGCCTCCCACACTGTCATGGCAGAAAAGACGTTTTCACACCTGCACGCCCACACTCCGTCATTGTTTTTGGAACCATGCAACATCTCTCTCAGGTCGTACACGGGACAGCAAATCCGCCTAAAGGGGGCTACCCAAGTTACAGTGTCTTACAAGGGGCTTACCGTCTGAGCGAGCTCGTTGTGACAGGCGAGGGCTCTAATTTGCTTGCCCGTGACTGGATCAAGGTTCTGCCCTTAGACTGGCCGGTGCTGCTGGGTGGGCTATTCCAGGTGTCTGAATGGTCCCTAGCAGCAGTTCTCGAAGATCACCAAGCCGTTTTTGAAGACGAGCTAGGGGAATTAAAGGGGACAAAAGTGACTATTAACATAGATGAAAGTGTGCCACCGCGTTTCTGCAAAGCGCGTCCAGTTCCGCTGGCCTTGCAAAAGAAAGTTGAAACAGAGTTAACTCGGCTAGTGGAATCTGGAATCCTCCAACCTGTGACTTACTCAGAATGGGCTGCTCCGATCGTGCCAGTTCTGAAAGGCGATGGCTCCATCCGTATCTGTGGTGACTACAAGCTGACGGTGAATGTGGCATCTCGAGTGGAACACTACCCACTCCCACGGATTGATGAACTGTTCGCCAAGCTGGCTGGAGGGGTCTGTTTCTCAAAGTTAGACATGTCCCATGCCTATCAGCAGCTAGTTCTGGCAGAAGACTCGAGGAAGCTGGTGACGATCAACACCCACCGTGGCTTGTTCCAGTATACCCGCCTCCCATTTGGGGTATCATCCGCATGTGCCATTTTTCAGAGGGCCATGGAGGGCTTGCTTGCAGGGCTAGATCATGTTGCTGTGTACCTTGACGACATATTGTTGACGGGTGTCAGTGAGGCCCAACACCTGCGCACCCTGGACCAAGTGCTGTCTCGGCTAGAGGCAGCAGGGCTTAGACTAAAAAGGTCCAAATGTGTGTTCATGGCCCCTGAGGTGGAATATCTGGGCCATAAGATTTCATCGAGGGGGCTGCAGCCCCTTGAACAGAAAGTGCAGGCAATCAAAGATGCCCCAAGGCCGCAGAACATTACAGAGCTCCGAGCATATCTTGGCATGCTCAACTATTATAGTCGGTTCCTCCCAGACTTGGCTTCAGTGCTAGCCCCCCTACATGGCCTGCTCCGGACAGGAGTGAAGTGGGAGTGGGTTGCTGTACACGACAAAGCGTTCCGCAAATCAAAAGCCATGCTGACATCTGAGGTGCTGCTGGCTCACTATGATCCGAAGCTACCGCTGGTGATTGCTGCAGACGCTTCACCATTTGGCCTAGGTGCTGTGCTGTCCCACAAGTACTATGACGGAACAGAACGCCCAGTGTGCTTTGCTTCCCGAACGCTTACGCCAGCTGAACAGAAATACGCCCAAGTGGAAAAGGAGGCGTTGGCCGTGACCTACGCTGTAAAGAAATTCCACCAGTTCGTCTACGGGCACCAATTCACGGTCCAGACAGATCACAAGCTCCTCCTCGGGTTGCTAGGGGAGCTGAAAAATATACAGCCCACAGCCTCCGCACGCCTGCAAAGGTGGGCTCTCCTTCTAATGCAGTACCAATACACCTTGACCTACAAACCCGGGGCACTGATTGCACATGCAGACGGGTTGAGTAGACTGCCATTACCCAACATTGCACCAGACCCCCCCACCCCTCCGGAGCTGGTGTGTCTGATGCAGCAGCTGCAGTCTGCACCTATTACGAGTGGACAGTTGAAAGATTGGACCCGTCGGGACCCCCTGCTGGCCCGAGTGTGCCAATATGTAACTGCGGGCTGGCCTCAGACATGCACGACAACTGAGCTGCTACCGTATTTCAAGAGGCGCGACGAACTCACTGTGGAGGACGGAGTTCTGTTGTGGGGGCTGCGAGTCGTAGTCCCTCCAAGGGGTCGTACATCCCTGGTGGAAGAGCTGCATGAGGCTCACCCCGGGGCATCGCGAATGAAAGCTGTCGCACGCGCTTACATGTGGTGGCCCGGGCTGGATGCGGCCCTGGAAGATCTGGTGAAATCCTGCACGGCTTGTCAGCAAGTCAGAAATGCCCCTCCAGCGGCACCAGTGTGCCCATGGGAGTGGCCTGGCAAGCCTTGCACACGCCTTCACATAGATTACGCCGGCCCCTTTATGGGTGAAATGTTCCTAGTCCTGGTCGACTCGCACTCCAAGTGGTTGGATGTGGTTCCAGTGAGGTCTGCCACATCAACGGC
This sequence comes from Setipinna tenuifilis, assembly GCA_030347295.1. Taxonomy (NCBI): domain Eukaryota; kingdom Metazoa; phylum Chordata; class Actinopteri; order Clupeiformes; family Engraulidae; genus Setipinna; species Setipinna tenuifilis. The sequence continues at coordinate 25,764,395 of CM059285.1, forward strand.
TACAGTGGACCACCTACGTGACGTGTTCAGTACACATGGCCTCCCACACACTGTTGTGTCTGATAATGGCTCTGTATTCACCAGCACAGAGTTTGAGGAATTCCTAAGGGGGAACGGGGTTCGCCACCTGACCTCTGCCCCCTATCACCCATCCTCCAACGGACTGGTGGAGAGGGCAGTGCAGACACTGAAGAAATCTTTGAAGAAGATGTCAGGAGGTACACTAAGGGCAAGGCTGGCCAGATTCCTGGCATCATATCGGTTCACTCCGCATGCCACCACCGGGCTGTCTCCAGCAGAGATGCTGTTCGGTCGGCGTGTGCGCACAAGGTGGGATCTGCTTCGACCGGACGTACAGGCAAAGGTTCTCCGCGGTCAGGAGACGATGGTAGCCAACTCCAAAAGAAGTGCAGTCAGCCGAGACATACCACTCAGGGCTGCCGTGTGGGTAAAAGACTTCTCTGGACGGGAAAAGTGGCTGCCGGGCACAGTGATTGACATGACTGGACCACTGTCTTACAGAGTGGAGGTAGCCGGAAATGTGTGGCGAAGGCATGTCGACCACCTGCTATGCAGGAGCACCACTCCTGAAGCCAGACAGGAGTGGGAGCCAGAGGGGGATGTCCAGCCCGACCCCACTCCTCCCGCTGCCTCCACTGTGGAGCCAGCGGATGTGGAAGAGATTCCAGGCCCGGCGTCTGCAGAAGCAGATGATGCCGAGCCAGCTGTGGTGCCCCGGAGATCATCCAGAGTAAGGAAAGTACCTTTTCGTTTAAATTTGTAGTTTAGTCACAGTTAGGGCGGAGGGCCTCAAGAAGGGGGCATAATAATTCCCCCGGCCTGTCCGCGAGAGTGAGGGCAGTCTACCCCTCACTCTCAGGTAGTTCTAGTTCAAGTTCAGCTACCTTAGTTGTTATGCAGATATGAGAAGAAGAAAGAAAAGGACTGGGGGGGGGGTGCTTGTTTGGACTATGGGGGGAGGGATGTTGTAACTGGGGATTTTTGGGGCTTCTCCCCATAATGCATGGTGTGCGTGCGTGTGTGTCTGGTGAGTGAAGGGGGCGCACTTGATCGTTCTGATGGGTGGTTACTGGGGCAACGCGAGACTCAGTTGTGAACCTTAAAGTTAATAAAGAGGCACCGGCATGCTCTCCGAGTGCAACGAACTACAGATGACTCCTTCGTTCCTCTAGATATTTAAGTTGCAACAACGCCTCTAAGGGACATATTTACATGAAGCTTTTTTCCATTCAAACTCTCCAGTGGACCGTCGACCCGCTCACCTCTTGCACACAAACACACACACACACACACACACACACACACACACATACACATTAGCTAATATTGCTAATTGCTAATAATAGTAATAACATCTCGTCTGCATCAAGCACACAAGATAACCTTTAACCTGGGAGTACCCATCATGGGTCATCCTGCCTCCTCTTTCACCTCACTCCAGCGAGTGAAAGCAAGTCTAATATTCACGCTAGTCCAGGCTCTAGTTATCACTCTCCCACTTTCTTTTCACTCGCACATTTTCTTTATCATAGCACTCCCAGTCAGCCAAGTTACCTCATCATACCAGGAGAGCCAGGGGGACTATTTTCAGGTGCGACTTGATATCACTTCGCCCACTGTGGTAGGCCCACACAGGTCCTTGATCATTACTCCAAACAGACAGTATAAACATATTTAACCCCCATGTCTTTCAGCACATGCTGTTATTTTTTGGGCAGAGATCTCAGATATCAGATATCACATATCAGCAACTCGACAACTGCAGCCATTACATCTGTTGATGCTTAGAAGGTCCTGCAATTAGTTTTGACTTTTCAAGAAAGAGTACATAGCCATACTGTGGTAAGACAAAGTATTTCAGAGTGGTACTGATATTGAAGTCAACATGGTACTACAGATGTGTTTCAGATTGTTATGGTGTTTTATATATCTAGTGTTACTAACAACACCTATGACTTTTTTCCAGTGTATAATGAAGAATGCATCTTCTTTTCCAACCTTCATACTGGTTAACTATGAGCCAATGGAACAACATAGATATTTATTTATTGTAATTTTCTTGCTACCATATATTTTAATTGTTGCTTTGAATACTTGCTTAATTTACATTATTTGTACAGACAGAACCCTTCACCAACCAATGAACATTTTTATTTGCAATTTATCATTTAATGGAATTTATGGAGGCACAAGTTTGTTGCCACATACCATAAGTAAGCTTGCCACACAATCATATGAGATCTATTCAGCAAATTGCTTCATTCAAGTATTTTGTTTGCACACTTTTAATATTGTTGAATTTGTGATACTGGCCATCATGGGATATGACAGATATGCTGCAATATGTACCCCCTTACACTATCATAATATAATGTCTCCAAGAAATGTTAAAATTCTCATTGCATTCTCTTGGCTTGTTCCTTTATGTACATTTCCAATGTGGATGTCATGGACAACTCAATTAACCTTTTGTGGCAATGTCATTTACAAAACCCATTGTACAAATTTTGATCTAATTAAGCTTTCCTGTCATGACACTTTTCTGCAAAACGTTGTTGGGATACTTCTTCTGGGTGTGTTTATGTCTCCACAACCAATTGTCATTGTGTTTTCATATGTTCACATTCTAAGGGTATGTTTACATGGATCTAAGGACTGTCAAAAGAAAGCACTTCAGACCTGCATACCGCATTTGGTTACAGTCGTTAACTATTTTATTGGCTGTGCTTTTGAATTGATCCACGTTCGCCTGAAGACAACCCCGACTCAATATGGAATAGCTCTTTTTATGTCTGTTTATTTTTTGATTATACCTCCCCTGCTAAATCCTGTGATATATGGTTCTACTGTCCTTAAAAAACATATTTATCAATTTGTTTAATCGAGGAAGGTTTTTTAATATCATAAATTGCATCACTGTCATATGCGGAACTGTCAGCTCTAGTGCAGTTTGTTAAACCCCGTTATTTTCATCCATTGTTACTGTTTGTGTTTTCCCTTTAATGTGTTGTACACACAGTTATTGAAATATCAGTTTAAACTGCACATGGCAATATATGTCTTTGTAGCCTGTGTTTCATTAAATGTAACAATAAGTCAAGTTAACATAAATAACAGACTTCTGATAATTGGAGTAAATATATGTAAGGTTTCTTTGCCATTTTGCTTAAGGATTGATACTATTTTTAAGATGTGTTCGTAGAAGTTCGTAGAAGAAGAATTAAGTCCAGAACTACAATATTACCCTTTCACTTAAGTTAGTGTGATTGTACTTATGATAGTAAAAATATATTAATTAGGAAAAGTATCGTATGCCATCTGATTTGTGAGTGAGCATCTACTAGTCAGTTTATCGTACTCGGGTTCGGTGGCCAATGTCACCAGGCCGGCTCTCGAGCTTGCGCAGTAGACCGGTGACCAATTTAAAAAATGGATCACATTGAAAATGACGCTATCTCTCCACTTCTTCTAAATGACACTATCTGTTCATTTCTTCTACTGTCTATGGTGAATGTAGGTACCAGACAGACATAGACAGTAGAGGGAATGGAATGAGTCATTTTCACTGGGAGCCAAATTTTAAATTTAAGGCTTGATTTTATTATAGTTAGTTGAAAAGAAAAGTCTTTTTCTTCACCAAGGCACTCCAAAAATGTGAATTAAAATGTCCAAAAAGACTTCACTGTTTTGTTCTCACTATGCCCTGAAGAAGGCCCAAACACCCAAAAGAAGGCCCAAATTCACATTTTTGGAGTGCCTTGGTGAAGAAAAAGACTTTACTTTTCAACTAACTATGGATTACTCACCTTGAACCAAAGAGCACCCACCACAACAGTCATTTATTTTTCCTAAAAGGACTGAGCATGCCTCTGACTTCAAACAAATATGGCTTGATTTTATTTTTGTACTCCTGATGTGTCCCTGCCTCCTTTATGGGAACAGGCACCAGAGTTGGTCATTAGAGTGGCAAAGGTTTACAAAGGTTCACTCCACAAAATGGACAAAACATTGTTTACTCCCAACGAACGCTGTTATGGCTCTGGTACCACAGAAAATGGAGGAAATGAACTGAGGGATAGCGTTATTTTCAGTGGGAGCCGATGAAACCAAATTTTTAATTCTTGGTCTTGGTCACGTGTCTAACCCTAACCCTGCGTCTACTGCGCAAACCCGCGGTGACGACTAGTGATGTCGGACAACAAACCCAAATACGATAAGTTGACGAGTTGATGCTCAAACACAAATCAGATAGCATACGATAATTTTCGTGAGGTTGTGAGGATGGCATCAACAGTAGCGGTTTTAGGCACGGCCGAACCGGGCAGCTGCCCGGGCCGCCATTTCGTGGGGGGCGCCACGAGCGCTTGGGGAAAAAAATAAAAAATAAAATAAAAAGCTCTGTGTGTCATATCACTGTAATCGGCACATTGGCGCCCCCTAAGTGAACTGCAGGCGCCCTTGCTTGCAAAGAAGGTGCCATGCACAGAAGCAGCGTGTCTCTCTGCCTTGGGGGGTGGGGGGGGTGGTGAGAGGTGGTCTTGCCTGGGGCGAATAACACTATAGAACCGCCACTGGTCATCAAAATGCAACCATGTCAGATGACCTTAAAACTCATGGGAACAAGGTGTTGTAGACAAGCGCCTTTTCCCAAGTCAATTCAAAATGGTGGAAGGGGCAGGCTGTGGGGTTTGGGCCTGTTTTCACACAATAGTTTGTTTTTGGCTTGCACACACGGACACACACATACACACACACACACACACACACACACACACACACACACACATACACACACACACATACACACAGACACACACAGTGTTTTACTCCCCGGGCGTGACCACCTCTCAGCACCGCAACACCACATACTGCACACAGCCCTCACTTCTGCCACCCTCACCCCCCAAATAGCATGAAGGACACAGCCCTGACATACCCCCACCACCCCTGCCACCCCACACACACATGCCAGGCCCTGCCACTGGATGTCACTGGAGCCCCCCCTGCCCCAACAAGCCACCTCATCCCCACAAGCATTTCCCCATCCCCACCTCAGCACCTCCCCACCCACCACTTCCCTCCCACACGCACAGCCCATCATCGGCCACCAAAGCCAATGCTCCCTCCCAACCCCAACTGCACTTTTTGCACTTTACGCCCCCACCCCCCCTACCCCCACCACCAATTCTACCTCCCTTCATCAGGTAGCCATCCTCAGACTACATTCTATGCACTTTACTCCCCCCACCCCATGCACAGTTTTAGACAATCACTAATTTCACTTCATGTCCTACTTTACTCAGTATGTCTATGCATGTGACAATAAAATATCCTTGTATCCTTTTATTCGTGCTTTTTTATCCACTTTTTTCACTCATGTCTGCAAGTCTCAAAAGATTTCTAACCATTATGCTTGTATGTGAGTTCATAACTGAAAGGTTTGCACCTGTAGAATGGAATTTGTCCCTTGGACACGACAGGAAGAGACTCTAAAAGGTAGCTCGCTGAGTGAGTAGTTAGACAAGGCTTTGTTTACGACTAGGCCTTATGGATGAATGCTGGCAGAGTGGGAACTGCCCCTTCATAAATGGGGGGTACTATCAGTAGCGGTTTTAGGCACGGGCGAACCGGGCAGCCGCCCGGGCCGCCATTTCATGGGGGGCACCACGAGCGCTTGGGGAAAATAAAATAAAAAGCTCCGTGTGTCATATCGCTGCAATCGGCACAATGGCGCCCCATAAGTGAACTTGCTTGCCGAGAAGGTGCCATGCACAGAAGCTGCGTGTCTCTCTGTTTCGGGGGGGGGGGGGGGGTCTCGGCCGGGACATAAAACACTATAGAACCGCCACTGGGTACTATCTTTAACGGGGGTGCTACCATTTACGTTTAGCATTAAGTACATTTATATGTTGGTACCCCCCAACCCTATTATTTTGGTCGCTGTAAGGGGTACTGGGTCTTGATTTGGGGGTACAGCACCCCCCAATACTAGCTAATGTTTGATGCCTGCTTAACGACAGAAGAAAGGATTGTCGTATCATATTTTTTGTGTTTCTTGGTGAGCACAGTGAGCTAGTTTGTTTACTCGTTGTAACTCGAATCAATCCTTATATGTATAAGGACCTACGGTTGTGTGTTGAATGGTGAGTGTTGGATGTGTGTTGAATATTGAGTGTTGAATGTTTATTCACATTGTAAAAGACGTTTCTGTTGAAGCTAGATTGTAAATCTTTATTGTTTGTATGTGTCAATACAGTGCTGTAAGGTGCAAGCTGAGGCACATTGAGACATACTGAGACACAAGTTGCTGCATGGTATTCATCGTGTTGCTGAAAAATAAATTTATTTGAAATAAAAGAAACCTGAAGCATCAGTCGAGACTCTTATTTTGAATCCAAGAGACTACTACACACAGTTATAAAGGAACCAACCAGGCCCTGTAACATTTGCAACAGTGAAAAATATTTCCTTTTTTTTTTTTTTTTTTACAGTTGCAATCCTTTCAATCATTTTCCTTCAGCTTCAAGCCTTTTTGTGCAACATTTTATTTTGCACTTGTGGTTAGTTATTTCTTACTCTAGCTAATGTAATCATATCAACGTCACTATATTATATGACAGGTAAGATGCTGCACTATTCATATTCAGAAATAATAAAATCACAGGCTAAATCAAACGCTGTTAGATTACACTTTTAGAAATAAGACATAAAGAACCTTACATATCCTAAATATTTTTTTACACAAGCCATAAAACCAAAACCTAAATAAAATACTAGACAAAAATGGCATAGAAATAAATTACATATAATTATACATTATTGTTTTAAGAAGATGTAAAGGACAGCTGAGTTGAAGTTGCTTGGTTATAACTGAAGCACTACTGAAAAAAGTTTACAAGAATGTGGGAATGCTCATCATTTACAAAATCAACAAACATAACAAACACCATGCGTCGAGATTAACCTTTATAAGCCTTACTACTTAAAATAAAGTCTGTAATTTTATTTGATTTCATTTAAACATGAGTGCAACTAGGCTCTTTACCATGTCAGTGCACTACTAAGACACCAACCTTAAAGCATAACATTTCAAGATAATTTAATCAAACTATAAATACCAGATATGTATAAGTCCTAACCTCCTGCCCAACATATATTAAAAAGAGTTTCAAATGTCATACCTAAGCAACATAGCAAAGGCACTTAAAATGTATTTACTTCAATTATTAGTAGCCTGATATTTATGTTAACTTGACTTACAGTTACATTTCATGAAACACAGGCCACAGGGAAATATATTTTAATGTTTAAATGTGCCATTTTGAAACCAATATGTCAAACACTGGGTGTACAGTATATTAAAGGAAACATGTGCAGTTTAAACTGATATTTCAATAGCTGTGTGTACAACACATTAAAGGGAAAACACAAACAGTAACAATGGATGAAAATAAAGGGGTTTAACAAACAACTGCACTGGAGCTGATAAGTGTGCAAATGACAGTGATGCAGGTTATGATCCTGGAGAAACCTTCCTCCCGTGAACAAATTGATAAATATGTTTTTTAAGGAGAGTAGAACCATATATCACAGGATTTAGCAGGGGAGGTATAATCAAAAAATAAACAGACATAAAAAGAGCCATTCCATATCGCGTCTGGGTTGCCTTCACGCGCACCTGGATCAGCTCAAAAGAACAGCCACAGAAATAGTTAACGACAGTAACCAAATGTGGTATGCAGGTCTTAAGTGCTTTCTTTTGACCATCCTTAGATCCATGTAAACATATCCTTAGAATATGAGCATATGAAAACAAAATAACAATTAACTGTGGGACCATGAAAACACCTATTAGAAGCATCCCACCAATGTTTTGCAGAGAAGTGTCATGACAGGAAAGCTTAATTAGATCAAAATTTGTACAATGAGTTTTGTAAATGACATTGCCACAAAAGGTTAATTGAGTTGTCCATGACATCCACATTGGAAATACACTTAAAGGAAAAAGCCAAGCGAATGCAATAAGAATTTTAACATTTTTTGGAGACATTTTGTTATGATAGTGTAAGGGAGTACATATTGCAGCATATCTGTCATATCCCATGATGGCCAGTATCATAAATTCAACAATACCAAAAGTGTGTAAACAGAATATTTGAGCAAGACAGTTTGCTAAAGGCATATCATATGACTTTGTGGCAAGCTTACTCATAATATGTGGCAACAAAGCTGTGCCTCCATAGATTCCATTAAATGATAAATTACAAATAAAAATGTACATTGGTTCATGTAGAGTTCTGTCTTTACAAATAATGTAAATTAAGAAAGCATTCAAACCAATAATTAAAATATATGGTAGAAAAAAAATTATGATATATAAATTTTTCTGTTGTTCCATTGGTTCATAGTTAATCAGTATGAAGGTTGTAAAAGAAGATGCATTCTTCATGATACACTGGAAAAAAAGTCATAGGTGCTGTTAGTAACAGCAGATATATCAAACACCATAACAGTCTAAAAGACATCTGTATTACAATGTTGGCTTCAACATCAGTACCAATTTCAAATACTTAAAACTGTCTCACCACAGCACGGCTATGTACTTTTTCTGAAGAAATCAAAACAAATAATTTCAGCAGTACCTTCTAAGTATCTATAGATGTAATGGTTACAGTCACTGAGTTGCCACTATGAAGCTGATCTCTGAACAGAGAACAGCATCATGTGCTGACTGACGTGAGGGTTAAATAGTGTATGTATGGACTATTGGGAGGAACCCTCTGTCCCTGTGGATTAAGAAGACAATGAGTGACATTCGTTATTGTTGCCGCTCTCTTACCTCATTTACTGGGGTCTCAGAAAATCCACAACATACCCTACAAGAAATGCCCTTTACATTAAAATAGAGTGAAATCATTGAGCTGTTAAGTTCAATCTGTACTATTACCGCCATATTATCCATCTTTATTATTAACGTGTGCGCCATATAGGTTTGCTTGTAATTACACTACACTCAGTATCTTGCTTTGTAATTGTTCAAATTTCATTAAACCCCCCATACTCAATGGGCACGGCGCTCTTTAACACCACACCTATGGCAAGCCATTTTAACATTTAATAGCTAAACTGGATATGTGTTGCAGATCCAGATCTATAATTCAGTTTTGCCTAGTCAAAACAAACATTTCAGATATCCACAACTACATTCTTCCTATCCATAACTGTCATTTTAGATATCCACAAAGATATTCTTCCTAGGGCAAATGATGTCACTTTTGCCATTTATTTCTATGGGGTTTATCATTACGGATATCCACAATTCACTTGCAGATATCCACTACGTGAATTGTGATATTAAGATATCTACAATTTGATTATGACTAGTCATAACTTCCGTTCAAGATGTCTTTAATTTGCCTCAATTCAAGATAGAGTATCTACATGTTCTTTTTCAAATATCTTAAATTAAGTTTTGACTAGGTGAAAAGACGTTGTAGATATCTGTAACTGGAATAACGACTAGTCAAAATGACATTGTAGATATCTCAAATAGGGATAGTCATAATGTAATTGTAGATATCTACAATCAAGTTACAGATATTTTGAAATGAATTTTGATCAGAGATATCTGGAATTGAAGATATCCATAACTCACATTCTGCCTAGTCAAAATGTAATCACAGATATCTTGAATTAGAGGTTTGACTAGGCGAAATGATGCTGCAGATATCTGTACACAAATTATGCCCGCATCCCACTTTAGGCAGGAGCAGAGCGTGTTCACAAAATACCTGTTAACTGTTAGTGTTAACTTGTAATAACTGATTAGGAACTTGTCGGAGCAGCCAGACTGTGAAGGAGTTTTTAAATAGACTTTTTAATGCTTCTGCCCGAGCAAGTCAGGAGCTGGCAGCGAGAAATGATAATTCAACATTACTTTCCACAACAAGACAACTATCTCTGTATCTTCACAAATCCCCTCAGTGAGGGCTCATTCAATTTCATGCAATTTTCTGATGTTTTTTTTTCAGTTACAGCCAATGCTATGACTGCTTCTTTCTTCTTCCATTCACAGAAATAAGGAAATTAACCCACTTGTTCTTTGGTTATGGCAGGGAGGGGAAATTACGTATCTAAAATAGAGCAAAGTCATGCACAATAATTTGCATTAGTCATAATGTCATTTGAAATATCTTTAACTTTCATTCTGCCTAGTCAAAACTAGTCACAAATACGGGACAGATATCTTAAATAACAATTCCAACTATCCAGAATGTAATTACACTTAGTGAGAAAGATGTTGTTGATATCTAAAATGTTTAATCCGGATAGTCAAAATTAGCTTTTAAATGTTAAAAGGGCTTGCCATGCAAAACATTGTGTGTAGGGGGCGCCATTTTCTTACTAAATGTGAACTTAAAAAACAGTTTTTGTGGAATAACTAGCCAATCATTGCAATCAAGAAGACCAAAACATTTATACACCTTGGACTTGACAAATGTTATTTTGGCGTGTAGCATCACCTAGCGAAAATAGAAAATGTGAAAATTAAGGTTTTGAATCGCCAGTATCTTGGCCGGAGAAAGACATTATGGCATCAATTTTGCCATATAGGACCATTACTCCAACCTTTTGAAGCACATTCTGTTTTGTAAAACTGCAGTGATTTTGCATCACACATATAAAAGGCAAGTGTTATGTAATATCATTGCATTCCCTCTCAATACTCAAAAGTTATTGCAAGCGAATGCAAAACTATTGCTACGGAACGCAAAAGTCAGGTGTAAAAGTATTCACCAACACGACTCTTCCCGTGCTCCGTAAATATCACTTTCTTAGCAGTGGCCTCTCATATTTTCCTCTGCTACTGCTGTCCACTCTTGACTACTATTTGTTTCTCTACAACATTTGAGTGACAGAATATTGAATCTGCTCCCTGTCCTGCCATGCAGAAGAAATTCAAAACCTCAATGTGACCTACCCTGGTGTAATAAAGGTCAACTAAACATAAAGTATATACAGTACCCGACAAAAGTCTTGTCGCTTATCCAGTTTGTAGAAACAAAAGCTTATAACCTGACTTGTAATTAACCCATTGGTTTTAGAAATGTCTCATATGAAAGCTAAAACCCTCCCAAATAATGCTGAATATACCAAAATAAATTTGCTTCACTGAAGAAAGAATGATCATTTAATCAACACAGAAAGGTCCGATTTTGGCAAGACAAAAGTCTTGTCGCCTTGTCATATAATGCACCCAATCCTAGATTACAGCCTCACCTGTGATCAATTATTGATGAATCAATTAGTGGATGTGTATAAAAAGAACCCCAGCATACCAGACCTTCACATCAACTCCAACTTGCCCTCTGACAACATGCCTAAGATGCACCCTGAGACCAAAGCATTAATTATCAAGAGGACCAGAAGACCAGATCCACTGCTGAGGTGGCTGATACCTTCAATGTGTCTCAGCGTCAAGTACAAAGAATAAGAAAAAAGATCTAAATAGACTGGAGATGTTTTTGACAAGCCCAGGTCCGGCAGACCCTGCTAGACAACTGCTCGGGAGGACCGTGTGTTCCAAGGCCAGCCCCTTTTTTCACTGCAGCAGAGCTCCACCAGGCTTGGTCACCTCAAATCCCTGTGTCAACCAGAACAGTTAGTAGAATTCTGTCTCGAAATGTCCTCCATGGTCGAATCAGTGCACAGAAACCAAAACTAAACAAAAGGCAATTAAAAAACATTTGGCAAGGCCCACAGCCTGCTAAAAGGATGGATGCTGGAAAAGTGGCAGAAGATTTCTCAGATAAATCTTCGGTTGAATTACATCATAGCCACCGCAAATATTGCAGGAGACCTACTGGAGCCCGTGTGGATCCAAGATTCACACAGAAAACAGTTAAGTTTGGTGGCGGAAAAATCATGGTCTGGGGTTACATTCAGTATGGGGGTCTAAAACATTTGCAGGGTGGAAGGCAATATCAATAGCCTAAAATATCAAGAAGTATTAGCAACCTCTTACATTCCCAACCACAAATTTTGCAGCAGGATGGTGCTCCATCGCATACTTCCATCTCTACATCAAAGTTCCTCAAGGCGAAGAAGATCAAGGTGTTCCAGGACTGGCCAGCTCAGTCACCAGACATGAACATCATTGAGCATGTCTGGGGTAGAATGAAAGACGAAGCATGGAAGGCAAAACCAAAGAATCTTTATGGACTCTGGGAGGCATGTAAGACTACTTTCTTTGCTATTCCTGATGACTTCATCAATAAATTGTACGAGTCATTGTCCACATGGATGAACCACATGGATGCAGTCCTACAAGCTTATGGAAGTCATACAAGATATTAAATATGAACCTCACAGCACCATTACTTGACTCACTGATCTTATGCAACATATTTTTGTATTTGAAGTAAATTATTTGTTCAATTTTCTGTAGGCGACAAAATCTGACCTTTCTGTGTTCATTAAATTATCAATCTTTCTTCAGTAAAGCAAATTTATTTTCAGTATATCAAATCATAATTTAGGAGGGTTTTAGCTTTCATATGACATATTTCTAAAACCAATGGCTTAATTAAAAGTAAGGTTATAAGCTTTTGTTTCTACAAACTGGATAAGCGACAAGACTTTTGTCGGGTACTGTATATACTTTATGTTTAGTTGACCTTTATTACACCAGGGTAGGTCACATTGAGGTTTTGAATTTCTTCTGCACGGCAGGACAGGGAGCAGATGCAATATTCTGTCACTCAAATGTTGTAGGGAAACAAATAGTAGTCAAGAGTGGACAGCAGTAGCAGAGGAAAATATGAGAGGCCACTGCTAAGAAAGTGATATTTACGGAGTCATGTTGGCGAATATATTGTCGGGTACTGTATATATACTCTATTTCTTTATCATTTTGGACAAAAATTGTGCACTTGGAAGATTTTCTAAAGAGCACACTCGAAAGTTGCAAACTATAAGTAATCTTTGTAAGTGTACAACAACACAAGACAGTGGTGGAGAGCAGGGTGTCAAGCATAATTTTCACATATCATAGTTTTTTACATTAGTGTTAGTATAGTTTAAACAAAATAATATTATTTGTTTATTGTTTGTGTGTTTGCTTTGGTTAGTAACAGAGAGGTCATGGCCATAGAGGACCAGATACAGCAGAAAGAAACCTAGGACCAGATTGTTTTTGGCTCTGGACAACAGGGAACTCAGTAAATGACAAACATGTTTTTAGAGGCCATACAATACAATTCAGACATTCCCAGGGCAGCAATTAGTTTAACCATAGCAGATACCCTGAGGACTGGCTAAACACAGCCTACGGAGACTGAATCCACCGGTCACACACCTGCTGCCCCAGGTGGACAGAATCTTGGGGATTACACTGAATGTCTAGTAGTGCCCCAATGGAGCCCGTGACCATGGCCAATGTAATGATGCAATCCTCATCATAGCAGGCAGGCTTTGGGGGACCAAGCAGAAACGTTAGCCAAAAAATTAGCACCCATTCTGTTGTTGTAGATGTTATTGTTATTCTTTTTCTACCTTTGCTATTGCAGGTTGTTTTCACATGTAATTAACTATTGTTTTCACAGGCCACTGATTTTTCACACAAAAAGTCATCCATAGGGCTTTTTTAAATATTAAAAATGTTCAACCATCATTCCTTATGGAAATCAGCAGCTAACCTATTGTGGTATTTGTCTTAAAGACCAGGCAACACAGGCATGAGTAAAAAGTGGTACAGTACCAAGTTGAACGATCTGACGATGAGAAATCAGATTCAAAACGGAAGTCATAACCAGGGATGTGCTAACACTTATGCAACGACCCTGCACCAAAATCCAAAGTTCTCTGGAGCAAGGCCCCATGCTACACATGATCTTTAATCTAATTACATGGTCACAAAGATCTCACATAAGCTAGTGTCTTCACAGTACATTTCAAAGTCAAAATTATTATTAATAATAATAATAATAATAATAATAATAATAATAATAATAATAACAATAACAATAATAATAATAATAATAAATGTTATTTATATTGCCCTTTACATCGGCGGATCTCAAAGGGCTAAAAAATAAATTAGTAGAGAATTGACTATAATTTAAATTTGTAGCACGGGCTCTGCATGTTCGTTCCAACCACAGCTTGGTTTACTATGCAATTCCATTCCACCAGCTCCCCTAATCCCAATCCCAATCAATGTCTTGGGCTGTAAGTGTCCACATTTCATGAAACCTCACATACTCAATTGGTACACCACCAACCACACCAAAACATGTAAAATTTTACCTGTAGGGGGCACCATTCTGATGCAAAATGTGGAGCTAAAAATCTAAAAATCTTGTATACTTTTACATACTGTGTTTATGCTTTTACATGCTGTTTTTTGCTTTTTTTGTAAAGCACATTGAACTGCCCCTGTGTATGAGATGCGCTATATAAATAAACTTGCCAGTAAGCAGTAGCGGTTTTAGGCACGGGTGAACAGGGCAGCTGCCCGGGGTGCCATTTTGTGGGGGGCGCCATGAAAAAAAAAGTAGCTCTGTGTATCATATCGCTGCAATCGGCACATTGGCGCCCCCTAACTACAGATGGCCCAAAATCATGACCTCAGGCAGGATTCCTAACATATGGAACTATTGCAGCAGTCATGGTTTCCAGTCTGGCAAGTCAGATAAGGAAGCCACTGAAGGTTCAAATAGTACAAGGTACAAGGGTACAAGGGTGTTTTATTGTCACTTGCATAGACATACTGGGTAGAGTAGGACAATAGTGAATATTCAACAGTGACAAGAATCACCTCTGTGCCTGAGACACTCTAGACAAGACCCTTCTATATGCTGGCCATCTTGATAACACATCTGGCAGATATTTTGAACTTACAAGATCAGGTTCTTATGAAAATGAATGGGGAGAGATGAATATGTGTCACTTCCGATGACTTCCAGACATACTGTATGTCTGTGAGGATTTACATTCATCCAGGTCATGGTAGTCAAACGAGCTACTGGACTTCTTTTGGAGCTTGAAGATGTTTCACCATGCAACAAGGACTATTCCTCAAACTCTGGACAATCTATTAGTCACTTGAATCTGTTTCACTTGGATTATGGCAAGGCACCTTATAATGACACTTCTTAGTACTGTGAATGTTGTATGTATGCTGATGTGTGCAATATGGTGTTTTCTTTTTGTAATGTGTATTTATTATGGGTAATGTATATTATGTGTATGCTACGAGACACCTTAATTTCCTTCGGGATTAATAAAGTTACTGTACTCTCTACTCTACTCTACTACCATTCATCCAAAATGCTTCTTCGGCTCTGGCCTGATGATGGGGTAATCAGGAGCTACATCTTTGTAGCTCCTGTGTCAGACGTGTCAGACTACAAAAAGTTGCTTCGCAATACAGCCTGATATACTTGGTAGTGAAACAGGCTGTCTAATCTTCAGCAGTCACCGGAAGTCTACATCCTGTGTGATGTTTCCAAGTATTAGATTTGAGAAGAAGTGGTGAAGTCACGCTATGGACAGTGTGTGTTTTTTTAATATAATGACCCACAGCATACATCACCCGCCCCTTTTGCGATCGCACAAGCGGCAACAATTCAGCATTTGTTTTCAGCTGCATCCTGAGCAGGCTGTGGTACCATGTGTTTTACGGTCATTTGAGGAAGTCTCTAGGAAGTCTCTAGCCTTATCTCAGCTCCTCAACCAAGTCCGTCAGTAATGCCTCTGTGACATGGTGTTTCCAGGCGGCATTTGTGTATGCTCGTCATGTTAAATTGCTTTCTTTCAGACTTGGTTTAACTTTATTTAACTTAGATTTCCACAGCTCCAGATGCAGGTGAGGATCATCTACAAACTAGTTGCTGGTGTGATGCCAACAATAGGCATATAGGCTACTGTGTGTTACGGATATTTAATCTATTTAATAATCAGTTATTTATATTTTACAGTGCATTACATGAATTGTTCCTGATTATTATGAACATATGGAAGTTATGTTTATGTTGTATGTTTTTGCTAAAATGTTTTTGTTATATATTTTAAAACTTGGACAAGTATTTTTGTTTATGGTGTTGTGTTGTTTAGGATGTAGTGTATTCAGTGTTGTTCGTCATTGTGAAGAAAAGCATTTGCTAAATACCACAGCTTCACTTTAATTTAATTAATTTAGATATTAATACAGAAAGACTAAATTCATAAATTAATCAAGTACATTTTGCAGCTTCTATTTTAGGTATTACTGTGAAATGATTCTGCTAAGAGATCTTATTTTATGTGGATGTTTTCTATCATGTGAGTATATCAAACATTCACTAAAATGCTTGTTTTTTTTGCTTAATTTACACAATCTACAATTAATTATATATATATATATATTTTTAATATATATATATATATATTTATTTATTTTTTGTTACAGCCGTTTTATGTTCAGATTTCTCTGTCCGTATGCCCACAACTTTGGAGACAATTCAGCGCTCCTGTGTTTTGATCCCTTGTTCGTTCGTCGCCCCTGATTGGGGGGGAGGGGGCCATGCTGCAGGAGTGTGGAGAAAAGGCTCGCAGTGGTTTCGAGACGGTGTTGATGTGTTCAACTCCTCAAAGGCCCAAAACAAGCTTCATGGAGAGATACTTGGTGACCTTGGCAAAGGCAACTGCACCTCAGTCTTGTACAACTTCACTAAGGATTACGAGGACAAATATTTCTTTCGACTGGAGACTACCAGTCTTCAAGCTACCTTTCGTGAACACGTCGTCATTAAAGTCAAAGGTATGAAATGACTATGACATGGTTTTATTTGTACAATTGTCATGTTCCTCCTTAGTGTTTTCTTAGGTAATTGTGGTATTTTGTGATCAAAATAGCAAAAGAATGAAAAAAATACTGCCTTTTGAACTGTTTCACTTCTGTTTTTCACGAACTGTCACAATGGTCTTCATCTGAGCACAGCAGCATCTCTCTGTCTGTAATGTTGGCAGTGTGCAAGCTGGCAGTGTGCCAATAATGACTGTGTATACTTAAAGATTTTTTTCTCATTTACAACTTTACAAATTTTAGATTTTTTTCAGGGGAACGATGCTAAGTGTTAGCTAATCTAGTGTTCCTTTAACATTTCAAAGACCCATAGCAGTGCTGCAAACAGAGATAATACAACTTCCTGCCGTTTTTTGTTCTCTTCCCCGCTCCCAGATATTCTGCCTAAACCACATCTCAACTGGTCACAGCGCCCCCTTCTGGAGGGTGTTCTTGCCCATATGACCTGCACAGTGGCCTCCCACTGTCCCCAGGACCCCCCAAGTCTGGCCTGGAGCCCGATGCTCAACCACAGCACAGACGCCCTGCGGACCAAACAAGATGACACGCAGGAAGTGGTCTCTGTGCTCAGCTTCGTCCCCTCGCGAGAGCACGACGGCCTGACTGTGAGCTGTGCGGTGACACATCGCCTACAGAGACGAAACCAAACCCCTCCTCAGGAAACGGCACATCTCAGCGTACACTGTGAGGGGGTCGTCAACTTGCCTCTTTACATGTCACATGTTTCAAAACTGCTCCATCTGTGTTGGCTGATCCACCGGTCTTTCAGTTCTGCATTCATTTCAGCATTAAGTTCATTTTCTCCTTAATTCTCTGAAATTTAACATTTTTTACATTTACATTTTATCTATGCTGGTAGAGCAAGGTAGACAGACTCACCTCGCTTCAGCTTGTGCAAAGAGTCTGTCTGCTGTCAGTGAGCAGGCGTATGTTTAGGCCACTTTCTGGTGGGCATATACTTTCTGTGAACTATTGGGCCTGCCTTCAACCTGACTTCCCTGATTGGTAACTAAAAAAATTAGTCGAAGAAACCAAAGCCTTTAGAGAATTCCCTGACATAGTACTCACATGTTTAACATCACTAGCCTGGCTAACTAACTATCTCTATCTTCTTTCAGATGGACCGAAGAATTTGTTTGTGTCTCTTAACCCCTCCCAGCTTGTCATTGGTAGTCCCGCTACGTTGTCTTGCCTTGGTGCATCCAACCCCCCTATAAGCAGCTACAGATGGTTCTGGAACTCCAGCGGTTCTATGGAGGAACTGGAGTGGACATCCCAGAATGTCACTTTAAACGTGACAGACGGCACCGCTGGAGTTTACCACTGTGAGGGAACCAATAGCATCGGAGCATCCAACTCCTCAACACTGCAGCTGCAGGGTGAGAATTAGGGGGCTGTTAAAACTTAATGACATGCAGTTAGACATTGGATCATTGTTTTGCTCGAGTGAAATATGATTTTTTATTTTGCAGTGCCAGTACGTGTGCATTCGAAACAAGCATTGATTTGGAGTAGTATTGGGTCTGGGTGTGCAGTTCTCCTTCTTATATGTGGGGCTTTTTTATGCCACAGGTAAGATATTTTACAATGTCTACAATTTTTTTTACGTTATTTTGTTAACATTGATATCATTTTACCTGTTTTTTTGCTGCTATTATATTAAATCCATCCATTCATTCATGTTCAAATGCCCAGGTATAGGAAACGGTCACAACAGCAGAATGGAATGCTGCCTGAGCATAAGGAGGTATGGATCTTTTACAACTCAGGCTGTACTCAAATTCTTTGAAAATGTCATCAAAAGAAAGTCATTATTGACAGAAATATTGCTTGCTCCCTTTTAAAGGCAACCAAGCAACTTTCTTTTCTCAAAACCTATCAATCTTGTCAACCTCTCATCAATCTTGCCAACAGGACATTTATGTCAACGTGACCAAGGACAACCAATACACATCAGAAAGCACCTCGAGTGACCCAGATGACAACGTGTATTGCAACCAACCCCCACCAAACACCACAAAGGCAAACAGAAGTAAAGTGAGACAAACTAGTGATGACATTTATGCAAATTGCTGAAAGCAAACATGACACTGTGTGCGGCACATGGATAACTACAGCAGTTAACAAGCAGTGATGGGCTACTGGGCTTCAGAAGCTACAATCCAGTGCCATGTATTTGATCTAATAATAATAATAATACATCAATTTTATATAGCGCTTTTCATAGTACACAAAGACGCTTTACAAAGAGAATTATACACATACATAAACATAAGCACACACACCCACACACACACACACAAACACAAAATACGAAAATGAGAGGGTGATCAGTGGTGGTGGTGGAGGGGGGGGGGGTGGTCATGTGTCATATGCAGTCTTGAACAGGTGGGTCTTGAGGTGGCATTTGAAAGAGAGTAGTGTGTCAGAGTTGCGGATGGCCAGGGGGAGGGAGTAACAGAGGGTGGGGGCAGCGATCTACCCATTCATTCATATCAGCTGATTCCAATTAGCACAACTCTTTTGCCATGCAGAATGGTTAATTGTTGAAATCACCCACATAAAGTGCACAGGTAGAATTAGGTGATTTAGAATATGTAGTACTTGACTGTCTACTTCTGAATCCAGGTTGTCCATCACTGTTGTTAACAAGTTAAGCAGAGCTATCTGTAAAATCTGTAATATTGAAGACCTGAAGAAATACTTATGATGGCAATATTGACCATATTGTGGATTTCACAAAAAGGTACACCTCAGGGAAAACAACAGGGAACTTTCACTCCTGACACAACTTTCTGTACTGTAGAGTAACTGCACTCACTGAATACACACACTTCACATTTGGAAAAAAATCCTCCTAAAATAGCTGGGGAGGCCGGGGAAAGGACAGGGATGTTGGAGGCTTTGCCATTCAGCGTAGTGAAGTTCAGTTTGTGAGTTGGGAAAGCAAGGCTGCCCACATGTGATAATTAGGGCATAACCTATGACCACATCCATACACTCTCAGTACATAGTGTCATCAGGGATTTTCTATCATGTGTTGTGGTGCATTTAAAGCTAAAGAGGGAGTAGAAAGCTATGTTTGAGCTCCAAAAGGCTATAAATGCTGCTATCAGCTATTAAACAATGTTGTCAACATTAATACCAGTCACTGTAGGTTTCTACTTATTTTTAGCAGTATTGCTTAGTTAACTACTCAAACATATTGTAACACTTTATTTTACAGTTCCTTTTCTTTAGTGTATCTACATGTAACAACATGTAATATTATGTACACCATACCTAACACAAACCTTAAGCATAATCCTAGGGTGCAGTGTAAGTACATAATGTTACACACCTTGTTACACTGTACCTAATTGATGTAACAGGGACAGTAAAATAAAGTGTAACCAAACATAGAGTGCAGTTACTCTTGAAGTACACAGGTAGAAGCAGGTGATTTGGAATATGTGGTGGAACATCACTGCTCATGTTCATATTAAGTTGTTTTGCGAAGAAGTTGTGACTAAAAAACATTAGTGCCGAAATGCCTCGCGGCTGCATGCCCTTCTGAAGCTTCTTGTGTTCAAACTGCATGTTGAAATGAAGTATATAATAAACTGTACTTGTATAGCACAATTCATACAAGATGTAGCTCAAAGTGTGTCAACAGTTTGGCAGGAAAACACAAGACAGTATTTTTTGCAAACTTGGTAGCGCCGGAAAAGAGGAAGTTCATTCGGCCGCTGTTGACAGTTCCTGCTAGTGTCCCTAGGGGCAACAGGGGTGAGGGGTGAGTTTTTACTCCCTGTTTACATTAGATTATGTATAGGAAGAGTAGGTATAAAGTATATAAAGAAACAGCAGACAGAACGTTGGCCCCTACAGAGAGCCCATCTGCCTGGGCAGGTAGAGACAAGACAGTCTGTGATTGTGTATTGGATTGTATATGGGAGTCCATCTGCCTGGGCAGCAGTGGCGGTTCTATAGTGTTTTACGGCCCGGGCGAGACCACCTCTCAGCACCCCCCCCCCCCCCCCCAGAGAGACGCGCTGTCAGAAGGCGCGCCTGCAGTTCACCAGGGGGGGCCCAATGTGCCAATTGCAGCGATATGACACACAGAGTTTTTTATTTTATTATTATTTTTTTTCCCCAAGCGCTCGTGGCGCCCCCCACGAAATGGCGCCCCGGGCGCCTGCCCGGTTTGCCCGTGCCTAAAACCGCTACTGCTGGGCAGGTAGAGACAAGACAGTCTGTGATTGTGTATGGGATTGTATATGGGAGACTGGGCCAGATATCAATGTCACTGAGGTCATCCTCTGCGGTGCAGCCCCAGGCTCAAACCCACAACCTTAAAGCATATAACTCCATATTGGGAGGAAAACGTGCTGCCGAATGAGCTAACAACGCAGAGCTATGCTAGCTGGCTTGTGTTACACTGACACAGATGCAATTTGTATTTGACTGTTTGCGCACAATGCACAAAAGGACAGGTTTTGTTGAGTTTTTAAAAAAATGTGACAAGGGTCATTCCATCTCAATTTGTCAAATACAAAATCCTGACCTCTATGATTGGTCTTTAATATTTGAAGTGGAAATATTTGATGAATTTCAGATTTATTTGATCTGATTTATTTGAATTTGTTTTTCATGTTGTAATGTTTTTATGTGATTTACCATAGTTATGTTAAGAGGAGTTTGTCTTTGCCCCCTAGTTGTTGTTTCTTTATTGTAAGTACTTTCTGTTTATCATGTTTTCATGCTTTTTTAAAAATTCAGTCTATTTACCTTGACTGCAAAGTAGTTTGGTAGAATGCTTGTGTGCAAGAGTGCAAGAGAAACGTGCAAAAAGTACTTTGACAATAACTAGAGTGCATCTCTAAGAAAATGCAGGATGTGGTGGGTGGGTGTCAGAATGTGTGGCTGTGTATAGGAAGAGTCATGTAATGTCATTGTATATTGCCTGCATTAGAAATCTGTGTTATTGCGATATGTATAAGAAAAAGAAGTGTGTAGCACATGAAAGAGATGCTGTTGGTGGTGTTGTTGTTGTTGTTGTGTGATGATGTAGGTGTACAGGCCAAGCCCCTAATCCAGCAGACTATGGCCTACTACATAATAAAGATCAGAGCTGTTAAAATATGTTTTTTTAATAGTAGTATTATTCTGTCACTCAGTGATGGAAATGTAATTTATTTTAAATAAAGCTATTTTTCTCTGTTCTCTGCTTCTGTTTTCACTGATCACACTTATCAGCCCACTGCCTACCAGTCTGTCCATCCGTCACACTACGCCCCTTACTGTTGAAGTGTTGAAGCACTGCGTGGATGTTCTCAGAGACTGAAGCTTATGGACGAATTGTCAAGTGAATGCCTTTCACAAAGTACTGTGTGGCCCCACTTTTTGAACGAATTGGCAAAGTCCGAAAAATACTACACAGAGGTCTTTGCCTTCTGTTCTTGTTTTGTGTTTACCATTACTGTGTACCTGATGGCTGTTGACATTTAATAATATATCCCACTCTGGTGGGATTGAAAAAAAAAGCGACATCCTGTTAAAAAAAGAAGAAGAAGAAAAAAAAAACTGGTATCGTTTGTAAGACCTGCCCAACAGTCAACAAGAAGTGGCACTGCCACCATCTAGTGGCCATAGCTGCATCATGCAACATATGAATTCTGTGTCCAATACGGTCTGTATCATAACATTACAGATCTTTCAGTTTTTATTATTGGGGACGCAAGGTAATGTTGTTGCCTGATTTTTGTTGATGTGATGTGACAATAGTGAGTGTCAACACTTAAAGTCACTTTGATGCTGTTGGCATGTTGATCATTGTTGTGGTTGTTGTCACATAGTTACATTCTACCACTTAAGAGTACTTTGAACTTTTTGTAAGAATTCAGATCAAAAATGTCCAGTTGAAAAGGAACCTGGAAAAAAAGAATGAAGTTGTTTAGATTCAGGTCATTAATAGTGTATTCATTTCAGCTACAATGCCTGCAACTGAAGTAGCTACACCTTACTTTTTGATGTTACATACTGTAGTGCCATCCTCTGGTATCTACACTGGTATAAATATGTCCATGTTTTTCTCAAAAGATACTTGTAACTACCACCTTGATGGTATACGGGAAGAGCAATAATGACACAAAGTGTAGCCCTGAAGGGTACTCCTAGTAAGTGATTGAGTAACTAACCCAGACAAGTTCGTGGAAAGTAATTCAGAAATCTCCTAATAGTAGAGCACTCTGTCTTTGTTTTAATAAAAGAATAAATCAATATGACTCCTATATTAGAAGGATTACCCTTTGCTCTGAGTTAACATACTCTGGAATGTAAGTAAACCTACATGCTGGAATATCCCCCAGGTAACAGTTGAATTGCTGGTAAGGTCTGTGTCAGGTGCAAGCAATTACAACCAGAGATATTTGTAAACAATTTACCTTACCCACCAAATTTGATTTATCAAATGTACAAAGTGGGGTTTCTTTACAAGTAAACAGCTTCAGGATTATCTCTTGCAGGGCTCTCTAACCTTTCTGGGACTGAGGGCTACCAGAGGGATACTGATTCTAAATAATAACCTACTTAAAATAACTAAAAGTCTTAACACTCCTTTAAAATAACACTATGTATTATAATTTGGTTTTAATTAACCACATTCAGGACATGGACTGGTATTTATAGATGAACATTTAAAAACATAAAGACACCAAAAATGATATAAAAAGGAAACCAAAGATGATTGGAACACTGCAGTAGTAAGTTGCATTTGTTTTTAGCACATCCATCATGGTCACCTCACAAGCTCCTAGTAGGCTACCTAATTCCTCTGTTAGCTTATGCCCTCCTTTTTGTACGTCACTTTGGATAAAAGAGTCTGCTAAGTGTAATAATAATAATAATAATAGCAATAATAATAATAATAACAATAATAATAATAATAATAATAATAATAATAATAATAATAATAATAATAATAATGATGCAAGCGGGCACCATGTTGGACACCCCTAATCTTTAGGGTCCTTAGAATATTCACATGACACAGAACCAGTGTCAGATGTTTTCTTTCAGTATAGGCTACTAATGGCCTGGCAAACTGAAGATGAAAGTGGGTTATAAATAGGTGAGAAATCAAGATAAATCGCATCTTTCAGTCTTGTTTGTGTATTAATCACTGGTGACAGCACCTTTTCTTTGATTCTGTGGCTTTGGTGGGGATATTGTGTGTTAAGTGTTTGAGAATAATACTTACAAGTGTGTTTCATCTGGACTACTGTAGTGTTTTTTCAACACAAAGACAACTCCTTGTACTTGTCAGAAAGTAAAGAGATGTGCTTTGTAGTTTTATAATCCACTTAGTGAAAATGGTGAAACATGATAGACTACAAATGTTAAATGAAATTACTGCACACTGCATTTGTTACATTACAGGTATGACATTATACATTTATGACATTTGAAAAAGGTATTCTCAGACAAAATGAAACACAGAATACCTTTTCCTGTTGAATTTATTTAGGATAAATTGAGTATGACAGTGGTATTGCCACAACAACTGGCTTCTGCAAACAGCATAAGCATAAAACAGACATGTCTGGACACTCCCAGTGATGTAGCACTTAACTCTGGGTCCTATACACAAGCAGTCTCTGTGGGCCTCACTCCTCCTGTAAACCATCATGGCGCCATCATGTAGAGAGCCAAAAGCGGAATGTTGCTGTGAATGTTCCATGAATGTTGCCGAATGTTCTAGTAAACAACAATAGATGTGGTCAGTGCCTGTGTTTTATTACAGGTGGCATGGCAGTAACTTCATAACAAGGGACAAAGGTTGCCACTTTGTTGTTATAGTGTGCTGATAGTGTGCTGATGAGAATTATGGATTGTGTGTGTGTGTGGCTGTCTCTCTCTCTCTATCTTGCTCTCGTTCTCTCTTTCTCCATGGCCTTGATGACCTAAGCAGTAACAAGCTATAATTTCATTGAGTGGACCAGGGGTTCTCAAACTTTTGCAAAACAGGCCTCTCTCAAGTCATTCAACTTTACTTTTTTGGGGTTTCTTACAGGTAGTTTCTGCTGGTGATCTTCAAATTGAATTGCACGTTTTGCAGAATATGCAGAAATTGTGTTTTTTTTTCCTTTTCTTTTTAAGTTCATGACATTATACTGGACCAATTTTTAAATGACTACATCTCCTCAATCATTGAGGCTACCACTATTAAAAAACATGCCAATGACAGCTCGTGTAGTTTTCTTTCCAGTGATACAGTGGTTCATGACCACATAGCCATTTAAAAATAGCTACCCATGATAAAATTATGCAGTTATGAAGCCAAAAGCAATTAGCAACGTTTTTCAATAGTATATACTGTATATATTTTCAAATGACCATGGTCATAAATCATGATACTACTGGAAAGATAATTGAATGAACTTTAATTTGCATGGGTTTTCATTATGCTTGTGGAGATATGATTTTTAAATGTGTAAGGTCATTGTAAGGGTCACCAACACCACCTACCTGTAAGCAAGATCTTAATTAAATAATATGTGACTTGAGTATCAGTTCTGTAATAAATATTTTTGGTACTTTCTGTTGTTTTTATAATCCAAGATACTAGCATTTCAAATGTATCCTGTAGCCTATGTATGGCCAACCCTGTATAAAACTGAAGTTTATTAAAACATACTGGCATTTAATAGTCCAGGAAACGTCAACGTGGTCAGGCTGTCATCAGCATTAGTGATGACATGGTTCGGGGCCAAGATACAATGAGCTGATTGAGGGTTTTGCGGCTGAAATGAGGACATGCATCTCTGTACAGCATCTCTGTACAGCCATCAAATTAGATATGAAATATGAGTGAAAATGTAGAAATGAGATCAAGAGAAACTCGAGTAGTAACAGGGGCCTACTGTGGTCCATCAAATTAAATAATGACATATGCAAAAGGTACAAATGAATACCATAAAGAAGCCATGGAAAGTTATCCCCGTTACTATGGAAACTTACCGAGTCTTCAGTGTGGGCTATTCCGAACACTATGCCCATTGACCACTAGAGGGTAGTGTTTGCACATTTTTCCAATGATGGCCATGACATCCAATGATGCGAGTCTGTGGGTCTATCTCAATAGCCTCTGATCAAGTGCACGCTCCTTTCCAAGTCACATGGTAACACACACGTTGTTTTGCGACTATCAGTGCATATGTGGACAACTTAGTCGCATAGATAAATAGAACAAGACTACATTTTCACAGGCCTACTAAGGCCATCAGTAAAAAGCTAAATGTCCCAGGCAGATGATTTCACCTGTTTTTGTTTTTTTCTTTAGACCTAGAACCAGTACACTCTGTTATTTTTTAACACATTAAAGGGAGCCTAGTTCACTGTCAGTGTGTCCAAAGGCATTTCGACCTACCACCCTGTGTCCAACGTGCCACGCTCTGGAGGTTACTGGTATGTAAGGTGACCAATTTCAGCTGACAACTAGCCTACAAAATTGTGCAGACTGCTGCCTGTCAATTGTCAATCATTTTCAAAAGTTTACTGTTTCAACTTGGAACTCCAGTGATTTATGTTGCCCCTTAGTTTTAGATATTGACCATTACTTTAGCACAGTTCTAAGCTCAGTCCGCTGTTAAAGGACTCAAACACTGAACTAATGTTAAGTAAATGTGTAACTTTAAACTTTGCAAGGATGTATTTTAATATGTAATCCTATAACGATGAAAAACATTTACAGCAGGCACACAATTGGTCCGCATCACATTGTAGTTAATATGAATTTTCAATCAACTATAATATGTACACATTTACTTCTGTGCCCCATCCCACTCAATAACTTGGAACTGGCTAGTAATTCTCTATGAGACAATGAAAACACTTTAGCTTGTATCAAGTACGGGTCTGACGTAAATGTTCTAAAGCTTTTTATAGTTTTTTTTATTTTAAATAGGACCCAGTAATTAATGTAGGCCTATTCATCGCCACAGTTTTGCAGAGATAATATGGACCACCTGTGGACAGTCATTCAGTTCATCTCAACCTGTGGCTCTGGCTCTATCATCCACACAAGACAACTGATGCTGAAAAGACATTGATGCAAAGTTCCCCCCAAAAAATCTTCTCTTGCTTCTAACAAGTGAGGGCCCCCAGGTATAAAACTCAATAATGTCCATCAAAGCACAACGGTTACGAATTGGACACTAGGAAGAAAAAAAAAAAAAAAAACACTAAACGCACGAAAAAAACGTTTTTTATCTACATGTCACCTTTATTCTTAGCTGGGTAAAGAAAGATCAAAGTTTCAGCAGATGAAAAGAGCCCGTTCCCTGCATTTAAACCCCCATTCATTTGGGCCTCTTTTGGTAAATTAAGTAGCAAGCCACTAGGCAAGCACGGTAAGAGTTCAACAATTATGGAGATTCTCCAACGCAAGCTCCCCTGCCTTTAATTACGCGTTGGATGGCTAAAAAGGGTTTCTTTTTAGAGAGCATCACAAAAGCATCCTTTGCAAGCATCCTCCACACGGTGACCGCAAGGAACCACAGAGTACTCATTATTAGTACTGAAT
This sequence comes from Setipinna tenuifilis, assembly GCA_030347295.1. Classification (NCBI taxonomy): domain Eukaryota; kingdom Metazoa; phylum Chordata; class Actinopteri; order Clupeiformes; family Engraulidae; genus Setipinna; species Setipinna tenuifilis. Next base: position 25,791,826 of record CM059285.1, read on the forward strand.
GGCCCACTGCCGGGGGAGGGGTCAGGGGCAGGGGGGCCTGAGAGGTGTCGGCAAGCTTGAAAAGAATTCAGAGATATTGTGATATTTTTTCTGAATATTTTTTTATTGACAAAATAAAGGTATTGACTTTCAAAGTGACATCTACATTTGTACAAATTTACAGTATCTTATAAATCTCATTTTGTACAGAATTTACACATTTGTACATTATATAAATACATTTTTATCCATTAAAAACATTAACAACCCGTATTACATTTGGGCACTATGACATTAAGGCTTTTTTTGAAACCATCTTTGATATTTGAAGTTTGTTGTGAAAGGTAGTCTGAATTACCTGACACAATAGTACAACTTGAACATTACAGACGTCTCATTTTGCACTTTTTGGAGAACTTTTTTCTGAATTGTTTGCTGCAGGACAGTTACCCCACTAAAACTGCTGACCATGAAGAGGATTGTAAACCTGTCAGGGGGTTGTCAGTGGATTGGAATTAAGTAGTGGTCATGCCAGGTATAGTCTCCATCTACGAAACCAGTCCCGTCCCCCAGACTGCGTTCCGTGAAAAAGCAACAATGGTTAATTTTGATGCAAATGTCAAAGACAGGCGAATGGGCTATCTCCACAACAATTAGTGGCCAGTTCCGTTAAACCTGTGACAATGGCATCTGCTTCGGGCAAGACACTGAGCTAGCAGTGCCCGACCTCCACGTTAATCCTGTGCTTACGTCGCTGTACATTGAGCCACTGGTTCCTTTACTACCCCAGCAGCAACGCGTACAAAAAGTCCTCCAAGACTCCAACGTCTTTCCAGACCAAATCCACACGCCAGACGTGATACCCACCAAAAGGCACATAAAGTACTTGAGCATAAAGACGGCGTAGTCCGGTTTTTTAATGTCCTGCTCCATTGGACAACAGTTGTGGCTGATCTCCCAACTCTGTCTGTTGTGCTGTTCGTAAAAATAACAAGCGACTATAATAGTGGCAGGTACCGTGTACAGCACTGTAAAGATTCCGATTCGGATCATCAGCTTCTCCAGTTTGTCGGTTTTCGTGCCACCTTGTTTGATGACACTCCGGATTCTGAAGAGTGACACGAACCCTGCCAAAAGGAACATTGTGCCAATAAATAAATAGATGACCAGGGGCGCCAAAACAAAGCCCCTGAGATTGTCTAAATTCTGATTGCCCACGTAGCATATCCCTGCCACCGGGTCTCCGTCCACCGAGCTCAGGGCCAGCACTGCAATGGATTTCATACTGGGAATTAACCAGGCAGCCAGGTGAAAATACTGCGAGTAACTCGCAATGGCCTCGTTTCCCCACTTCATGCCGGCGGCCAAGAACCAAGTGAGCGACAGTATCACCCACCAGATTGAGCTCGCCATCCCGAAAAAGTATATCAACAGAAACACAACGGTGCAAAGCGCAGGGCCGGTTGTCTCGTAGTGTATGTGTTCCACGTCATACTCCTTGGCGCACGCCACCTTCTCGTGCCCTGCGATAAGTCGAACAATGTAACCGATGGAGACGAACATGTAGCACGCCGAGAGGAAAATGATTGGCCTCTCTGGGTACTTAAATCTTTCCATGTCGATTAAAAAAGTGGCAACTGTTGCGAACGTGGAGATGAAACACAGCACAGACCATAGTCCAATCCAGAACGCCGTAAACGTTCTCTCGTCTTGGGTGAAATAAGGGTTGTGGCAGGGCATTGCGCAGTTAGGCGTCAGTCCAGTCTTGACACGATTGTACAGCGGATGTCGATCACTATTAACAGGCACCATGGGTGTGCGACACTGGCAGCCCGGCTCGCAGGTTGATCCAGGCGGTCTGGGCTTTTTGGGTCGGACGGGACCGTGTTTGCTGAAGGTCTTACCTGGGTTGTTGGTGGGCTTTGACAGAACCGGAGAAACAGTGGTCGAATCAGTTCTGTTATAGTCCATACAGAGAGTATCTGGAGTGCCCTGCACCGGTAGCAGGTCGCATCGCATGCGGTCTGGCCACGGGAATCCGTACTGTCTCATGAGGGGCGCGCAGCCTGCCCTGGCTCTCTCGCACACACTCCGGCAAGGCGGCAGCGGCTTCTTGTAGTCCTCTAGGCAAATCGGAGTGTACATACTGCAGAGGAAGAATTTGAGGTCCGGAGAGCACTGGATCTCCACGAGAGGCCAAAACTGGTGGACCTCCAAGCCCGCTTCGTCTTGAGTGTCATGGTTGAACTGGTTGGGCATATACGTGTTATTATATCCGATTCCTTTGCACAAAGGTACAGAAATCTCTTGACACGTGATCTCCTTTGCGGTGGTACCGCTTGAGCTTTGCAAAATACCGAGAGCAAGAAGCAGGTAAACTCCCAACAGGTAGCACGCCATCCTTATCCAAGATAATAAGGTCTCTCTCTCCTCTGTTGACAAAACAACCGCTGTTCAAGTCCCTCCGCTGCTGGCCGTTCGTTTCGGGTGTAACTCTGTCCCAATTAAAAATTGAAAGGCGAATCCATCTCACTGTACATATTTGGCACGGAGTTGCAACCAATTTGCAAACCGTGTACGCGTACAGAGGGGGAGCGGTGAAGAAAAACAGCCCTGAGGCGGCAGTCAAAATGGCTGAGGGTATGAGAATGAACCCGAGCACCGGCTATTCTCCTTGTTCTCGGCGTAATCCACAGCACCCGGGAAACGGCAGCCTTGCCTCGCGCTTTGACAGGGATCCACTCGTTAGCTGTCTTAGAAAAACGGCTAGAAGTTTTGAAGTGAACAGCCTCTCCCGCTAAAATACGCTATCTACATTTGTTGCGTGTATTAACTACGCGTCTTCCCATACAAATCCGTGCGGCTGATAGGACGCTTTGCATATTTATACAACAGGCAGCAGAGTCACACCCCCGCTCCGGCTTGTCTAATCAGCGAACAGCAGGGGCGGAACGTTGGGACAAGTCAATCAAGTTTGCTCAAGGTACTTCATTTCGCTCTTTGTCAGCATTGCCCACAGGCTACTAAATAACAACGTCCACCACCAGAAAGCTTCCAGTAGCAAAGACGTGTATTATTATTATTTTTATTCTGTTCTACATGGTACATATGTATTCTACATATGACAATATACAACAACATTTCAATATCGTTACATTTTATTTTTCCATAAAAGAAAATTCAAATGCCTGGTGGTTTTTAATCAGATGGGGTCGAAAATATTATTTAGCCTGATTTGTGGGGGGCAGTACAAACGAATTACATTAAATATATATTCAACTGTTACATAAAACATCACCTCAATAATGGCTACATTTCACTCCCACCCCCCCAACAGTAACACACACATTGTTTGTGAGGGAGAGCCCGTTCCCTCCTTAGGTTAATTTGCGTTTGATAGGACTTCCAGGGGGGTCGTCTTCCCCGCCGAATGGGGTGTTTATTTTTTTAATTGAGGTGCTGCTGTTTCGTTTAGCGCCTCTCCATGGGGCTCGCGCAGGGGGCGTAATTACTTGAGAACTTGGAACAAGCACTTCAGTTTGTAAAACAGGGTCAGTGTAACAATTCTACCTCAACCCCCAACCGTGTCTACCATGTTCAGGGGGAAGGAAAAAAAATGCAGAATTTGCTTTTTTTTCCTGGCAGCTTTGCTCTAGCAATAGATAACCGTAGTGTCAGTCAAGAAGCGAATGCTTCTTAGCTTATATGTTGTCATTCAAATACCTTATCCAAAAGCTTACATACATAAACGTACCATATAGAAAGCATGCACAACCACAGCATACATAACAACATTATACTATTTATTCCATGCTGTGTCTTAAAACTATCCCAAAAGTGTGTCTTTTTGGGCTTGATTCTCAGGGGAACCAACCCAAAAGAAAGACAGGTGTCCAGTCTGGGGCGTGTAATAAAACCAGCAGATACATATCAGCAGCATAGCGACGTAGTTCATACTAGCCATCTCTGTTACTGCCGGTCCGGACCCCATATTGATTAACACTGAGATAGGACTTAGTCTCAGAGTCCAACTGTCGGATTGTTCAACCATTCGACCCCCCTCTCCAACTCCCTTAGTCTGTTTTTCTTCCCCTTCCCACACACACACACACACACACACACACACACACACACACACACACACACACACACACACATACTCTTCCACAAGCCTTTCTCCAAATGCAGGGTTGAATTTCACATCATCCCCTACATTCCTGCTCGGAGAGCCTCGAAATGGAATTAGTGCATCTGTTCCCAAAGTTAATTTTCTAATGACCATGCAGTGCATTTGTGTGTGTGAGAGAGATACAAACACACACACACACACACACACACACACACACACACACACACACACACACACACATACACACAGATTTGTGTGTGTGAGAGAGCGTGGTCAGCCCTGCTGCAAGATGTGACTGTGGTCACAGCATTTTTAGGCAACCAGTTGTCTTTTAAAGTTAAAGTAAAAGTTAGTAATTACATAAATATATAAATAGTAATTACATGAATATATACTATGCTATTACATATACTGCTTTTACATATACTAAGTGTAACACATACTATACTATATTTACAGTATATGTTAGCCAGGTTGTGGTTGTTATAACTAAAGCCAGCTGGTCAGTGTGGTCAGTATAACTAATAAAGGCACCATCCTAATTAAACCCAAGTGAACCAGTTAGTGGAGATTAAGGGAGGAGGTGAATAATAAACATGCTTTTTTCTAACAAACAGAGGGACAAAACAATCTTATTAGTTTATTTAGGAGGGCCAATTTCCCTCTGTAATGGCCCTCCCCCTGGAAAGTTCCCTAATGCGATTCAGAATAGCTAACGATACGTCCTGTTTGTATGCGGACTATTCAAATTGTGTTTATTCGGGGACCATACAATGGGGCTGGATTAGAATGGCATTATAAGGTCTGGCGTAACGTATATTTGCCTTTCAATTAGGAGTAGTTAAGTTGGTTAGAGAAATAATTATGGCTGTGCCAGTTTAGTGTGTCTGACTGTAGATTTGCTTTTGTTAACATTTTCTCTTGCATAGTACAGACAAACACATGCAGACACACAGACAGACAGACACATACACACACACACACACACACACACACACACTCACACACACACACACACACACACACACACACACACAGAAACAGTAAACCACCCAAGCAGGATGTTATAGAAAATAGAGAAACGAAGGAAAGAGGCCACACTATACACATTCAGAACTTCTTTTATTCCCACACAGACACGTTTGGGCTAACTATTTTCCTCAGTGTGTTCACTGAAAATAGCTCAGTCTAGAAAGAATGGTCTGACTGGAATTGAAAAAAAATGTTTTGCACTTTTTAACATTTCACTGGGCAGCACTTTTCTCCTGTTAATCTGAAATAAATTAAAAAGTGTTTACTGTTTGCATCGGCATCTCACAGTGGTGTGGGGTATTTTCCAGACTGAGCATGGATTACTTTTCGAACTATACTTAGTATACGGCAGGGCATGGAGTTAAATGGGAAGGAAAAATAGACCAACAAAGTCCACCTTGCTATAGCCAACCCAGGCTGGGCTGGGACTAGGAGAGACAGGTAATGATTCACAGCCACAAAGTCACACTCTTAATCCTGATTTATGTGTTAGGGTGTGGTTACTGAGTGACAGGGGAGTGGGGAGGTAAAGACTGGCCGACTGGCCGGGGCCTGGGCAAGTATGTATGTGTGTACACACTGTAATACCCATGCTCAAATATGCTAGTTAAACAGTCGTTTAACCTCCTCCATTAGTTGTGAGTAAGTGAGTTGTTGCTTGTCAGTTGTCAGTTGGTTTAGCATTTTGCTTTAAACCCTGTCAGCAATGTCAGATATTCTCAAATGATAGACATCCACCACCATGGTTAGCTTGTAGGGTGTGTGTGTGTGTGTGTGTGTGTGTGTGTGTGTGTGTGTGTGTGTGTGTGTGTGTGTTGGAACAGGGGATGGGGGTGGGGGGCGGTAGGTGGGGTGATGGGTAGTTTGTTTCTCCTCAGAGGCAGCAACTAAGTCAATTAACAGACTGGTGGCAGAGACATGTTGTGTTTACGAGTTAATTTACCATGTTTGTTCTCTACTCAGGCTGAGGGGCGGGGTGGGGAGGGAGAGAGAGGGATGGAGAGACAGGGATAGAGAGAGAGAGAGAGATGTGTGTGTGTGTGTGTGTGGGGTGGGGTGGGGGGTAAGTTCCCAGTCCTCACTCCTCTAAAACTCAGCCACCCCCACCACCACCTTTTCTCAGTCAGTGATGTGGGTCTGTTTGCTTTGGGCTGGGTTGGTAATCAGTTCCATGTTAGGAGGAGGGGTGGACGGGTTGGAGGGGAGGGGGTTGGGCTCATGGCTCAGGCCCAGCCCCGCTGCTCTCTCACTGGATCCCCTTCGGCCGGCCCTCCCCTGTGGCACCCTGAGGTGGTGGAGCACGCACCCCACGAATTACCTCACCTTCGCCTCATTACCTTGACAAACAGGGCCAGCCCCTCCACTCAGCCTGCTGCTGGGGCCTGACAGGCTGAGGAAATGTAGTGTTTTTGCTCTGTCTGTCTCTCTCGTTTCTCTCTTCCTCCCTAGGGTCCTCTCTCTCTCTCTCTCTTTCTCTCTCTCTGTCTCTTTCTTTCTCTCTCCCTCTCCCTCTCTCCCTTTCTCTCTCTCTCTCTCTCTCTCTCTCCCCCCTCCTGTCTGTCTTTGGCACTTTATCCTAAGCTTTACTAGTTTGCTTTGGGATATACTACATTAAGTTATTAGCTGGCATAAGCTTTTCCTGTGTGCCATTAGACAGAATATGTCATGATCTGTAAATGTAAAAAAAAACAAAAACATTTACATGAACTGCACTTATTCATAAGTGAATCACACTCTCACAAGAGTTCACACACAAAAGAAGGCATATGCGTGAATTAAACCTTTTTTCATTAAGGAAGCTTAGTAAGAGATCAAATTTCCGAGAACACAGAATTACGGGCACTGGGTTGCTTTACAAGTCCAGCCACCTAATGCCTTTATCCAGAAGTCCTGTTTTATTTGTCATTACAAACAGCTTTGGAATTATTGACTAGTTTGTGTGCTTTAGATTAGTACAAAGGGATCTATAACAGTGTTTTGTAATGCCCAGATTGCTTTAAATAGTATCATAGTTAATTTATATGGATTTAAACAATAGTTTAGTATTGTTTTAAACTTTCATTTCTTAAGGAAAGGAAAGGAAAAGAACTCTCGCATACTACCCATGGCCAGTGGATGGCCAGTGTGCGGGAGTTATTTTTCACTCACAAAAATCTCAGACACACCTGTTTTCTGTAGAGGTGTGTGAAAGTCACTTTTTGTTTTTAAACTAAAATTTAAAAAGTATTTTACCACTGAGATAGGAAAGACAAAGATTCTCCTAAAAGTGTGATGTGTTGATTTTTGTCATTTTATTAATTGACTTTTAAGTACAACTGGCCAGTCTGTGGTTGCTAGTCATCTTTCCAAAGGACTAACACTGAAAAAGTAGCCTGCTGGCCAACACTGGAGCGTTGACAGAAATCTTTATCAATGCACATTCTCCTTAGAAAGAAGAAATGAAAGAAAATGTGTTTCTCTTACAATATTCCACTCGCTTTTCCATGCTCGACTCACACGAAGGCCAACAACTACCTAACTCCAACTGGGACCTAAGAACCCCCCCACCCCACCCACCCACCCACACACACACACACACACACCATCCCCTCCCCATCCTCACCTTCACACGCTCCTCTACACAGGTCAAAGGTCACTGAGAAGCCTGTGGTGCCCTGAGTAACTGACAGCTTATTTAGATGGCGTGTCTTTGGGCATCACTCACACAGGGTCTACAGGGAACTCACATGCAGACATTTTTGGCCCTGGTTCATTATGCTATTATTTCATTATGCTATGGCCGTGTCCATGTTACAGCCATGCCTTATCCCTCTTAACTCTCTCCCTCTCTCTCTATCTCCCTCTCTCTGCCTCTCTGTCTCTCTGTCTCTCTCTCTCTCTCTCTCTCTCTCTCTTTCTTAAAATAGATGGTACAAATAAATGTCCATGTTACACCCATACCTTCTCTCTCTCTCTCTCTCTCTCTCTCTCTCTCTCTCTCTCCCCCTCTCTCTCTCTGTCTTTCTTAAAATAGATGGTACAAATAAGTAGAAGCATGGGTAAGTGGAGGACAGCATTGCATTGTGATCATGACATCCATGACACGATGCCACAGACGAAGAGTTGATCTGGCACCCCTGTGTCAGTCTGTGTAAAAACTCCCTCTCGCTCCACACTCCTGTGTGCCATCTTCTCTGGTGCACCATCGCGTGTAAAGAGCAGCGTGTTCATTATTCTGGAAAAAGGAGCAAGACCAGAGCACTCCGTTTATAATGTTTTTAATGGTGCAGAAACAACTCGACTGACGTTTCGACGGCACTGCGTCTTCCTCAGAGTCAAACGTGCTTCGGTCTTGCTCGTTTTTCCAGAATATTGAACAGTGTCCTGGACTGTGAGCACCAATCGAGGTGAAGCGCATCTGACTCCTAGTTACAGCAGCGTGTCCATCTCCATCTCAGGTTGATGTAACGCTGGTGAGGAGGTCTGAAGGGTGGTTCAGGGCAGATTCAGTGTGTGCTCCGTTCAAGGCCGGATTATCCATAAGGGCCAGTGGCACGGTGCCCAGGGGCACCAACCATTCACAACCATTTGGGGGGGCACCACATGACAAACTTTAAATATACATTTGTATGTTATTCCCTTGAAATTGTTAAATGGCCATACATAACTCGTCATGAACACTAATTTCACAATAACAACAACAATAATAATGATAATATTGAACGGGGGGGGCACCTGTGAAGTATAGTGCCACATTGGCTTAATACGGCCCTGGCTCCGTTTGTGCTCTGTTTGATATTGAGGGAGTGTGTGTCTCCAGATTGGGCATCTCCAAAGGCAAACGTGACCAATGCTGCTGGGAGCATGAGGAAGTGTCATGGAGAACTTAGCTGTCCTCTACATGGTGGGGGGTGGGTGGCGTGAAGACCTCTGCGGTGACCTGTGATTTAGCAGAGGTTGCGGCTGAGGTGACCTCTACACGCACGGACACACATGCACACGCACATGGACACACACACATGGACACACACACACACACAGACACGCGGACACACACACACACACAGACACGCACACACACACACGCACACACACACACACACACACACACACACACACACACACACACACACACACACACACACACACACACACACAATCTTTCACTGTTGCCTCTAACATTTCTCAACTGTTGTGTTTTACCACCTGCCCAAACAGTCACCAACACAATCTTTACGTATAAGGAAGGAGTGGCAAAATTATGGATGGCTCTTGGCTCTTGACAACCAGCCAAATTATACACAGTCTACACACTGAAGCTTACCTACATGACTTGGATATGGGTAAGTGTGCCACAGCCTTAGTGCTGCAGGGGATTTGTGAACCACCAGAAGGGTGATGAGGCAATCTGCCACCTGGTCTCCTGGGAAGGGATAGGGAAACCACAGTAATCCAGCAAATGTTTTACTTTTGTTACTGATTTTGGACTGACTACAAGCACAGCAAAGGCACAGCACCACTGCAAGAAAAGAATAAATCCAGCTTACTTAAAAATCATGTTTCCTCAAATTGAGTAAATGTATTACATTCCAAATTATGTTTACTTACATCTATGCATAACATGACGTTACACTGACTTTATTTTTAATTTGAGGCAATAAGTTTCCATCAATTTCTCAAGTAAGCTGGACTTGTTTTTTTTTACAGTGTAGGCAGTTAATTTGTGCAGAGAAAGACAAGAGTTAAAGAGATAAAAAAATAACAAAACAAAAAAAAAGCAGCCCAACCCAACGTTGAGCGGTTTTACAGCCCCTGTCTGAGTGCTGTTGTTGACCTTTGTTCCACCGGCACATACACATAAACCACCAGTCTGGATAACAGCATGCCAGTCCAAAGGTGTGCTGAACTGTGTGTCCAGGATGGCTAACTACATTAACCTGATTTAGCCAGTAAAGACACACTTGAGGTGCAGCACACAGTGGAGAGATGCCAGTCTAAGTTTTTTATGTACTTTTTAACTAATGCAATGAATTCTATTTTATTCTATTCTGTTCTGTTCTATTCTATTCTATTCTATTCTATTCTATTCAGTATGCCATGCTCATGTTTTTTTTGTATTGTATCTCATTTCTTTTTCACGTGCCCCAAATGTTAATATGTTACTCATTCAGAGTGAGGAGTAAAAACACACCTATTTAGGTCCTCACCGGCTAATCTAAGTTCAACTTATGTAGTTTTATACTGTTCTGCTTCTTATGAGGCGGTTTTAAAAGAAACAAATTAACTCAAGTATTTATGTCTGAAACAAAGATAGAACTGTTGTACGAAGTAATATTTCCCCCTCTGGTGTCTCACAAAACTACTGATCTGAGGTCAGCATTCTCTAGGGCAGAATGTTGTTTTCTCAGTTTGTTAGAATGTCAAATTAATTGATGGAACAATAGGCAGGTTCTAGAACAGCATCAGCGGATAAAAGCCATCAGCCCAGGCAGGCCCGTGACAGAGCTCCCTCCTGCTCTAATTTGCCAAATGATAATTGGACCAATTCAATTTGCATAACGGCATGGGGCGTCGCATGTTTGCTCTCTGTGTGGCATTAGCCAAATGAGATTGCATTGGTGGCGGGGCTGTGTGGCCCTCTTTTGTTTTATTGTGTGTGTGTGTGTGTGTGTGTGTGTGTGTGTGTGTGTGTGTGTGTTTGGGGCTTGATTGCGTCAGTCAACATGAGACCACACAATGAAGGTTTCACTCTCAACACATGGGAGATCTTATCTGAGGAAAGTAGGCAGACTGACAGGAGGCGTTATCTGGCCAACACCAATTATATGGCTATCACTCAGCCACAGGTGATTTGCTGGGGTTAGGACACTGCTTAATTTACAGGAGATGTTACAAGGTGCTTCTTCGGCAACTGATTGTGGAGCAAACACTTTGGTAATCACTTGACCAATCAATGGCAGCATAACAATCACTCGACCAATCAAAAAATCACTGATTGTAATCGTCACAATGGAATTAAAATGCCATGTTATGTTATGTTATGTTATGTTAAATTTTGTTGTACTCGCTACAATCACAAGAATGACATTCTATTCTATTCTATTCTATTCTATACTTTGGCAATCACATGACTAATCAATGGCTGCATATTCTGCAATAGTTTTTTTGAAACACACAAAATACCAAATATCTGCTGGAAAAGACTCTTCCACAGTAACAGTTGCTCTCTTTGCTCACAAAACAGTGCAGAATAATGAGGTGCCGGTGTCATCGTGCTGTCATTTGTTTTACGGACACCTCAATGATCTAACCTAAATGATCTAACCTCTCTCCAATGTAAACTGTTTGGTAACTGTTGGCGTTATGTCACCCACAATTTTTATGTGTTGATTACATTGCCATTAATCTTTCCTAAAAAACTATTTTATTAGCAGGGTTATTACTTGCACTGCCAACATAAATGCATGGGGGATTTTCGCAATAATGTGCTTGTAAGTTATACTCCACTTTAACATTGGACGTACATTCTGCCAGGATCAACATACAGTGTTGGTGTATTGGTGCTTTTGTGTATGCCATCCTTCCTTAGAATGTTAAAATCAGAGTTCATAGCTAAAATCAAAATAGCTAAGTTCCCATATGTGACACATAAAACATGACTATGTTTTATATAGCATACTTGTTTAGTATACTGTATATTTCAACCTGGACAACACCACACTGCATTCTATTCATTGTTGCCCTTTCTGCACATGTTAAATGTCCATTACACATACTGCTTCAGGTCAGTTTTTATACTTGTTTTTTTTTTACCTCCATTATATTGTATTTACAAGAATAGTTGATATTTCTGTTGTATTTTCCACATGCTGCCTCTTCAATTGCTTTCACTGTGTCTTTTTAAAGTTGTTTTTATTATCCATTTCTTTTGTTTTTTCATTGACTTTGGATAGCTTGGCATTCTCCTGGACAGCAAAGAATGAATTTCATTGTACTGGGAAACATGTTCTCATGCTGCACATATGACAATGACAATAAGCTTTGAACTTGTCCAGTGAAAGTCATTTCTGTTAGACTAATGTCTAACAGACTAATGACTAATGCATTAAGGGTAGAAGCACAAAGGCCAAAGTACATGTTAGCAACATTAAGTACAATTCAGCAGAGAGTTGGCCTGTTGGTTGTGTACTCCCAGGTTGTGTAGCCACCCCTACACACTATTGTATTTGCATCTCGTCATTTCCTTGGAGCTATGCAAAGGTACAAAGGTAAAGGTACACACCCAAGCCATGAATGTACTCTCTCTCTCTTTCTCTCTCTCTGTTTTTCTCTCTGTTTCCTGCATATCCGTCACCCTGGCTAGTTTGCAGGGGGATTGATTAGAACTTAAGCAAAAAAACAAAAAAAAGAAGGAACGAGGTTAGGGAAACGTGGCATACACACAGGTCTGTGAGAGACTGACATGTGATTGATTGGAACACAACAGGTACATCTTAAAAAAAGACCTCACCATGTTTCTCTCTCTGTCTCTCTCTCTCTCACTCTCGGTCTCTCTCTCCCTCTCTCCCTCTCTCTCCCACTCTCGCTGTCTCACTGTGTAACCTGATGATGGGACAAATCCTGAGAGGAATGGCTGGAGGCGAAGGCTTGTAGGAGGGAGAGGGTCAACGAGGAACAAAGGCCATTCAGGTAGAGAAGAGAGCCTCTCACACAGATTCTCTCTCAGGCTGATAAGAGAGAGAGAGAGAGAGAGAGAGAGAGAGAGAGAGAGAGAGAGAGAGAGAGAGAGAGGGAGAGAGAAAGAGAGATGGGGGGGGGGGGGGGGGGGGGGGGGGCAGGAGGCTAATGTACAAGCCCTCACATTGTTACTGCACGTTTTAGGCAGACCTGAAAGCTGTTTTTTTTTCTTTAGCTTTTTCTGTTTCTTTTTTTTCGAAGGAGTAGGAAGTGATTGACAGGTAAGTAAACATACTAAAACCCCCAAAATGGACATTCCACAGATGACTATGACTCTGTGTGTTTAAATGCAGCGTTTTCCTTAAACAAGAATGGTCCCATGCAGGTCTTGGGTCTCAGAGATGAACTGCTATATACAGGGCAGCCAAAAAAATATATCTAAACTCTGACAAATTGTCTTCTGGGTGAGGAAGTCATTTTTTTAATGGTTTGCTGTGTGCTTGGGATTGTTATCTTATTAGAAAATGTACTAACGACGCCCAAGCACATGTTTTTTTTTTACAGTTTTTTGACATTTTTTCCTTAACATGCACAATTTCATTTTCGCTTTGGGCAATTTGTCAGAGTGTACAAATGATTTTTGGCAACACTGTGTAACAAATGTAGCAGTTTCACCGCAGGGGAAAAAAAAAACTAATTCAATCATCTTCGCACTATTTGGTTGTCTTGTGAGAAACAATATAGCCATTTTTTTTTTTTTACAGTTTTTGACATTCTTTCTTTAACATGCACAATTTCATGTTCGCTTTAGGCAACTTGTCAGAGTGCACAAATGATTTTTGGCAAAACTGTCTAACAGTTTCACCGCAGGTGGGGGAAAAAAAACTAAATTCAGTCGTCTTTGGACTATTCTGTTGTCTTGTGAGAAACAATATAACCTTGGTAGTGGGTGTTTGGGGGGGGGGGGGGTAAATTCAGTCATCTTTGGACTATTCTGTTGTCTTGTGTTGTGAGAAAGTTTGGCCCCCGCTGTTGTTTGTGCAAACACACACTGCACTCTGCTCGCTTTGAACCTGCTGGCACTGGGCGCAGCCGCATCCGGACAACAGATCGCTTTCAGCCCTCACTGAAGGCAGGTAACAGGAGAGAGACGCAGACACAATGACAACAGCCACTTCCTTCCGGAAGTTACTCCTGTCACCAGAACGCAATTGTATCTCAAACACTTTCAATGACCTCATGCCTATCCAGTGTCATGGGAATTGTTTTGTCAAACTGAAACATGACTTTTTTTTCCCCCCAACGCCCATACGCCCAAGCACATCCCCCCTGGTTTTCCTCCTCCGTGTAATTTATCTTCGGTAAGTTACAGGGGATGTTATTCACCCCGAGGATGCACGGCTTCATTTTACATCGCTCAATCTCAGATCAGTCAATGAATTTAACTTCTGCTCAGTGTATCGCTGTCTGCCATTGGACAGGCTCAAGGAGGAGTAATTGTAAACTGGGAAAAGACGAGATGGGGCATGAATTTGTAAATCATTATATTACACACACATGCACGCACATGCGCACACAAACACACACACACACACACACACACACACCACACACACACACACACACACACACACACACACCAATTCTCTCTGTCTCTCACTCTTGGATGTCTTAACTGTTGTTTTTTTATCACTGCCCAAACACACACCTCCACCCCTTCATGTTTCAAGAGAGAGGCAAACATGTGGATGGTTCTTGACAACCAGCCAAATGTAACATATTGTACACTGTCATTTTTTCCCATTTCTTAATGCTAACTGTGCTTCAATCAATATTAAACAACATCGAAAATCTAAATTTAAAACATATCTGAGGTTAATCGTCAAAAATGACATGTGTATGCCACTGTGTGTCCAGAAAGCTTTGAAACAGAGTGGTAATCTGTGTGGCTGTGGCTGCGGCTGATTCTCTCTCTCTGTCTCAGCCATCCCTGAGGCTCGAGTGGCTCTCCTAGCTACAAGCACAACACACCGTTTCCTTGGTGATTCTCTTTTTTTTTGTCCTGGCCAGCCCAGCTCTCTCTCTCCCTCCCTCCCTCTCTCAGCCCTGTCACCTATTCTTCTCGTTCACCTGCAGCCACTTCATGCTCTCTCACACACACACTTTCCGTGTGTGTGTGTGTGTGCTTCATGCTCTCTCTCACAGTGTGTGTGCGTGTGTGTGTGTGTGTGCTGATGGGAGGCTGAGGAGGTTTAGGAACTGCCAGTATGACTATATTACATGTGTTTTTGTAGGCTTGTGCTTTTACTTTCTTTCCTTCCTTCTTTCTATCCATACATTTAAGAAATAATACAAAACCATAGTAGACATATAAAAATGATATATTATGCTATATACTATATGTTTAAAATGATTATTATCATTATTATTATTTGTATTGTCTTTCTGTTATTGTGTTCATATGACTACTACATGGACGCCTCATGTTAGAAGTGCTCAAATTACGTGTAATGTAGGTTTTGACCAAATCCATTAACCCCTCCTTCTCCTCCTCCTCCTCCTTCTCCTCCTCCTCCTCCTCCTCCTCCGCCTTTACTCCAGCTCTCAGTCTCCTTTCTGCTTTAACTGCTGCCTAGCCTTCAATCTTATATCAGACATGTCATTCTCCGCTCTTTTGTATCGAGAGGCCTTTTTGCTACTGAATGCAGCTCGCTAGATTTCCTCCTCCCTTAACTACCCTACCCCCCTTGTCTCTCTCTTTCTCCCTTTCTCCTCTCTGTCTCTCTCTCTCTCTCTCTCTCTGTCTCTCACTCCCTCTCTCTCTCTCTCCCCCAAACACATGCGCACACTCACGCACTCTCCCACTCTAGTGCCTAATTATTAAGCAGCCTCAAATAAATACATTTATTTTACAAGAGCAAAAAAAAAAAAAAAACCTACATACCCCTCCTTTTCTCTCGACAATGGACAGAATGCTGTTCTCAGTCGGTGCTCATTGAGTGTGGTGCGGTGCGGCACTGGGGGCACTTAGGAATTGGAACGAACGGGCCAGAGAGAGAGATTTTCTGGGTGCTGCAATTGTGTCTCATTATCCTTACAGTAAAGCGGGGTGGGGTGGGGGGGGCGAGCTATAGAGGCTGTGCAATTAGCAAGCTGAGGTTTGAATAGGCCGGTTAATCAGATGACAAAGCCCAGGGCTGAGCCCCCATTAGGGCCGAAAAGGGGAAGTAAAAGCCATTGTCTGGGACACGAGGAATGCTTGCTGAGATGCCTTCATTTAGGACAAATTGGGCTGAGGTATAAAAAAAGGAGGCCCTTTCTTTCTTCGCCTTTCTTCCCTCCCTCCCCTTTTTTTTCTCCAACTTCCTGCTCCTCAGACATTTTGAGAAAAAAAAAACACACACACACACACACGCACACAGACACGTACACACAGTTTGGTGAAAAGCCAGAGGGTCCCGCTCTTAAGTTGACATGGTAGGGAATGAAACGATAAAGGAATGGGTTTGTTGTCGGATTAATTCTGGGGCTTGTGTGCGCTAAATGCACCTGTTTAAGTTCAATCCTTGAAGATAATCACCATTTTACAGTAACTTTTATTAGTATAACCATTTTATCCTGTTTCTTAATGATCTTTGTTGAAACAAGCTGTGATGGTAGAGCACTTGATGGCTGTACACTCGTTGTTTAGTGAGTTCAGAATGAGAAATGATGGAGTAAAGCCCGTTGGCGACGTGTGTATGGGTGGTGGGACCATACACTTAGCTTGTGCATATTTAATAATTTAATCCAATCTGAAAAAAAAAATGCACACCTAGGAATCTGTTTGACCTCTCAACACCTTGGAGCATGCTAAGTGAGCAGAGAGGAGCTATAGCAAACAGTGCTTAATTATTGACTTTTTATACGCATGCAATAAAGAGACACTAAACACATTCCACAGGAGTGACGGAAGAGGCCTGTTGGTGGTAGCTTATAGTGCAATTGGAGCATTATCTAATAATCTTATCTAATCTCGAAAATGCACAGCCAGGAATCTGCAAGACCTTTCCACACCTTGGAGCTTGCTAAGTGAGCAAAGAGGAGATAGCAGACAGTTTAATCATTGACTTTTATGGGCATGCAGTAGAGAGGCACTAAAGACAGGAAGAGAGTCTGTTGGAGGCTTCATGTGTGTTGGGTGGTGGAACTATTCACCCAAATGGATAAAGTGCAGAACTATGTAATCTGTAATGGCCTAGTCAGATTTTGCAATATGCAGCCCAATTTTGCCACAATTTTGTCATAGCCCAACCCATTTCCAGCACCAGACCTGATATTATATAGAAAGGTCAGGGACGCCACATTACAAGAATGAGTCTTCAAATGCGGTTCACTAAACGAGCTGCACGTTTTTGGTCTGCAGTGTTCTATGACACCACAACGAAAAGGCTAGCTTGTCAGCATTGTATGGGGAATTGTGCGGTGTGTCCATTGTTGACACTGGGACTCCTGTCTTCAGCAGTTAATGGAACCCACACAATAACGACTCATTGTCTTGCATGTGGTTAGCCTCCTAAACCAAGATGTGGCAAAAAACTTTGGGACTGTACGGTTGCACTGCATGACATGGTCAATCACAAATGACAACTGTGATTTGAAAGGCAATAAAAGACTTGTGCAGTTTAACCCTGCCATGCGACCTTTCAACACCTCAGAGCGGGTTGAGCAAGCGGAAAGGAGATAGCTAAACGCATTTAATTATTGACATGCAGTTAGCCTGAGCATGACATAGAGAGAAAAAAAACATTCCACTTTCTATTCCCACACATGGTATTTTATAATGTATATAATTTCTCCTTTAACTGTTGTGGATTATGGAAACAAAAGTGTCAATTGTTAAGACAGGATTGAATCTTTATGTATTGACACTAAATTGTGTAGGCTACGTACGTACAAGGTACAAGGAAGTCTTCTGCGTTGTTGCTTGTATCACTGTCTTCTGGATATTGGTTCATAGCATTTGTTTCAAGGGTACTTTCCCATCTTGCAGCCATATTCAGAGGGGTCAGTCCCAGTTTTAGACAGTAAAAAAATTTCATTCAACCATTTTCTGGACCAGGTGATCCTGATGAAGCACACAAATCATCAGAGAGGTAGATCAGCTAATTAATGAATTCACCTGTGCTAAATGTGCAGGCAAAGGAATACACGGCAGGGTTTTTACTTTCTGAAGATGAGATCTCCACCTCTGGTTATACTGCATTTAGCCTCAGGACCAAAATGTTGTTGCTAAGCTAAGGTTCAACAGGTTCACGTATGGAACTAATGGCTGGTTGCTATGGTTGCCATAGTTAACAAAACTTTGTGATGAAATAAAGTAGTTTAACAAAGAAGTATTGCCCCACCCTATTAAAACATGGAAATAATACCCAAAAGAGAACAAGTGCATCAACCATTAAAATAATATAGCCTACTTCACACATTCTCCAAGTATCAGAAGTCCATGAACACTCTAGGTGCAACTCCACTTTGTGTCATGACCACTTTACCACATGTTTCATAATTTAACAGGAAGGCCTGATATTTGGATGCCCTGTCATCCATTATCCCTGAACTGTTATTATTTTAAATGTAGAATGTCTTTTAGAGTACTAAAAAGGCAATTAGGTTTTAACAAAATCAGTAAATAGTCTAAGGTAAAGCTGTTACACATATAGGCTAATGTTATTGCAAACATGCTAAAATGTCTCCTGTGTGGCTAGTGTGAATATGAAATATATAACCTGTGCGGCTAGTGAAACTTGTAAGGGTACTTACGTCCCTAACAACATCTTCCAAATGGTAGAATTTGTTTTTTAAACATTATTTTAACTAACAGCCATTCACCAAAGCTGTTTATTCTTAGTTGAAAACATAGCAAAGTTATTTTAGGTTATTTAGTATTCCAAATTTAGTTATAAAACAACAAATACCAGCACACGTTTCTTTGACTTCACGACTGCATGTAGTGTATGTTATGTATGTTATGACGACACTTGACCACATGTAAACAACAGATAATGATGGAACCTTCCAAACTTTGAGTCTGTGACAATACGGACCTCCTTTCGAGCTTTCGTGGTATGCCTCTGCCTCAGACAATGACCGCTAATGAGTTTTCCATTGCCCAGCCCTGTACGCCTCATTAGACAGAAGCAACGCCAAGCTAACTGACAGACCACTAATCTCACACTTCTGGAAACTTCCATTCTGGCTCTGGAATGGAGGCAGCTAGAATGCTGCTTTAGAATGCTGTTATCTTACAGAGGCAGTTAACAGACTAATGTTATATACACACTGTTTATACAATTTAAAAGAGATTATCTGAAAACTTCGCTCAAAATATAATGACGATTTGAACTGAGATTTGCTGACTTAGGCAAATGTCCTAAAATTTTCACAAAAAAAAGTATCTCATAGCAATTAGAATAAACAAATAAACAAAAAAACATTATTGTCCTAGCAACGCTTTGTGACACATTAAAACAGACGTGTATTGCAGTGTGTTGCCTGACTGAGAGATGAACAGATCATTGAGTGCTTGGTTTAAGAAGGAAGACCCTCTATAAACTAATCCTCCTCTAGCTGGTCTTAAAGGCAGTTACTCTCAATTTGCAGGTGCTAATGATTATTTGTCCTACAAAGTACACAAGTACACCCCCCTCCCACACACACACACACACACACACACACACACACACACTAAACCATTGCCCTATTTGATGGTTTGCGAAACCACGCTATTGTCTTGCTAATGGAAACTTGCTGTGTGCAGACTGACTGTGGCATTTTCTCTTAGCTGGGACAATCAGTTCCAATTCAACTGAGCAAACACCATTTCCCCTCACCAGGGCCCAGCTTTGTTGCAGCCACCTGGTTTCAGCATTGAGTGGAAGGGGCCTCTCTTGCCTAAGCCAGTGGAAATGTCTCTCATCACCTAGCGGTCAGCCTTTTTTCTTTTCTTTCCTTTTCTTTTCTTTTTCTTTTTTTTTTTTTTTGTAAGTTTTTAGTTTTCTTCCATTTGGTTCACGATTTTCTTGTGAGAAACTTGTACAGGTTTTTGTTTTTCTTTTCCGTCCGTCCGTCCGTTCTTTCTTTTTTTTCTTTTTGGAGCGAGCTGCAGTGTTCATTTAACAGCCCCCTTATTCCCTATTGGTCAGAAGAAGCTAAATGGCATTTCTCTGCCTCATGCCTCTGTTTGGTTCCTCCAATCATTTCGGCGGCTCAAACCGACTGTGACAACAGCACATACCAATACAGGCATGTTCAAGCAGCAGGTTTCCAGGAGGAACTCAAGTGTTGCACCCTCACTGAGACATGGATGACTTTATTCAGCTCACTTCAGTGCCAGAGACTATGCAGAGAAAAGAAAATGGACTTGCACAGCTATGAACAAACGCATTCAATCAGTGTAGCTTTAAGATCTTGCCGCTGACATTCGCCTCTACTATGCTTCTTGATGACCTCATAGGCCATTTACAATGTTAACCTCTTAATTTACAACGTTTGTCTAAAAATGAAAAAAACAACAACACACAATTACAGTAAATAGGAGTATTATTCAACTCAAAATCTTGTCAGATTAATTTAATGTAAATTACATAACATACTTCTACACTGCAAAACTAGTATACAAAAAAATCTTAATACAACAAATAAACCTAAACTGAAAACAGTAAGGAGAGAATGAGAGAGAGAGAGAGAGAGAGAGAGAGAGAGAGAGAGAGAGAGAGAGAGAGAGAGAGACAGACAGACAGACAGAATGAGACATCCAAACCCCACACCACAGGAAATTTTAATGTGTTACAACAGTAAGAGAGAAAAAAAAACCCTAGATCATAATCTCCGCAGTGATTACCTGCTAGTGATTGCACACAGGCTTAGCACACCGCTTATCCGGTGCGGTGCAGGCTAATCTTGATGGGCCATCACCCACCAACCAGCCGTCAGATAACGGCATAAACATCACCCACCAACCAGCCATCAGATAACAGCATAAACAAACAGGTTTACAATCAGGTCTGGTTCCAACCTTCCGTTATCTGATCGTTACCGGGGAGCTAATTAGGACTCATTTGTCATGTTGAATATTTGTTAGTTACTGACTCTGTTTATGAGGGAATGGGCCCATTGAAAATGTTTATTCGCTTCGATCCAGATGAGCTCTTCCCAGAGTCGGGGTGGGTCAGAAATTGGGAAAGAGACTACAATGTATTGAAACTTACAACGGTTTTAGTTACATCATAATGGCAAGATATGAAGATAAAGGCATGTTGTGGTAAAAAAAAGCAAAACTATTTTCAGTGATGAGTAACCTGTATTCTACCTGTGCACTTAATACAGGTAATTTCAGTAATGAAGTCTTCTAACAGTCTGAAGAGTTGTGTTAATTAAAAATAGCTGATTTAATGAATGGGTAAAATAAATACTTGGTACAGGACTCCAGCCTCTGAAACCAGGTTGTCATTACTCTTTACATTGAATACCCTGCCAATCGATTCAATTCTCTCTCTCTCTCTCTCTCTCTCTCTCTCTCTCTCTCTCTCTCTCTCTCTCTATGCATTGCAAATGTCTCTTTGGGATCATGTCAAAAATGGCGATATCACACATCTACATAATTTACACAGTCATCAGTATCCTCAATAGTTATACTGATTTTTTTGTGTCTTTGTGAAATTTCCGTCCTGTCAGTAAAGTCCTAATGGAGAAAAGGTCACAGAACCATTGTCAGTTAGGAAGAGGATAACAGTAGTTTTGAGCAGTGTCTATTTGAACCTGTGATCAGTTTTTTAACTTCCAGCTTTGGTGTTGTGTCCTACTTCTTTATGCAAAAACCAATAGTACATGCCCCCAATCAAATCCCAACACACCTGATTAAAAATGAATGCCTACATCACTATTAAAGCGTAGTATAGCATACCGTCTTTTAGACATACAAACTGTCTCTCACTGACACATAAACACACACACACACACACACACACACACACACACACACACACACACGTGCACGCCCATGCACGCACACACCCATACACACACACACACACACACACACACACACTGCACAGCATTGCTTGTTAAATATTCAGGTTATGGGGAAACATGCTATGTTGTTACCTTTAGCTCTGTCTCCATGCCGTCTCTCCCAGCCTCCTCTTTTGTTTACGGTGATGCCAAAAGTTTGAGCCCTAATTGGTTTCCCTGTCGGAGCCAGAGACAGAGCCACTGCGGCACTGAGCTTCACCCAGAGTATTTATACATTATTTTGTTTTTAACAAAACAGGAGCTTTTGTGGAGCAACCTAATTTAGGAGGTGACTAGCGTGGCGTAGCGCTCCAATTAAAGGTAATTGGAGGTTGATGCAAGAGTCATCAAAAGCAGGCTGTGCCCCATCACCCACTGGGTGCCTTTCGTAAATAAACACACGCTCACACACACACACACACACACACACACACACACAGTCAGTACACACAGTGACACAATAGCCTAAATGGTTGTCTGTGGCATCTTGCTGGAATGCAAGATACAGACGCGGGCACACACACATGTTTACACACACACGCGGGTACACACACACACACACACACACACACACACACACACATACACACACACACACACAACACAACACAAACACATGACCACCTCACCTGTATTCAGGTGCCATATATGTTACATGCTAAATGAATGTGTTGCTGTTTTTTTCAATAAACAAATAAACAAAGTACCCAGTAAAAACTATTTTATTTAATGTTTTTTTATTTTTATCCACCATGTGCCCAGGATGACTCCTGTGTGGCCCCAAAGGTGATGTGTCATTTGAGAGAGATGCATGACTGTTCTCTGTCAACATTAAAACCTGTGATGAAAATGGCTGTGATAGACTGTGATAGTGATCAAAGCTTCTTCTCCTTACTGTCAGTCTCTCTGGTAGGTACCTCCCAGGAACATGATGGGCCTATTGTGTGCAACCAGTGTGGACTGAGGACCACCCTGCTGTAGACCCCAGACACCCCCACCCCACATTTCCCTCTCTCGCTCTCTCACTCTCTCTTTCTCTGTCTCTCTGTCTCTGTCTCTCTCTCTCTTTCTCAGTCTGTCTCTCGCTTTCTCTCTTTCTCTCTGTCTACCTTAGACACATACATAACAGCACACATACTACACACACACACACACACACACACACACACACACACACACACACACACACACACACACACAGATGCATATTGAGAGAGAGAGAGAGTGTGAGAGAGAGAGAGAGGAAGAGAGACAGGCAGAGGGACAGAGAGAGAGGTAGAGAGGCAGAGAGAGAGCGAGAGAGACAGAGAAAGAAAACAAGAAAAAGAGAGAGAGAGGCAGAGGGACAGAGAGGCAGAGAGACAAAGAGAGAGAGAGCGAGAGAAAGAGAGAGAGCGAGAGAGAGACTAAACAGACAGCACAGGGGCCGATGTGGTCTCATATGTCTGTGGATAGTACACTCCCTCTGGTTCCCAGAGAGTCAGTTGCATCGCTGGGCCCTGGCAGGAGGGGTGGGGTTGTCTTAATGCCTGGCCACACTCTCCACGTTGACAGGTATTTTTGGACTAAGATTTCGCAAGGAGGTCAGAAATCTTCTCTTGTTCAAGAAGTCAAATGTTGTGTTTTCTATACCCAAGCCAACATTTTGTATAACTACTGACCTTATTTATTGATTGAGTTATTACAAAGTAAGCCTCAGCCAACCCACGCTGTTCCTTGTTCCTTGTCCCTTGTTTGTACCAGCTAAATCATATGAGTATTTTCTACTCAAAGCATGAATGAGTCACTGTTGACATCCTGTTGCTTTGATAGCTCTATTGAAGGCCACATCATCGTCATCAGTGAACCTCAAGAAAAAAAAAACAAGGTTAGGAGAGGGAATGAAAGGGACAGAGATATTGTCTGAGCTTGTGTAGAAAACAGATGGAGGGAGACAGAGAGAGAGAGAGAGGTAGAGAGAGAGACAGAGGGAGAGAAAGGAAGAGAGACAGAAACAGAGAGGGACAGAGAGAGAGAGAGACAGAGAGAGAGATATGGATAGATAGACAGACGAAGAGATAGAGAGAGAGAGAGAAAGAAAGAGAACTATGAGAGAGAGAGAAGGCTATGCTGTCACAGTACTTTAAATCCAGCGGCAGCAAAGATTAAAGTCACTTCCTATCAGCCTGGCCGCATAGTGCCCTGGGAAATCCACTACCCCCCCCCCCCCCCACCCCCCCTCACCTCACCCCCCCACCCTCCATTGCATTAATGTTTCCTCTTCGGGATCAAGTGGGGGGTTCGGTATCTGATTGGGCATCCATTTAGGGCCGCTGGAAGCCGATGTGAGGGGGAACGCTAGACGCTTTGAAACGCTCCGATGCTCCATTAGCAATTCTAAACATCTCGCTTTCTCACTCTTGCTTACATTCCACGTGCCCGCCACTCTGCCCTGCTCCACTCTGCTCGGGTCTGCTCTGGCCCATTTGACTCTCCACTGTATACTTATGCGGTGCGTGATTCATTCACTTATTTTTCTTTCTCTCGCATTCACATTCACATTCACATTCACACACACAGGAGGATGAGGATAGTTTACTCTGTTTTGCAGCATGTAATAAAGCAACAGTCTGAATGAAAGAACCCAGGTTTTCTGCATTTCCAAACATCTATTCATTCATTCATTATTTTATTTTTATTTTTTTTTGCGTTTGTATGAGGATAGTTCACCCTGTTTTGCTAGTTAAATGGGGGGCAGCATGTGACACAAAGCAGCAGCAGTCTGAAGGGAAAAGGGAACTCAGG
>CM059285.1:25821453-25823953 GCA_030347295.1 Setipinna tenuifilis
GGGGTTTGGGCAGAGAGTGGAGCAGAGCAGACACAAATTACTCCGGGAGGAAGACTGACGACGGCCCCTGTCTGGCCACAGAAATGGATGGTGATGGTGATGGTGAGACAGAACAGGGAGGGTGCCACATGGCAGTACATGACACTTATTGTAGTTTTCACCTACCCCACCTGCTTGTACAAATAACAGTGAAGTAACACACACACACACACACGCACACACACACACGCACACGCACACACACACACACACACACACACACACACACACACACACACACACAGTTAGTAGAGAGAGGAACACACAAGGACAGAGAGAAAGAAAGAGAGAGAGACAAACACACACACACACACACACACCCAGACCACAGGCACACCTTCAGAAAACGACACACTGATTTTTTTTTGTGTGTGTGCGTGAGAATTCTGTTATGCAGTATTTGGATAGCATTTGGACATTTGAAATATACGATAAGCCCCACATAATAACCAGCCCTGCAATTTATTAGCCATGTCTCTGCACCTTAGTGCAGAAATTTACACCCTGTCTAAAAAGGCTTTTGCAGTCTTTACCCCAAGTGGCTGTGCGAGCGTATAGTGCCTGTTGTGTTGGCTAGGCAAACGTTTTTTTTTTTCAGTTGGGTCAATGTGCGTGAGAATTCTGTTATGCAGTATTTGGATAGCATTTTGACATTTGAAATGTATGGTAAGCCCTACAGTACGTAATATCCAGTGGTTGTGTGCGTGCAGTGTGTGTTGTGTTGGCCAGGCATATGTTTTTTCAGTTGGGTCGTGGGGGTTTCTACTATCGGAAGTGCTGGTGAGAGGTGTGCGTCAGCTTCTGGAAGCTCTAGACCAGTGGTTCTTAACCTGGGTTCGATCGAACCCTAGGGGTTCGGTGAGTCGGTCTCAGGGGTTCGGTGGAGCCTCGGTGGAACTGTTAATGCACGGTTCATTTTGTGCACCAGTAAAAAAATCATATATATATTTTTATTTTTTACTAAAGAAGGGTTCGGTGAATGAGCATATAAAACTGGTGGGGTTTGGTACCTCCAACAAGGTTAAGAACCACTGCTCTAGACAAAACATAGCCCAAAGCAAGACAAATTGGGATGCACTTTGGTGGTTGTTACACACGAAAATCTGGTCAGCGCACACTGCTGAAAAGATGATGAATTCTCGTCAATGTTCGGTGTGTGTGTCATGTGCATCACAAGTGAGCAGCAGAAGCCCACAAGTCTCCTTAAAACATCCTGAAATCTGTATGGAGGCCACAAGGCTCCTTAAAACATCCTGAAATCTGTATGGAGGCCCCTGGTTGTTCAGGCCCAGTGAATTCCCACTGACTTACCACTAAGCTTATTCACCTCTGTAAGAGAACTTGGAGAGGTAAAAAAAAAAATGCACATTTAAGCTTTTGCATTTGCATACAGCATTAAGTATCTACAATAGAAAGTAGCCTGGTTGCACTTGAAAAGTCTGATTCGTGAGTTAGTTTCTCACGGAAAAAAAAAAAAAAAGCCAACTTATTTTGTACTTGGAGCCTGCTCGCTAGCCTTTTTTGGGTTTCTCTTTCAATTGAATAATATAGCTTGATGTTAAAAGAAATAAAAAGAGTTTAGATTAGCCCCCACGCTAAGGACTGTGACCCAACAATGTCATGAATAAAATATAGGCCTGGAGTGGCCCTGGGATCTTTACAATGAGGACCAAGGCCAGGGCTAAATATAGTTTTCATTGTCGCTCTGTGATTATGCAAAGTGCTGATCTGTCTGAAGAGTGGCGGCATATGGCTTCTATCCAGAGACTCATTTTAATATGCTAATCTGCGCGCCTTGTTAATGCAACGCATTGACTCGCAAAACAAAACAAAAGTCAGTAATTCAGCTTCAGCTGCGAGATAGATGCAGTGGCCATGTCAAGACATTGCTATGGCAACAAACTATGGAATGGGCAAGCTATTGCACGACATGTCTGGAAACTTACTTACACACACTTTGGCTGTTCCTGTTTACACCCATTTCTGTCTCGAACCACAACACTGAAATTAAATAAAACATTTTGTATTTACTCTACTAGCAATTACAGCTGGATATAACACACCTTTTGAATAAACACAAAAGAAAAAGTAAAGTAATTTGATAAGGAGATGAATCTAACTGTTATCAATTATACACAGCTTCTGAGTACACAAGTCTGTTTGGGACAATTGTGCTTAGTGATGGCACATATTAGCTTAAACGTGGTATAGCCTTCTTAATATTTTACTGAGGTACCGAAATCATGACTGAATTAAGGTATGTTATGATGTTGTTTTTCAACACACACACACACACACACACACACACACACACACACACACACACACACACACACACACACCTGTTTCTTCGCTTTGAATCACAGAGAGAGACACTAAGCATCTGACCACGCAATTACCTTTAAAAGAACTAAGGGACGAAAGAAAGCAAAAAAAAAGAAGAAAAAAAAAACATGTTGGA
>CM059285.1:25826453-25833953 GCA_030347295.1 Setipinna tenuifilis
GAGAGAGAAAGAAAGAAAGCGAGAGAGAAAGAAAGAGAGCGGGAGAGAAATAAAGAAAGCGAGAGAGAGAGAAAGAAAGAAAGAAAGAGAGAGAGAGAGAGGTGAAAACAAATTGCTATACAGGAGCTGTGTTTTTTTTTTTCAGTGTGTACCAGCAGCTGCACTGCAGAGGGGATGAAGTCAGTTTCTGACCAAAGTAAAACAACCAAATCCTGGAAAGTTTTCCCTTTCTCCTTTTCTCTCCCTCTCTCTCTCTTTCTCTTTCTCTCTCTCTTTTTCTCTCTCTTTCTTTCTCTTTTCTGTGGAAGATGGCTTCTGTCCAGCCAGCTGTACAATCATACTGTTCACTTATACTTTATTGACAGATGCTCGCTCCAGACTGGGAAGAATACAAATTATTCCTACAAACCTCGGGGAAGGGATCGTATTCCAGGAGGTTTGGTTTGATACATAGCAAAGAAATTTTGTTGCTCTTGGACCGCACCTTCGCGGTATAGAGGAATGGGGGCCTGCGTCCAAGGAGGAAACAAGGGGGATAGTTAGGAGTGCAGTGCAGTACAGTGCAGTGCAGTGCGTGCGGTGGCAATGAGAATGGCCAGGGAGTGTATCGGTTAAGGAGTTGAGGGCTACGTGGGAATGGCTTTTGGCCGGGACCGTTGGGTTAGTGACACAGCTTTTCCAACACAACCTTACCTTTTTGGCTTTGTTTGTGATGATGATACATTTAACAGATTTATGAGAGGAATGAAGGAATCGTGCTGGTTCCAGGGGGGGCTTGAGGGGGGAAAACATAAAAAGGCATCCATCAGTGTGTCAGTGTTTAGAGGATGCACAAAAGAGACATTTTCATCGGTTTAAAAAAAGACACACGCTGACAACCGATAAATGGCTTCACTGTTCGTTTTGTTACGCGTATAAAAACTCAGTCATCGTTTGTTTTTTTTTTAGAGAGAAATTGTATATATTGTTTTCACACATTAGGTTATATAACCACATATATAGACTATGAGAATGTATGGACTAAACTGTCACTTAATCTGAGGTCTTTGGAAGAGTAATATGGAAAGCAGCAGAAAGAGAAGGGGGAAGGAAAAGTGAGGCAGAAAGACAGCGCGAAACAGAGGTGGAGAGAATTTGAAGGAAGAGAATGTGAGAGAGAAAAAGCGAGAGAGAAAGTGTGTGTGTGTTGTGTTGTGTTGTGTTGTGTTGTGTTGTGTGCGTGTGTGTGTGTGTGTGTAAGGGAGAAAGAGAGAAAGAAAGAAACAGAGAGAGAGAGAACGAGAGAGACAGAGAGAAAGAGAGAGAGAAAGAGAGAACGAGAGAGAGGCCCAGACGGTTGTTTTCCTAGCACATTCTCCTGTGACAGGTTAGCATCATGTTAAATAGCACCTTTGAGTATCTTCCCTTCCCCACAGCTCCCAGTGCAAACAGGGCTCTGCGCAGAGACTGCATTACCAGATGTGGGCCTCAGTTTGTGTTTGGTCAACGCTTGTCATCCATGAAATCCTCGGAGAACCAGCAGAAAGCACACAGTGCCAAGATAATCTCCTGGAAGACCAAGAAGGAAAGAGGAAAAGAGGGAGAGAGGGACAGAGAGAGAGAGAGAGAGAGAGAAAGAGAGAGAGACAGAGAGAAGCTCGTGGTGACAGCTAGAATGTAGTGGTTGACTTCTCTATTTTAGGAGCTTTATCTTCTCGACTTTGGCAGGAAAGCTTTTTCTTTTTTGTTCTCCTCTGTGTTTAAAAAAGTAAGATATTCAGATGAAAGGCCCATACTCATGCAAACCCATACCCAACCACACAGCCGCCCCACACCCACATTCATATTCATGCCATTCATACATACATACTACATATTATTGTGATATACGATGGTCTTTTGGATTGTGACACACTCATTATTCATAGAACAACCTGCCACCATAAACCTTAGTTCAGCTCAGTTCAGTTCTTTTTGGTTAGACACTTTTTTTTTTTGGAAAAAAGAAGAAGTTTGAGTCACCTTCTGACCCCCCTTCAATCTAAGCCTCCCCCTGTGGAAGGTGACGACCAGAGCCTGATTTCTGCAGCACTGTGCAAATATTTTCATAACACACTCTCTCTCCCAGCCCGAGCGGGAAATATATATTGGGAGAGCTCAACCCTCACAGCGGTGACTAATGTTTGGTTTCAGGCAGCTTCCTGGGCTGTCAGGCTCGATGGCTAAGGGGTTTGAGTAAGTGTCGGGGATTGAGGAAAAAGCCAGGCTAGTGCTAATGTTTTTCCACTTAACTCCGAGCACTGCCAAAACCAGAGAACACCTCTTAAATAAGCCACTTCCACTGTTTTCTGCCACTGTGGTTCTCCTAGGCACAGACACAGATGCTAGCAGCTATTAACCCCAAAAGGTTTCCACAAGCCGAGCCGTGGGTGCCGGCACGACAGCAGGTTTCGACAGGAAACAAACACATGAAACCCCCCCCCCCCCCCCCCCCCCCCAACCCCCCACCAGCACCACGAGCAAGTTAGTAGCAAGCAAACTGTCGCTAGCCAAGACAACAGGAGTGTTTAGCAAAAAAAAAAAAAAACGAGGCTGACAGGAAATGACGTCCAAAAACACTGTTTTGTTTATTTCTTTGGGTTTGTTTAAAAGTTAAGGACTTCTTGGATAAACTTTCACGTTGGACATGCCATAAGTAACACTGAGTAGGATGTAATCAAGGATGCATGTGGCCATAGCTCTGGGGCATTCGAAGGGCTTCCAGATGGCAGGAGTGGACAATGCTGGTGAACTGAACTCTCACTTTGCTAGCTTAAATTGCACACTTCAAATTCAAATTAGCATTCATCTGGGAACTCAAACATGTCTGTCTGTCCAGTCAAACACGAGTTGTAGCAGAATGGAGAGCTGTGTCAGTGAAGGCCAAGGCTATAATACAATTGTTTAAGCCAAGACCACAAGAACAAGTAAGTAGTAGACCATGACATGCTTTAAATGGTCTTAGTTAGCCAGGTTTGATTACAGGTGACCTGGTGAGTAGTGCCACAAGTAGTGGCATTTTGCCCAAGCGTTTAAAGTACTGTTATTACCAACACCAGATTACAGCTGTAGACATGTGCATTTTTACCAACACAAACCTGTTTAACTGGGTGTGAGCTGTGTGACACATACTGTATGTCCAATTCAGAGTAAATGTTTAGATTTTCACAGTGGTTTGTGTAAGTTGGTTATCTTAAAGATTTTCTTAAATCTTATCTGTGTTCTTAGCTTACTTGTCCACTCTCGATTAGTGGATCAGCTAAGGAAATCAAAAGCAGATGTTAGAATTACCTGATGAGGTATGCATGGATTTGGTTTGGTTGGATTTGGTTGGATTTGGTTTGTGTAGCTTACACCAAATTCAATTAGAGGAAAGCTGTGATGCACGTAGAGGCCATTAGTTTTGTGAGCATTAAAGTAGTGAAGCTTGACAAGGGATAACCACTCAGCAGTGAAGTCGGAAAGTCGGAAAAGTCAGAAGGTCCGAAAGTCGGAACTCTGTGTCATCATTCCAAAAAAACAGTTTTAGAATATAATATAGATTCTGCAACTGTAAGCTTTTACAGAGCAAGAACAGACAGTTATGTCAAAAAAAAAAATTTTAAACATCATAGCCAAAAGAGTACCTATGTACCCCTCTTTTCCTCAACACATTTTAGTTAGAGGTCCATAATATGAATTATTATTATATTAAAATTATATTAATATTAATATAAACTCCCTTTTCTACACCAATGTTCTTGTAGCTGGGGGAGGCCAGTCATCAGATTAGAATACTGCTGGCAACAGCAACTCTCTGCTCTCTGTGCACATCCCTAGCCCCTAGCCCACACACGCACACACACAGATACACACACACACACACACACACACACACACATACACACACACACACACACACACACACACACACACACACACACACACACGCACACACACACACACACACACACAGATACACACACACACACACACACACACACACACACACACACACACACACACACACACACACACACACCCCTAGCCCAGTGCTTGTTAAAGCCAGAGCAGGCCCAGAGCTGCAGAGACAGCAGTGAGATTACTTACTTACCTGGCCTGCCCTGCCTGTGTCTGCTCAGCTATGGCTACGGGAGAGAAGTAGAGAAAACTCTGCTGATCAGGCATTTTATTTTATATATTTATATTTTTTTATTTTGTTTTATGTTTTACTGTCTGTGGTATTTGGAAAAGAAAGGAACTGTCCCTAAAAAAGATTTTGATAGCAGTACATGTTTATTATCATTATTTTTTTCCCGTTTTTTCTCTCTCTCATTAAGGTCGACATTTTGATTGGTGTGATGAAGTTGTATTACGTAACATCACCGCATACAATACGCTACGCTAGACATGTTGTATACTCAGATAGAATCTGTGTTTACTTACTGGTTTAGTTTAACGACATTGGCTTACCTTTTTTAATTGGCCACCTACCTCTTTCCTTTTGTTTCTGTGTTGCTAAATCCCTGTCTGTCAGTCAGTCTGTGTGTGTGTGTGTGTGTGTGTGCGTGTGTGTGTGTGTGTGTGTGTGTGTGTGTGTGTCTAATTGCCCTGTCTGTGTGCTTGCCTCCCTGTGTATGTGCCTGCCCTAACACACACTCCCCCTCAGGCCTCAAGCCATGAAAAAAAACAAAAAAAAAAAACTTTGTTTGACATGTTACAGGAAGTGGCTTTGGCAGGAGGGAGGAAGTACACACAGACAGACACACTCATTCACTCACGTATCATTCCAATTCCAGTTACCGTAGTAACCTTGTAGCAGGCAGGCCTGTGAGTGTGTCAGGTTTTGGCAGCAGTTAATCAAGGTGTCAAGGAAGGAGTGAAAGAGGCTAAAAAAGATTTAGTAGAAAAGAGAGAGAAAAAAAAACAACAGACAGCGTTTCTCTCTTATCACCACAGGAATAACAAAAGTGACAAGCGCGGGCTGCAATGTTGGTAAACTGATCACACCTGTTTGATATTTAGTGGCATAATTAACCGCAGTGCTGTGTGCTGTGAATGGCGGTGGGTGTTGGTGTGGACAGGTTGAAAAAAAGGGAAACACTTGTACTAAAGCCTCCAGTCAGCCATCACATATTTTGTCAGCGCCGGTGCCAAGAACGCATGACAGAGATAACACCGCCGCGAGCCACAGAACAACAGGTGATACATCCTCAGCTCATCCTACTGGCACAGCAGAGGGACCTCTACCTCCGCCGTCTCCACTTTCCCCGTGCAATAATAGAATTGGATTCCGCCGAAATGACTTAATTGCAGTGTAGATTTACAAATGATTATTTTTAGAAAGGGGGAAAACGAGACAAACAGAAGAAGAAGAAGAAGAAGAAGAAAAAGAAGAAGAAGAAGAAGAAGAAAAAGAAGAAAAAGTCAGGTCAGGGCAGACTACCCTCAATCAGAGCAAAGCTGGCAGAACACAATAGCCCTTAATGAGTACAAGGCTAAGCTGATAAAGACACAGGTAGGAGACGGAGAGGAGAGTCGAGTCGAGAGACAAGAGTTAGGGTTGCACCAAGACACAAAACGACAGGTAGGACAGGAAGAGACAGAATAAAGAAAGAAAGGAAGAAAGAAAAAGAAAGTGGAACAGGATAACTGGGATGGCGTTGCACGGCATCTCTCTCCCCTGGGACATACATGACGCATGCTCTGCAGACCGCTCACTAAACATTTAGCAGACAGACAGAGAGAGTGAGAGACAGACACAGAGAGGGGAGGGGGAGGGGGGCAGAGACAGGCAGAGAGAGCAGAGAGACGCAGAGGGAAAAGCTGTGGTTGGACGTGCTGATTGCCTTGTGTACCTTGCCTTGTCTTAAAGCTGACATGTTTGGACACAGTCCCCTCCCCCTTCCCTCAGGGCCTGCTTTCTCTGCTTTCTCTGCTCCACTCCTCCTCTCTGCTCCTAGTCACTCACACAAGCTGCCTCCCACACCTCTCAGATTAGATGAGGTCATCAATTAGCATGCGGGTGGGGGTACCGCTCACAAAGGGGTGGAGATAAAGTATAATAATAATAATAACAATAATAATAATAATAGTAATAAACTGTATTTGTATAGCACAATTCACATACAAGATGAAGCTCAAAGTGCTTCAACAGTTTGGCAGCTAAAGAGGTCAGAATGCTGTCAGCAACAGTTGCTGTGTGTAGTAATTTGCAGTACTCTGGAGTTTTGGGTTCTGCTGTAAATATCTATAGAACGTGCAATGTAAAAAGGCAATGACTTTGAGTCTGTCTTCTTTTTCCCCGCTGTCCACCACTCTAAACCTGCAGAGAGGAGAACGTCTGAAAAGGAGTGTTCTTTGCAGAGGCCTGATGCAGAATCGTGTACCTGGTCGTGTTCCTGTGAGAGGGAGGAAGAAAAAAAAGAAATCTGTCAGTAAAGAATTAGCTCCAAGGCCTGATAAACGTGTAAAGCTGTTTTCATACTAACCAGCCACAGGTGTGATTCAACATTGTCAAATTCCTCCATGCGCAGCACAGGGGTTCAAAAGAGCACTTTTGGTGAGCACACAGAAAGAAAGCGACGGAGAAGGAAAAAGAAAAAAAAGAGTCAGGATTGAAACACTGACTGACAAGCCCAGAGCATTGCAACATGCTCTCTCACACACACACACACACACACACACACACACACAATACACAACATGCTCAGTCACTTCCTGTGAAGTCATTGCACCTCCGCTCACTGCTCACCGCTGACAGAAGGGCTAAGCAAGATGTGCCACAGAGAGTGTGTAAGCAGTTTGGTGCTCTCTTTCTCTGTCCCTATGCAGAAGCACATATGTCTGTAGTGTCCCTCCCCCCGGGAATTTTATTCAGACACATGCTATGTATAAAAGTTGTCTGCTTACTCTGTGTCCCTCTACACCTCTGTTTGCTTATGTCCTCCTTTTTTGTAAGTCGCTTTGGATAAAAGCGTCTGCCAAATGCAATGTAATGTAATGTAATGTAATGATCTGTATTTTTCCAAAGTCTCTCTCTCTCTCTCTCTCTCTCTGTCTCCCTGTCTCTCTCTCTCTATCTCTTTTTCTATCCTTCTCCCCCTGTCATTCTCTGTTTGTCTCAAGCTGTTGTTGAAATGTATGATTGTGTCTATAAATGATGAGGCCAATTACCTTACACGCTTGGCGGGCAGCAGCCAATGGGAGCCAATGACACAGGCTGCTGGCTTCTGCTGGACCAATCAGTGAGGGCTGACTGTTTGCATTCTGCGTGGTGTGCCAGGTCTCCAGCCTTCGCCGTGCTGTGTGGTCCCCGTCCTCGCTTACATGATCCACTTTTAGAGCAGGAAAAGGCCATTTTCTGAGGGCTGAAACAGACCCACAACAAGCTGTGTGAGTTGTGTGATTTTTTAATTTTGATGGCGCCCTGTTTTCTGTCTAGACTGGTGGTGACTTGTTTCGCCTCGAGAATGTGTGGTGTCATTTTTTTTTTTTGACTCA
>CM059285.1:25838953-25841453 GCA_030347295.1 Setipinna tenuifilis
GTGTTGGTGATCGATGGACACAATGAAGATAAAGAAAAGACATACATAAGACATATACAGGAAGGATAGCTGCTATCTGAAGGCACCTCCGAAGGCAGCTGAAATCCTTTTTTATTACTTTTTTATGTGTATCCCAAATTTATACTTTTTCTACTCGTTATGTGCCAGCGAGAGAGAAACACAGAGATGGAGAGATTGAGAGAGAGAGAGAGAGAGAGAGAGAGAGAGAAAGAGAGAGAGAGAGAGATTTACTTGTCATCAAACGTCAACTGATCTGTCATTTTGTCATTCTTTTTTATTTTTTCCTTATCTATCCAGTTAGTCATTATTTCCTCCACGGCGCTCTCAAACCGAGCCTATGTAATGTTCATTTGTAGTTTCAGCCCATCTATGAGGTACACAACTCTCAGATGTTTGTCAGACAGACATGACATGGCACGATAATAAAGATGAACATTCTTTATTTAACACGGATAACAACAAACATCGCTCTGCATTAGCAGCCTAGCTGGCGAACGGCATAGTAGCACAGGATGGAAATCTACATGTCAATGCTGCTTAATTGGCGAACAGCAACGCGATGCGGTATGTGACAGCTCACAGGAAAGGGCCCCTAGATCTCCGCAGCCTGACATCTCGTTGTTGTGGTGGATTGTAACATCTGTCTTACATGTGAGGGGGGCCCCCTTCTTGTGGAATATTTTCAAGTGTTGGGGGGGGCTGATCTCTAATAAGGGGCTCAGCATTAAGTCGTGTCTCCTTTATTTTCGTGTCTTCCCCTTCTTTGTAGGTGCTACTGTTGTGTGTGGTTGCTTTGACCAAAAACACTTCCTTCTTCCTTCCGTCCTCCATGTTGTTCACCATGGCAAATTGGAGGGGCTGCCAGAGACACTCTCACTCTCTGTGTCAAAAACAAAGAAAACCAGAACAAACCCATAAGCACATTAGCAAATGCATGCCCTTCTGTGTCTAAGACACTCACTCGTTCACTATGTAGGGTGTGATTTGCATTGTTTTTTCCATACATAGAATACTATATAGTGAACAAGTGAACCGTTGGGATCCGGCCACTGTAAGTACACTCTAAAAAAATAATGGTTCTTCAGAGCGATCCCATAAAAGAACCTGTTTTTAGTGCTTCAAAGAAGTGGCAACGCAACAGTTCTTTAAGGTTTGACGACAATATGACATACAGTAACATAGCCCATTATGACCTGAGGCTCTGAAGAACCATTTACAATGTAAAGTACCTTTCACATACACGCTAAAAAATAAAGGTGCTTAAATGGTTCCTGAAATGGTTCTTTTTAGGTTCTTTTTAGGTTCTTCTAACCATTTAGGTTCTTCTATGGCACCAAAGAACCGGTCCTGGCCCCATTATTTTTTAGGGTGTAACGTGAGCAAACCCATAGGCAATGTATGCCTGATTAACATGCACATCGCAGGAGACAAGGAAGTGAAGGAGGGAAGGCCTCAGAGCAGGTACCTGTTATAGCATGGGCCTAAAGCACAGTGCCTGGGTAAGGCATTGCATCAGGACATTACACAGTTGTATAAATAGCCCTCAAAATAGTTGAAGGCTGGTGTAATTGTGTCTGTCTACTGCCTGTGGCTACTGTGAATGGTGGACAAAGAATAACACACATTCGCCCCTCGAAAGGTATAATTTTAAAGACATTTTTGGCCGCTCAGTGTCTTTGTCAACAGCGTCCCCGCAGTCTTTTGTCATGGAGCTATGAGCACCAGCGTGGATGTAAATTATGTCTAAACGAGTGAGTGAGGTGGAGCTCTCTGGTGCAGAACCAGCTAGGAATGGGCCAAAGGCCTGTTTGGCGTCTCAACACATGGGGAGAAATTTGTCAATGTCAGCCATGGTTGATGGATCTAACTCAATTAGCTCTTTGAACAAATCACCAGCTCTAGGAGGTATGCGGGGGGAATTTGCCTGACGTGCTGGCAACACTAATATGCTAGACTTACATAATTGAGTTAATTTAAATGCACAAGTCCGTGCGACTCGACCCAGGAGATTTTTTACACACTTTTCTTTTGTGTTGTTTAAATGCTGTCGATTTAAATGTACAACCGATTTAGTTTGGCCATGCAAGAAATTACAACACCGTGTTTGGACAGCAAATAGGTTCATTTTATTATTTTTAATTTATCCTTTGTTTAACCAGGGTAGTCAGGTTAAGACAGCAGTCTCTTTTCCAAGTCCATAAGGCCTAGCCAAGAAAGGCATGCGGCACTCCATTAAAAATACAACGAGCAACATGCACCATAAAACACACACATTATACATGAAAAAAAAAACATGACAACATATTAACAACAAAGAAGAAAAGACAACCAACATACGCCATAAAATACACATAACAATACACAGGGCAAACTGAACACAGGACAAAACATACAATGGACGTTGACTATGAGGAAACCACCTAAAAACATTCAAGTCTAAACACAGTATTGTTATGTCCTATTAACTGTCTGCACACAC